>OZ026855.1:6594506-6953256 GCA_964023215.1 Eledona agricola | reverse complement strand
TTTTCACTCTTTTTCACTCTTCAAGAGAAGGAGAGTTGACAGAGAAGCTGAACTATTCCAAATTATTCCCATTTAGTTCTCTAACAACGTTAAAGAATGTCGTCGAAGAATGTTGAAATATATAAATACATAATTTCACACCATAAAAACGATGTATTTGATGTAGTTTCGGATGATAAGGTTTTTTTGGGGATTGTTTTGAATGGTTATTGATGTTTGGCGGGGTTTAGCTTTGGCGGATTAAACGAAACTTTTGGTAATTTTAATGCGATTGGGTTTAGTTTGGCTTGGTAAGAAGTGGTTGGGGTGATATAGCGGAAGTCGAAGTAATTTATGCGAGTTTAGCGTAGTTTGCTTGTAATTCGTAATTTTTTTACATTTTAGGTTGATGTGGGGTAGTTTGGAATGGCAAGTGTATGATTTTTGAGAGTAGTTTGGAATGGTACATTATGTTTAGGGGTGTTTAACGTATTCAGGTAAAATATACAGAAAATTTGGTAATTTAAAAATGAACAATTATAGTGCGAACCTCTTGAGCTCTATTTTCGGTAATAAAATGCAATAGGAAAGATAGTAAAAAAGACTATTTCCATCACTTTTCAGAGGAATTATACGTGGTGGTATTTGTACACCGCTTACTATTCCTCCATCTTAGTTATAAATAATGCAGAACAATAATGAACACAATGTACATAAAATAAATAGTGTAAATCGTGTATAAGCACACATTACTTATGATGTCAGTGAAATCGGGTAAAACTGCAAATTTCGGATTTTGGCCGGAGCAGGTTTGGTGAAGATCAAATACACCACTATCATTAAATGAACGTAAAAATTAGCGTACGGTATATAAGTGGAGACCGGTACGACGATGGTAATTTTTCGAAAATCGATTGGGGAGATATTTACTTAACGTCAAGAACAAATCGGGAATATTATATTAAAAAAATTTATTTAATAGCGATAGAACTTCGAATACTGATGCGTCGCCTCGACCTTGGCGACGTTGAGTACCAGCGTTCCAGACGCTGAAGCAGCAATTTTAACAATTATATTAGGTGCACGTGCCTAGTGCGTATTAAAAGAATTTGGATTACCAAATAATACTCGCGCAGGTGTACTCGACTGGCCCGTCATAATTTGCACAAAATGAATTAACATACTAAAGTAAATAAATATTTTGACGGGAATGTGGTGGGTGTAAAAATCTTATTCGGCATCTCCGACATACTAACTCTTGTTTATATTAACATGCATGCCTTCATGGACCTGTGACGAATTACAAACAAAAATCTAAATTGTGTTCAAGTGTTCCATTTGATTTCGTTTCTGGATGCAAGCGGTTTTTTTCACTCTTGTCAGTCTGAACTTATTACATAGTGATATTTTCACATCCAAATGCCCTAAATTTATTTTGCCGCTGATTTCAAAAATTTTTCTGGAAGGAAAGTAGTCAGCAGTGGGGCTCGTCAGGGGTGGCAGGGTTGGCAGTGCCACTCCAAGTATAAATTTACTATCGAACACAAAATTAGTTCTGTAATTCAGTTGCATAATTTTGAATTTTTCAGATATTTTCACGAAAATTTAGCGCTTATGGTATGAATGTCAGTGATATCTGGTACATACAACGGTGAAAATTTCGGGGCAAATTTGGTGAAAAACAAATACACCACTATCATTAACTAAACGTAAAAATTAGCGTACAAATATAAGTGGAGTCCGGTCCGATGCTGATAATTTTTCGAAAATTGATTGGGGGCAGATTTGGTTAACGCGAGGATCAAATGTTAAATTAAAATACTTTATTTGATAGCGGTAGACCTTCGAACACTGATGCGTCGCCTCATCGAATTTGGCGACTTTGCGAACAGTTTCCGACGCTGGAGCAGCAATTTTCACAATTGTAGTTGTGTTAAAATTAAACACCGCGATCGAGTACTGCTCCACACGCTGAACCAGCAATTCTCGAATTCTAAGAAACGATAAGAAAGGCTTATCCAACGCTTGGTATGTGCGAATTTCTGCATAGACACTCAATCAAACTAAATCGAGCATCGCCTTTTCACGTTTCTGACCTTGCCCTTGACGTGGCAGGCTCCAGCTGCTTCAATAATGTAAAAATCTTATTCGGCCTCTCCAATAAACTCACATTTGTTTACATTAACACGCATTCCCTCATGGACTTGTGACGAATTACAAACAAATATTTCAACTTCAAGTGTTTCATTTAATTTCGTTTCTGGATGCAAGCTCCTTTCTTTTCACTCTAGTCAGTCTAAACTTATTACACAGAGTTATATTTTCAAATCCCGGCGCCCTAAAGAATTTTGTCGTTGTTTTCAAAAGTTTCAAGAGAAGGAGAGTTGACATAGAAGCTAAATTATTCCAAATTATTCCCATTTAGTTCTCTGACAACGTTAAAGACAATGTTGAAATATATAAATACAACATTTTACACCATAAAAACGAAGTATTTAGGAATTATGTATAAAAAAAGTCGAAGTTATTCTTCGCTCTTGAGCTCTATTTCCGGTATTAAAAATGCAATAGGAAAGATAGTAAGAAAGACTATTTCCATCACTTTTCACGGGAATTATACGTGGTGGTATTTGTTCTCCGCTTACTATTAGATTTTCAAACTGCTCCATCTTAGTTATAAATAATGCAGAACAATAATGAACGCAATGTACGTAAAATAAATAGTGTAAATAAATCGTGTATAAGCATACAATACTTAAGCGTGTGATGTCAGTGAAAATTTCGGATTTCGGCCGGAGCAGGTTTGGTGAAGAACAAATACACCACTATCATTAACTGAACGTAAAAATTAGCGTACGAAAATAAGTGAAGTCCGGTCCGACGCTGGAAATTTTTCGAAAATCGATTGGGGAGAGTTTTGGTTAACGGCAAGAACAAATCGGGAATATTATATTAAAATAATTTATTTAATAGCGATAGAACTTTGAATACCGATGCGTCGCCTCGACCTTGGCGACGATGAGTACCAGCGATCCAGACGCTGAAGCAGCAATTTTCACAATTATATGAGGTGCACGTGCCTAGTGCGTATAAAAACAATTTGGATAACAAAAGAGATTAATTTGTATGTACCAAATAATACTCGCACAGGTGTACTCGTATGGCCCGTCATAATTTTCACAAAATCAATTTACGAAATTAACATTCTAAAGTAAATAAATATTTTGACAGGAATGTTAAAAATCTTATTCGGTCTCTCCGACAAACTAACACTTGTTTACATTAACATGCATTCCTTCATGGACCTGTGACGAATTACAAACAAATATCGAAATTTCAAGTGTTCCATGTCAGTCTGAACTTATTACACAGTGATATTTTCACATTCAGGCGCCCTAAATTATTTTGACGTTGATTTATAAAGTTTCCCTGGAAGGAGAGTAGTCAGCAGGTGCCTCGTCAGGGGTGGCAGGGTTGGCAGTGCCACTCCAAGTATAAATTTACTATCGAACACAAAGATAGTTCTGATTCAATTGCAGAATTTCGAATTTTTCAGATATTTTTACGAAACTCTAGCGCTTACACCGCTTTTATACCTCTTTAAAGTTAAAAACCATAGAGCTGTTTATACAAATGCACGCATGTTGAAAGGTAGGGCTTGCCCCGTCAGCGTGTTGCAATTCAGAAATACGTTCATGTTTGCATCTCAACTGGAACAAATATTTATTGGAAGGTGGAAGAGAATCAAAATAGGTATCAGCATATTTAATATTCAGAATAACGACTATTAGTCGGAACAATATATTTTATGTGCAGATATTTATTAATATTTTATGATTTAATACGATAAATCATTTATAAATAACACAACCAAATAGAAGATTTTGATTGAAAACGATTATTAATTTATGGTAGCCGAAGTAATTTAAGTGAGTTTGGCATAGCTTGCTATGTTTTGTAGCATTTTTGTAATTTTAAAGTGATTAGGCTAATTTTGGGGCGGTAAGGGGTAGTTGGGGGTGATTTATGGTAGCCGAAGTAATTTAGGTGAGTTTGGAATAGTTTGCTATGGTTTGTAGCATTTTTTGTAATTTTAAAGTAATTGGGCTTAGTTTGGGGTGGTAAGGGGTAGTTGGGGGTGATTTATGGTAGCCGAAGTAATTCAGGTGAGTTTGAGATAGTTTGCTATGGCTTGTAGCATTTTTCGTAATTTTAAAGTGATTGCGCTTATTTTGGGCTGGTAAGGGGTAGTTGGGGGTGATTTATGGTAGCCGAAGTAATTTAGGTGAGTTAGGCATAGTTTGCTATGGTTTGTAGCATTTTTTGTAATTTTAAAGTGATTGGGCTTATTTTGGGGTGGTAAGGGGTAGTTGGGGGTGATTTATGGTAGCCGAAGTAATTTAGGTGAGTTAGGCATAGTTTGCTATGATTTGTTGAATATTTTGTAATTTTAAAGTGATTGGGCTTATTTTGGGGTTGTAAGGGGTAGTTCGGGGTGATTTATGGTAGCCGAAGTAATTTAGGGGAGTTTGGCATAGTTTGCTACGGTTTGTAGAATTTTTTTGTAACTTTAAAGTGATTGAGCCTATTTTGGGGTGGTAAGGGGTAGTTGGGGGTGATTTATAGAAGCCAAAGTAATTTAAGTGAGTTTGGCATAGTTTGCTATGGTTTGTAGCATTTTTTGTAATTTTAAAGTGATTGGGCTTATTTTGGGGTGGTAAGGGGTAGTTGGGGGTGATTTATGGTAGCCGAAGTAATTTAGGTGAGTTAGGCATCATAGTTTGCTATGATTTGTTGAATATTTTGTAATTTTAAAGTGATTGGGTTTATTTTGGGGTTGTAAGGGGTAGTTCGGGGTGATTTATGGTAGCCGAAGTAATTTAGGGGAGTTTGGCATAGTTTGCTATGGTTTGTAGCATTTTTTATAATTTTAAAGTGATTGGGCTTATTTTGGGGTAGTAAGGGGTAGTTGGGGGTGATTTATGTTAGCCGAAGTAATTTAGGTGAGTTAGGCATAGTTTGCTATGGTTTCTAGCATTTTTTGTAATTTTAAAGTGATTGGGATGAGTTAGGGGTGGTAAGGGGTAGTTGGGGGTGATTTATGATAGCCGAAGTAATTTAAGTGAGTTTGGCATAGTTTGCTATGGTTTGTAGCATTTTTTATAATTTTAAAGTGATTGGGCTTATTTTGGGGTTGTAAGGGGTAGCTGGGGGTGATTTATGGTAGCCGAAGTAATTTAGGTGAGTTAGGCATAGTTTGCTATGATTTGTTGAATATTTTGTAATTTTAAAGTGATTGGGCTTATTTTGGGGTTGTAAGGGGTAGTTCGGGGTGATTTATGATAGCCGAAGTAATTTAAGTGAGTTTGGCATAGTTTGGTATGGTTTGTAGATTTTTTTGTAATTTTAAAGTGATTGGGCTTATTTTGGGGTTGTAAGGGGTAGCTGGGGGTGATTTATGGTAGCCGAAGTAATTTAGGTGAGTTAGGCATAGTTTGCTATGGTTTGTAGTATTTTTTGTAATTTTAAAGTGATTGGGCTTATTTTGGGGTGGTAAGGGGTAGTTGGGGGTGATTTATGGTAGTCGAAGTAATTTAGGTGAGTTAGGCATAGTTTGCTATGATTTGTTGAATATTTTGTAATTTTAAAGTGATTGGGCTTATTTTGGGGTTGTAAGGGGTAGTTCGGGGTGATTTATGATAGCCGAAGTAATTTAAGTGAGTTTGGCATAGTTTGGTATGGTTTGTAGAATTTTTTGTAATTTTAAAGTGATTGGGCTTATTTTGGGGTTGTAAGGTGTAGCTGGGGGTGATTTATGGTAGCCGAAGTAATTTAGGGGAGTTTGGCACAGTTTGCTACGGTTTGTAGAATTTTTTTGTAATTTTAAGGTGATTGAGCCTATTTTGGGGAGGTAAGGGGTAGTTGGGGGTGATTAATGGAAGCCGAATTAATTTAGATGAGTTTGGCATAGTTTGATATTGCTTGTAACATTTTTTGTAATTTTAAAGTGATTGGGCTGAGTTTGGGGCGGTAAGGGGTAGTTGGGGGTGATTTATGGTAGCCGAAGTAATTTAGGTGAGTTAGGCATAGTTTGCTATGATTTGTGTCATTTTGTTTTATTTTAAAGTGATTGGAGTTACTTGGGGTTGCTAAAGGGTGGTAAGGGATGATTTAAGATAACGGATCTAATTTATGTCAGTTTGGCTTAGTTCGGGAATTTTTTGGGGTTGATTTGGTAAAGTTTGCAGTGGTAAGAGATATTTGAGGATGTTTAATGTTGACGGATTAAATTTGGAGTGATTTGGTAATTTTTAATTGAGTCACGGATCGACATTATAATTGAAATCAAAATTATAATTGAAATATCGGCGGCCTCGCTAGGTACGGCAAAAGTATGATCACGAAAGCAGAAACTCGACGTTGAAATTGTTTAGGTTAAATAAGTGCTTTTAATGTAAACCGGTCGCCCGTCGTCGAAGTTGTTTTGGCTAGATACGTGCTTCTAACATAAACACGGTCTCCGCGATCGGATCATTTTTTGTTTATTTTAGCCGGTTTTTATTGAATTACAAAGGAACCGGGCCGAATTTCGCAAAATCCCTTCTTAGCGTTCACTTTCGGCACATGATACACCCGTGTCCAAAATTTCAAGTCGCCAGCCCTCACGGTTTGGGCTGTGGGTTGTCGGTGAATCAGTGAATGTGTAGATGTGTAGATGAGTGTGTCAGTGAGGACACTTCGCTTTATATATATAGATTACCAAACCACTCCAAATTTAATCCGTCTACATTAAACATCCTCAAATATCTCTTACCATTGCAAACTTTACCAAATCAACCCCAAAAAATTCCCGAACTACGCCAAACTGACATAAATTAGATCCGTTATCTTAAATCATCCCTTACCACCCCTTAGCAACCCCAAATAACTCCAATCACTTTAAAATAAAACAAAATGACACAAACCACAGCAGACTATTTCGAACTCACACACATTATTTCGGCTACCAAAATTCACCCCCAACTACCCCTTACCACCCCACACAAAGCCAAATCACTTTAAAATTACAAAAAATGCTACAAACCATAGCAAACTATGTCAAACTCACTTAAATTACGTCGGCTACCATAAATCACCCCCAACTACCCCTTACCTCCCCAAATCAAGCCCAATCACTTTAAAATTACAAAAAATGCTAAAAACTATAGCAAGCTATGCCAAACTCAACTAAATTACTTCGGCTACCATAAATCACCCCCAACTACCCCTTACCACCCCAAACTAAGCCAAATCACTTTAAAATTACAAAAAATGCGACAAACCATAGCAAACTATGTCAAACTCACTTAAATTACTTCGGCTACCATAAATTACCCCCAACTACCCCTTACCACCCCAAACTAAGAACAATCACTTTAAAATTACAAAAAATGTTACAAATCATAGTAAACTATGCCAAACTCACCTAAATTACTTCGGCTACCATAAATCAACCCCCAACTACCCCTTACCACCCCAAAATAAGCCCAATCACTTTAAAATTACAAAAAATGCTACAAACCATAGCAAGCTATGTCAAACTCACCTAAATTACTTCGGCTACCATAAATCACCCCCAACTACCTCTTACCACCCCAAACTAAGAACAATCACTTTAAAATTACAAAAAATGTTACAAATCATAGTAAACTATGCCAAACTCACCTAAATTACTTCGGCTACCATAAATCACCCCCAACTACCCCTTGCTACCCCAAACTAAACCAATTCACTTTAAAATTACAAAAATTGCTACGAATCATAGCAAACTATGCCAAACTCACCCAAATTACTTCGGCTACCATAAATCACCCCCAACTACCCCATACCACCGCAAACTAAGCCAAATCACTTTAAAATTACAAAAAATGATACAAATCAGAGCAAACTATGCCAAACTCACCCAAATTACTTCGGCTACCATAAATCACCCCCAACTACCCCTTACCACCCCAAACTAAGAACAATCACTTTGAAATTACAAAAAATGCTACAAACCATAACAAACTATGCCAAAATCACCTAAATTACTACGGCTACCATAAATCACCCCCAACTACCCCTTACCACCCCAAACTAAGCCAAATTACTTTAAAATTACAAAAAATGATACAAACCATAGCAAACTATGCCAAACTCACCCAAATTACTTCGGCTACCATAAATCACCCCCAACTACCCCTTACCACCTCAAACTAAGCCAAATCACTTTAAAATTACAAAAAATAATACAAACCATAGCAAACTATGCCAAACTCACTTAAATGACTTCGGCTACTATAAATCACCCCCAACTACCCCTTACCACCCCAAACCAAGCCAAATCACTTTAAAATTACAAAAAATGATACAAACCATAGCAAACTATGCCAAACTCACGCAAATTACTTCGGCTACCATAAATCACCCCCAACTACCCCTTACCCCCCCAAACTAAGCCAAATCACTTTAAAATTACAAAAAATGCTACAAACCATAGCAAACTATGCCAAACCTACCTAAATTACTTCGGTTACCATAAATTAATAATCATTTTCAATCAAAATCTTCCATTTGGTTGTGTCATTTATAAATGCCTTATCGTATTAAATCATAAAATATTAATAAATATCTGCACATAAAATATATTGTTTCGACTAATAGACGTTATTCTGAATATTAAATATGCTGATACCAATTTTGAGTCTCTTCCACATTCCAATAAATATTTGTTCCAGTTGAGATGCAAACATAAACGTATTTCTGAATTGCAACACGCTGACGGGGCAAGCCCTACCTTCTCAACATGCGTGAATTTGTATAAACAGCTCTATGGTTTTTAACTTTAAAGCGGTATAAACGCGGTGTAAGCGCTAGATTTTCGTGAAAATATCTGAAAAATTCGAAATTCTGCAATTGAATTACAGAACTATTGTTGTGTTCGATAGTAAATTTATATTTGGAGTGGCACTGCCAACCCTGCCACCCCTAACGAGCCCCTTGCTGAGTACTCTCCTTCCAGGGAAACTTTTGAAATCAACGACAAAATAATTTAGGGCGCCTGAATGTGAAAATATCACTGTGTAATAAGTTCAGACTGACGTGAAACACTTGAAATTTCGATATTCGTTTGTAATTCGTCACAGGTCCATGAAGGAATGCATGTTAATGTAAACAAGTGTTAGTTTGTCGGAGAGGCCGAATAAGATTTTTAACATTCCCGTCAAAATATTTATTTACTTTAGAATGTTAATTTCTTAAATTCATTTCGTGACAATTTTGACGTGCCATACGAATACACCTGTGCGAGTATTATTTGGTACATACAAATTAATCTCTTTTGTTATCCAAATTGTTTTTATACGCACTAGGCACGTGCACCTCATATAATTGTGAAAATTGCTGCTTCAGCGTCTGGAACGCTGGCACTCAACTTCGCCAAGGTCGAGGCGACGCATCGGTATTCGAAGTTCTATCGCTATTAAATAAATTATTTTAATATAATATTCCCGATTTGTTCTTGCCGTTAACCAAAACTCTCCCCAATCGATTTTCGAAAAATTTCCAGCGTCGGACCGGACTTCACTTATTTTCGTACGCAAAATTTTTACGTTCAGTTAATGATAGTGGTGTATTTGTTCTTCACCAAACCTGCTCCGGCCAAAATCCGAAATTTTCACTGACATCATACGCTTAAGTATTGTGTGCTTATACACGATTTACACTATTTATTTTACGTACATTGCGTTCATTATGGTTCTGGATAATTTATAACTAAGATGGAGCAGTTTGAAAATCTAATAGTAAGCGGAGAACAAATACCACCATGTATAATTCCCGTGAAAAGTGATGGAAATAGTCTTTTTTACTATCTTTCCTATTGCATTTTTAATACCGGAAATAGAGCTCAAGAGGTTCGCACTTCATTTTAAAATTACCAAAATTTTAGTAAATTTTACCTGAATACGTTAAACACCCCAAACATAACGCACCATTCCAAACTATCCCTAAAAGTCATACACTTACCATTCAAAACTACTCCAGGTCAACCCATAATTTAAAAAAAAATTACGAATTCTAAGCAAACTACGCCAAACTCGCATAAATGACTTCGAATTCCCCTAAATCACCCCAACCACTTCTTACCAAGCCAAACAAAGCCCAATCACATTATAATTACCGAAAATTTCGTTTAATCCGCCAAAGCTAAACCCTGCCAACCATCAATAACCATTCCAAACAATCCTCAAAGAAACCCATATCATCCGAAACAACCCCAAATCAACCTAATATTTTTGCATTTTTTTGAATCATAGCAAATCACGCCAAATTAACATAAATAACTTCGACTTTTTTATCCATAATTCCCAAATACTTCGTTTTTATGGTGTGAAATTTTGTATTTATATATTTCAACATTGTCTTTAACGTTGTCAGAGAACTAAATGGGAATAATTTGGAATAATTTAGCTTCTCTGTCAACTCTCCTTCTCTTGAAACTTTTGAAAACAACGACAAAATTATTTAGGGCGCCTGGATTTGAAAATATCACTCTGTGTAATAAATTCAGACTGACTAGAGTGAAAAGAAAGGAGCTTGCACCCAGAAACGAAATTAAATGGAACACTTGAAGTTGCAATATTTGTTTGTAATTCGTCACAAGTCCATGAAGGAATGCGTGTTAATGTACACAAATGTTAGTTTATTGGAGATGCCGAATAAGATTTTTACATTATTGAAGCAGCTTGAGCCTGCCACGTCAAGGGCAAGGTCACAAACGTGAAAAGGCGATGCTCGATTTAGTTTGATTGAGTGTCTATGCAGAAATTCGCACATACCAAGCGTTGGATAAGCCTTTCTTATCGTTTCTTAGAATTCGAGAATTGCTGGTTCAGCGTGTGGAGCAGTACTCGATCGCGGTGTTTAATTTTAACACAACTACTGTAGCGTATCAAGTACATCAAGTACTACGATTTGCGGAAAACGGCTGATCCAGCCAAAAGGTGACGATCAGGCACCCACTTGGGATTTGAAGTGGACCGTCGCCGCAGCCGGATATGAACCAGCCAGAGGTCACACTTAGAATTGTAACACAGAGCCGTGCGGATCGGTTGACTTGCAGTTAATTCTTCATTTTAATAAATTATACTTTTGTTTGAGTCACATACTTTTTATATTCGTTACACTACAATTGTGAAAATTGCTGCTCCAGCGTCGGAAACTGTTCGCAAAGTCGCCAAATTCGATGAGGCGACGCATCAGTGTTCGAAGGTCTACCGCTATCAAATAAAGTATTTTAATTTAACATTTGATCCTCGCGTTATCCAAATCTGCCCCCAATCAATTTTCGAAAAATTATCAGCATCGGACCGGACTCCACTTATATTTGTACGCTAATTTTTACGTTTAGTTAATGATAGTGGTGTATTTGTTTTTCACCAAATTTGCCCCGAAATTTTCACCGTTGTATGTACCAGATATCACTGACATTCATACCAGTGCTCTGCAGTAAGCTCTAAATTTTCGTGAAAATATCTGAAAAATTCATAATTCTGCAACTGAATTACAGAACTAATTTTGTGTTCGATAGTAAATTTATACTTGGAGTGGCACTGCCAACCCTGCCACCCCTGACGAGCCCCACTGCTGACTACTTTCCTTCCAGAAAAATTTTTGAAATCAGCGGCAAAATAAATTTAGGGCACCTGGATGTGAAAATATCACTGTGTAATAATTCAGACTAACAAGAGGGAAGAAAACCGCTTGCATCCAGAAACGAAATCAAATGGAACACTTGAAATTTAGATATTTGTTTGTATTTCGTCACAGGTCCATGAAGGCATGCATGTTAATGTAAACAAGTGTTAGTTTGTCGGAGAGGCCGAATAAGATTTTTACATCCACCACATTCCCGTCAAAATATTTATTTACTTTAGTATGTTGATTCATTTTGTGCAAATTATGACGGACCAGTCGAGTACACCTGCGCGAGTATTATTTGGTAATCCAAATTTTTTTAATACGCACTAGGCACGTGCACCTAATATAATTGTTAAAATTGCTGCTTCAGCGTCTGGAACGCTGGTACTCAACGTCGCCAAGGTCGAGGCGACGCATCAGTATTCGAAGTTCTATCGCTATTAAATAAATTTTTTTAATATAATATTCCCGATTTGTTCTTGACGTTAAGTAAATATCTCCCCAATCGATTTTCGAAAAATTACCATCGTCGTACCGGACTCCACTTATATACCGTACGCTAATTTTTACGTTCATTTAATGATAGTGGTGTATTTGATCTTCACCAAACCTGCTCCGGCCGAAATCCGAAATTTGCAGTTTTACCGGATTTCACTGACATCATAAATAATGTGTGCTTATACACGATTTACACTATTTATTTTATGTACATTGTGTTCATTATTGTTCTGCATTATTTATAACTAAGATGGAGGAATAGTAAGCGGGGTACAAATACCACCACGTATAATTCCTCTGAAAAGTGATGGAAATAGTCTTTTTTACTATCTTTCCTATTGCATTTTATTACCGAAAATAGAGCTCAAGAGGTTCGCACTATAATTGTTCATTTTAAAATTACCAAATTTTCTGTATATTTTACCTGAATACCTAAACATAATGTACCATTCCAAACTACTCTCAAAAATCATACACTTGCCATTCCAAACTACCCCACATCAACCTAAAATGTAAAAAAATTACGAATTACAAGCAAACTACGCTAAACTCGCATAAATTACTTCGACTTCCGCTATATCACCCCAACCACTTCTTACCAAGCCAAACTAAACCCAATCACATTAAAATTACCAAAAGTTTCGTTTAATCCGCCAAAGCTAAACCCCGCCAACCATCAATAACCATTCAAAACAATCCCCAAAAAAAACCTTATCATCCGAAACTACACCAAATACATCGTTTTTATGGTGTGAAATTATTTATTTATATATTTCAACATTCTTCGACGACATTCTTTAACGTTGTTAGAGAACTAAATGGGAATAATTTGGAATAGTTCAGCTTCTCTGTCAACTCTCCTTCTCTTGAAGAGTGAAAAAAAAGGAGCTTGCAACCAGAAACGAAATTATCGTCATTTTCCAAATCATATTGAAGTACCCGGTCCTGGCAATGCAGGTTAATTTCAGCAAATTTGTTTATTTTGTGATTGGAAAAGTAGAGCATTCCTGTTTAATCTATATATATAAAGCGAAGTGTCCTCACTGACACACTCATTCATTCACTCATTCATCTACACATCTACACACTGATTCATAATCAACCCACAGCCCAAACCGTGAGGGCTGGAGACTTGAAATTTTAGACACGGGTGTATCATGTGCCGAAACTGAACACTAAGAAGGGATTTTGCGAAATTCGGCCCGGTTCCTTTGTAATTCAATAAAAACCGGCTAAAATAAACAAAAAATGATCGGATCGCGGAGACCGTGTTTATGTTAGAAGCACGTATCTAGCCAAAACAACTTCGACGACGGGCGACCGGTTTACATTAAAAGCACTTATTTAACCTAAACAATTTCAACGTCGAGTTTCTGCTTTCGTGATCATACTTTTGCCGTACCTAGCGAGGCCGCAGATATTTCAATTATAATTTTGATTTCAATTATAATGTCGATCCGTGACTCAATTAAAAATTACCAAACCACTCCAAATTTAATCCGTCAACATTAAACATCCTCAAATATCTCTTACCACTGCAAACTTTACCAAATCAACCCCAAAAAATTCCCGAACTATGCCAAACTGACATAAACTAGATCCGTTATTTTAAATCATCCCTTACCACCCCTTAGCAACCCCAAGCAACTCCAATCACTTTAAAATAAAACAAAATGACACAAATCATGGCAGATTAAGTCCAACTCACACATATTATTTCGTCTACCAAAAATCACCCCCAACTACCCCTTACCACCCCAAAATAAGCCCAATCACTTTAAAATTACAAAAAATGTTACAAACCTTACCAAACTATGCCAAACTCATCTAAATTACTTTGGCTTCCATAAATCACCCCCAACTACCCCTTACCACCCCAAAATAAGCCCAATCACTTTAAAATTATCAAAAATGCTACAAACCATAGCAAACTATGCCTAACTCACCTAAATTACTTCGGCTAACATAAATCACCCCCAACAACCCCTTACTACCCCAAAATAAGCCCAATCACTTTAAAATTACAAAAAATGCTACAAACCATAGCAAACTATGCCAAACTCACTTAAATTACTTCGGCTATCATAAATCACCCCCAACTACCCCTTACCACCCCTAACTCATCCCAATCACTTTAAAATTACAAAAAATGCTACAAACCATAGCAAACTATGCCTAACTCACTTAAATTACTTCGGCTAACATAAATCACCCCCAACTACCCCCTACCACCCCTAACTCATCCCAATCACTTTAAAATTACAAAAAATGCTACAAACCATAGCAAACTATGCCTAACTCACCCAAATTACTTCGGCTAACATAAATCACCCCCAACAACCCCTTACTACCCCAAAATAAGCCCAATCACTTTAAAATTACAAAAAATGCTACAAACCATAGCAAACTATGCCAAACTCACCTAAATTACTTCGGCTACCATAAATCACCCCCAACTACCCCTTACCACCCCAAAATAAGCCCAATCACTTTAAAATTACAAAAAATGCTACAAACCATAGCAAACTATGCCAAACTCACCTAAATTACTTCGGCTAACTTAAATCACCCCCAACAACCCCTTACTACCCCAAAATAAGCCCAATCACTTTAAAATTACAAAAAATGCTACAAACCATAGCAAACTATGCCAAACTCACCTAAATTACTTCGGCTACCATAAATCACCCCCAACTACCCCTTACCACCCCAAAATAAGCCCAATCACTTTAAAATTACAAAAAATGCTACAAACCATAGCAAACTATGCCAAACTCACCTAAATTACTTTGGCTTCCATAAATCACCCCCAACTACCCCTTACCAACCCAAAATAGGCTCAATCACTTTAAAATTACAAAAAAATTCTACATTCCATAGCAAACTATGCCAAACTCACTTAAATTACTTTGGCTTCAATAAATCACCCCCAACTACCTCTTACCACCCCAAAATAGGCTCAATCACTTTAAAATTACAAAAAAATTCTACAAACCGTAGCAAACTATGCCAAACTCCCCTAAATTACTTCGGCTACCATAAATCACAGCGAACTACCACTTACAACCCCAAAATAAGCCCAATCACTTTAAAATTACAAAATATTTAACAAATCATAGCAAACTATGCCTAACTCACCTAAATTACTTCGGCTACCATAAATCACCCCCAACTACCCCTTACAACCCCAAAATTAGCCCAATCACTTTAAAATTACGAAAAATGCTACAAACCATGGCAAACTATCTCAAACTCACCTGAATTACTTCGGCTACCATAAATCACCCCCAACAACCCCTTACTACCCCAAAATAAGCCCAATCACTTTAAAATTACAAAAAATGCTACAAACCATAGCAAACTATGCCAAACTCACTTAAATTACTTCGGCTATCATAAATCACCCCCAACTACCCCTTACCACCCCTAACTCATCCCAATCACTTTAAAATTACAAAAAATGCTACAAACCATAGCAAACTATGCCTAACTCACCTAAATTACTTCGGCTACCATAAATCACCCCCAACAACCCCTTACTACCCCAAAATAAGCCCAATCACTTTAAAATTACAAAAAAATGCTACAAACCATAGCAAACTATGCCAAACTCACCTAAATTACTTCGGCTATCATAAATCACCCCCAACTACCCCTTACCACCCCTAACTCATCCCAATCACTTTAAAATTACAAAAAATACTACAAACCATAGCAAACTATGCCAAACTCATTTAAATTACTTCGGCTATCATAAATCACTTCCAACTACCCCTTACCACCCCTAACTCATCCCAATCACTTTAAAATTACAAAAAATGCTACAAACCATAGCAAACTATGCCAAACTCACTTAAATTACTGCGGCTACCATAAATCACCCCGAACTACCCCTTACAACCCCAAAATAAACCCAATCACTTTAAAATTACAAAATATTCAACAAATCATAGCAAGCTATGCCTAACTCACCTAAATTACTTCGGCTACCATAAATCACCCCCAACTACCCCTTACCACCCCAAAATAAGCCCAATCACTTTAAAATTACAAAAAATGCAACAAACCATAGCAAACTATGCCAAACTCACTTAAATTACTTTGGCTTTTATAAATCACCCCCAACTACCCCTTACCAACCACAAACTAAACCCAATCACTTTAAAATTACAAAGAATGCTGCAAACCATAGCAAACTATGCCAAACTCACTTAAATTACTTCGGCTATTATAAATCACCCCCAACTACCCCTTACCACCCCAAACTCAGCCCAATCACTTTAAAATTACAAAAAATGTTACAAGTCATATCAAACTATGCCAAACTCATCTAAATTACTTTGGCTTCCATAAATCACCCCCAACTACCCCTTACCACCCCAAAATAGGCTCAATCACTTTAAAATTACAAAAAAATTCTACAAACCGTAGCAAACTATGCCAAACTCCCCTAAATTACTTCGGCTACCATAAATCACCCCAAACTACCCCTTACAACCCCAAAATAAACCCAATCACTTTAAAATTACAAAATATTCAACAAATCATAGCAAGCTATGCCTAACTCACCTAAATTACTTCGGCTACCATAAATCACCCCCAACTACCCCTTACCATCCCAAAATAAGCCCAATCACTTTAAAATTACAAAAAATGCAACAAACCATAGCAAACTATGCCAAACTCACTTAAATTACTTTGGCTTCTATAAATCACCCCCAACTACCCCTTACCACCCCAAAATAGGCTCAATCACTTTAAAATTACAAAAAAATTTTACAAACCCTAGCAAACTATGCCAAACTCCCCTAAATTACTTCGGCTACCATAAATTACCCCGAACTACCTCTTACAACCCCAAAATAAGCCCAATCACTTTAAAATTACAAAATATTCAACAAATCATAGCAAACTATGCCTAACTCACCTAAATTACTTCGGCTACCATAATTCACCCCCAACTACCCCTTACAACCCCAAAATTAGCCCAATCACTTTAAAATTACGAAAAGTGCTACAAACCATAGCAAACTATCTCAAACTCACCTGAATTACTTCGGCTACCATAAATCACCCCTAACTACCCCTTACCACCCCAAACTAAGCCCAATCGCTTTAAAATTACAAAAAATGCTACAAACCATAGCAAACTATGCCAAACTCACTTAAATTACTGCGGCTACCATAAATCACCCCCAACTACCCCTTACCAACCACAAACTAAACCCAATCACTTTAAAATTACAAAAAATTATACAAACCATAGCAAACTATGTCAAAGTCACCTAAATTACTTCGGCTACCATAAATCACCCACAACTACCCCTTACGACCCCAAAATTAGCCCAATCACTTTAAAATTACGAAAAATGCTACAAGCCATAGCAAACTATCTCAAACTCTCCTGAATTACTTCGGCTACCATAAACCACCCCCAACTACCCCTTACCGCCCCAAAATTAGCCTAATAACTTTAAAATTACAAAAATGCTACAAAACATAGCAAGTTATGCCAAACTCACTTAAATTTCTTCGGCTACTATAAATTAATAATCGTTTTCAATCAAAATCTTCTATTTGGTTGTGTTATTTATAAATGCCTTATCGTATTAAATCATAAAATATTAATAAATATCTGCACATAAAATATATTGTTCCGACTAATAGTCGTTATTCTGAATATTAAATATGCTGATACCTATTTTGATTCTCTTCCACCTTCCAATAAATATTTGTTCCAGTTGAGATGCAAACATAAACGTATTTCTGAATTGCAACACGCGGACGGGGCAAGCCCTACCTTTTCAACATGCGTGCATTTGTATAAACAGCTCTATGGTTTTTAACGTTAAAGAGGTATAAAGGCGGTGTAAGCGCTAGAGTTTCGTAAAAATATCTGAAAAATTCGAAATTCTGCAATTGATTCAGAACTATCTTTGTGTTCGATAGTAAATTTATACTTGCAGTGGCACTGCCAACCCTGCCACTCCTGACGAGGCACCTGCTGACTACTCTCCTTTCAGGGAAACTTTATAAATCAACGTCAAAATAATTTAGGGCGCCTGAATGTGAAAATATCACTGTGTAATAAGTTCAGACTGACATGGAACACTTGAAATTTCGATATTTGTTTGTAATTCGTCACAGGTCCATGAAGGAATGCATGTTAATGTAAACAAGTGTTAGTTTGTTGGAGAGACCGAATAAGATTTTTAACATTCCTGTCAAAATATTTATTTACTTTAGAATGTTAATTTTTTAAGTTCATTTCGTGAAAATTATGACGGGCCATACGAGTACACCTGTGCGAGTATTATTTGGTACATACAAATTAATCTTTTTTGTTATCCAAATTGTTTACATACGCACTAGGCACGTGCACCTCATATAATTGTGAAAATTGCTGCTTCAGCGTCTGAAACGCTGGTACTCAACGTCGCCAAGGTCGAGGCGACGCATCGGTATTCGAAGTTCTATCGCTATTAAATAAATTATTTTATTCCCGATATTCCCGATTTGTTCTTGCCGTTAACCAAAACTCTCCCCAATCGATTTTCGAAAAATTTCCAGCGTCGGACCGGACGTCACTTATTATCGTACGCTAATTTTTACGTTCAGTTAATCATAGTGGTGTATTTGTTCTTCACCAAACCTGCTCCGGCCAAAATCCGAAATTTTCACTGACATCATACGCTTAAGTATTGTGTGCTTATACACGATTTACACTATTTATTTTACGTACATTGCGTTCATTATGGTTCTGCATTATTTATAACTAAGATGGAGCAGTTTGAAAATCTAATAGTAAGCGGAGAACAAATACCACCATGTATAATTCCCGTGAAAAGTGATGGAAATAGTCTTTCTTACTATCTTTCCTATTGCATTTTTAATACCGGAAATAGAGCTCAAGAGCGAAGAATAACTTCGACTTTTTTTATACATAATTCCTAAATACTTCGTTTTTATGGTGTAAAATTTTGTATTGTGTGGTCTTTAACGTTGTCAGAGAACTAAATGGGAATAATTTGGAATAATTTAGCTTCTATGTCAACGCTCCTTCTCTTGAAACTTTGGAAAACAACGACAAGATTCTTTAGGGCGCCTGGATTTGAAAATATAACTCTGTATAATAAGTTTAGACTGACTAGAGTGAAAAGAAAGGAGCTTGCACCCAGAAACAAAATTAAATGGAACACTTGAAGTTGCAATATTTGTTTGTAATTCGTCAGAAGTCCATGAGGGAATGCGTGTTAATGTAAACAAATGTGAGTTTATTGGAGAGGCCGAATAAGATTTTTACATTATTGATGCAGCTGGAGCCTGCCACGTCAAGGGCAAGGTCACAAACGAGAAAAGGCGATGCTCGATTTAGTTTGATTGAGTATCTATGCAGAAATTCGCACATACCAAGCGTTGGATAAGCCTTTCTTATCGTTTCTTAGAATTCGAGAATTGCTGGTTCAGCGTGTGGAGCAGTACTCGATCGCGGTGTTTAATTTTAACACAACTACAATTGTGAAAATTGCTGCTCCAGCGTCGGAAACTGTTCGCAAAGTCGCCAAATTCGATGAGGCGACGCATCAGTGTTCGAAGGTCTACCGCTATCAAATAAAGTATTTTAATTTAACATTTGATCCTCGCGTTAACCAAATCTGCCCCCAATCAATTTTCGAAAAATTACCAGCGTCGAACCGGATTCCACTTATATTTGTACGCTAATTTTTACTTTCAGTTAATGGTAGTGGTGTATTTGTTTTTCACCAAATTTGCCCCCGCTGAAATCCGAAATTTTCACCGTTGTATGTACCAGAGATCACTGACATTCATACCCTTAATAATTATGTGCTTATACACGTTTTACACTATTTATTTTACGTTCACTGTGTTTATTATTGCTTTACTTCATTTATAACTAAGATGGAGACCGAATAAGATTTTTACATCCACCATATTCCCGTCAATATATTTATTTATTTTAGAATGTTAATTTTGCCGTTAACAAAATTTGTTCCCAATCACCTTCGTCGTACCGGACGACCGTTCAGTTAATGATAATGGTGTATTTATTTTTCACCAAATCTGCCTCGGCTTAAATCCAAAATTTACAGCGTTGGACCAGACATTACTGACATTGATACGCGTTTTACACTGTCTATTTTACGTAAATACATTGTGTTCATTATTGCTTTACATCATTTATAACTAAGATGGACAAGTTTGAAAATCTAGCGATGCACAAATACCATAAAATACCACATTTTACCACATACCAAAATTTTAATACTGGAAAGGGAGCTCAAAAGGTTCGCACTTTAATTGTCCAACCAGTTAGGGCCAGGTTGTAATAATTTTTCTGCAGTTCAGAAGGAGATAAGTGTTTGTTTATTCCAGAGATAAGTCAAAATCATCTACATACTGTTCTGTTTGTGAGTTGACTGCAGCAAGAGGAATTGTTCCATTGTGTTTTCAATTTTATCATAACACTAGCTGAATGTACCCGGCGTTGCCCGGACGTAGATTAAATAAACTCAGTGTTGACTAAAGTGGTGATGTTGACTAATCGACATTATAATACAATTAAACAGGAATGCTCTACTTTTCCAATCACAAAATAAACAAATATGCTGAAATTAACCTGCGTTGCCAGGACCGGGTACTTCAATATGATTTGGACAAAAAGGATACCTTGGTTGATATCTGAGATAAAAAATTTTGAATAGACTCTTTAGGCAGTTGTCCTATAAACGATTCCAGGAAATCGAAATTAACTTTATATAATTTTAGGGGAAATCGAAGTTTACAAATTAGCTGATCATGTTATGATAAAATTGAAAACACAATGGAACAATTCCTCTTGCTGCAGTCAACTCACAAACAGAACAGTATGTAGATGATTTTGACTTATCTCTGGAATAAACAAACACTTATCTCCTTCTGAACTGCAGAAAAATTATTACAACCTGGCCCTAACTGGTTGGACAATTAAAGTGCGAACCTTTTGAGCTCCCTTTCCAGTATTAAAATTTTGGTATGTGGTAAAATGTGGTATTTTATGGTATTTGTGCATCGCTAGATTTTCAAACTTGTCCATCTTAGTTATAAATGATGTAAAGCAATAATGAACACAATGTATTTACGTAAAATAGACAGTGTAAAACGCGTATCAATGTCAGTAATGTCTGGTCCAACGCTGTAAATTTTGGATTTAAGCCGAGGCAGATTTGGTGAAAAATAAATACACCATTATCATTAACTGAACGGTCGTCCGGTACGACGAAGGTGATTGGGAACAAATTTTGTTAACGGCAAAATTAACATTCTAAAATAAATAAATATATTGACGGGAATATGGTGGATGTAAAAATCTTATTCGGTCTCTCCGACGGACTCACACCTGTTTACATTATCACACACTTGTTGAACAATTAAAGTGCCAACCTATTGAGCTTCCGTTCCAGTATTAAAATATCAATACCAATACCATAGATATAAAAAAAGACAATTTCCATCACCTTTCATAATACGGTGTGGTATTTGTACATCGCTAGATTTTCAAACTTCTCCATCTTAGTTATAAATGAAGTAAAGCAATAATAAACACAGTGAACGTAAAATAAATAGTGTAAAACGTGTATAAGCACATAATTATTAAGGGTATGAATGTCAGTGATCTCTGGTACATACAACGGTGAAAATTTCGGATTTCAGCGGGGGCAAATTTGGTGAAAAACAAATACACCACTACCATTAACTGAAAGTAAAAATTAGCGTACAAATATAAGTGGAATCCGGTTCGACGCTGGTAATTTTTCGAAAATTGATTGGGGGCAGATTTGGTTAACGCGTGGATCAAATGTTAAATTAAAATACTTTATTTGATAGCGGTAGACCTTCGAACACTGATGCGTCGCCTCATCGAATTTGGCGACTTTGCGAACAGTTTCCGACGCTGGAGCAGCAATTTTCACAATTGTAGTTGTGTTAAAATTAAACACCGCGATCGAGTACTGCTCCACACGCTGAACCAGCAATTCTCGAATTCTAAGAAACGATAAGAAAGGCTTATCCAACGCTTGGTATGTGCGAATTTCTGCATAGATACTCAATCAAACTAAATCGAGCATCGCCTTTTCTCGTTTGTGACCTTGCCCTTGACGTGGCAGGCTCCAGCTGCATCAATAATGTAAAAATCTTATTCGGCCTCTCCAATAAACTCACATTTGTTTACATTAACACGCATTCCCTCATGGACTTCTGACGAATTACAAACAAATATTGCAACTTCAAGTGTTCCATTTAATTTTGTTTCTGGGTGCAAGCTCCTTTCTTTTCACTCTAGTCAGTCTAAACTTATTATACAGAGTTATATTTTCAAATCCAGGCGCCCTAAAGAATCTTGTCGTTGTTTTCCAAAGTTTCAAGAGAAGGAGCGTTGACATAGAAGCTAAATTATTCCAAATTATTCCCATTTAGTTCTCTGACAACGTTAAAGACCACACAATACAAAATTTTACACCATAAAAACGAAGTATTTAGGAATTATGTATAAAAAAAGTCGAAGTTATTCTTCGCTCTTGAGCTCTATTTCCGGTATTAAAAATGCAATAGGAAAGATAGTAAGAAAGACTATTTCCATCACTTTTCACGGGAATTATACATGGTGGTATTTGTTCTCCGCTTACTATTAGATTTTCAAACTGCTCCATCTTAGTTATAAATAATGCAGAACCATAATGAACGCAATGTACGTAAAATAAATAGTGTAAATCGTGTATAAGCACACAATACTTAAGCGTATGATGTCAGTGAAAATTTCGGATTTTGGCCGGAGCAGGTTTGGTGAAGAACAAATACACCACTATGATTAACTGAACGTAAAAATTAGCGTACGATAATAAGTGACGTCCGGTCCGACGCTGGAAATTTTTCGAAAATCGATTGGGGAGAGTTTTGGTTAACGGCAAGAACAAATCGGGAATATCGGGAATAAAATAATTTATTTAATAGCGATAGAACTTCGAATACCGATGCGTCGCCTCGACCTTGGCGACGTTGAGTACCAGCGTTTCAGACGCTGAAGCAGCAATTTTCACAATTATATGAGGTGCACGTGCCTAGTGCGTATGTAAACAATTTGGATAACAAAAAAGATTAATTTGTATGTACCAAATAATACTCGCACAGGTGTACTCGTATGGCCCGTCATAATTTTCACGAAATGAACTTAAAAAATTAACATTCTAAAGTAAATAAATATTTTGACAGGAATGTTAAAAATCTTATTCGGTCTCTCCAACAAACTAACACTTGTTTACATTAACATGCATTCCTTCATGGACCTGTGACGAATTACAAACAAATATCGAAATTTCAAGTGTTCCATGTCAGTCTGAACTTATTACACAGTGATATTTTCACATTCAGGCGCCCTAAATTATTTTGACGTTGATTTATAAAGTTTCCCTGAAAGGAGAGTAGTCAGCAGGTGCCTCGTCAGGAGTGGCAGGGTTGGCAGTGCCACTGCAAGTATAAATTTACTATCGAACACAAAGATAGTTCTGAATCAATTGCAGAATTTCGAATTTTTCAGATATTTTTACGAAACTCTAGCGCTTACACCGCCTTTATACCTCTTTAACGTTAAAAACCATAGAGCTGTTTATACAAATGCACGCATGTTGAAAAGGTAGGGCTTGCCCCGTCCGCGTGTTGCAATTCAGAAATACGTTTATGTTTGCATCTCAACTGGAACAAATATTTATTGGAAGGTGGAAGAGAATCAAAATAGGTATCAGCATATTTAATATTCAGAATAACGACTATTAGTCGGAACAATATATTTTATGTGCAGATATTTATTAATATTTTATGATTTAATACGATAAGGCATTTATAAATAACACAACCAAATAGAAGATTTTGATTGAAAACGATTATTAATTTATGGTAGCCGAAGAAATTTAAGTGAGTTTGGCATAACTTGCTATGTTTTGTAGCATTTTTGTAATTTTAAAGTTATTAGGCTAATTTTGGGGCGGTAAGGGGTAGTTGGGGGTGGTTTATGGTAGCCGAAGTAATTCAGGAGAGTTTGAGATAGTTTGCTATGGCTTGTAGCATTTTTCGTAATTTTAAAGTGATTGGGCTAATTTTGGGGTCGTAAGGGGTAGTTGTGGGTGATTTATGGTAGCCGAAGTAATTTAGGTGACTTTGACATAGTTTGCTATGGTTTGTATAATTTTTTGTAATTTTAAAGTGATTGGGTTTAGTTTGTGGTTGGTAAGGGGTAGTTGGGGGTGATTTATGGTAGCCGCAGTAATTTAAGTGAGTTTGGCATAGTTTGCTATGGTTTGTAGCATTTTTTGTAATTTTAAAGCGATTGGGCTTAGTTTGGGGTGGTAAGGGGTAGTTAGGGGTGATTTATGGTAGCCGAAGTAATTCAGGTGAGTTTGAGATAGTTTGCTATGGTTTGTAGCACTTTTCGTAATTTTAAAGTGATTGGGCTAATTTTGGGGTTGTAAGGGGTAGTTGGGGGTGAATTATGGTAGCCGAAGTAATTTAGGTGAGTTAGGCATAGTTTGCTATGATTTGTTGAATATTTTGTAATTTTAAAGTGATTGGGCTTATTTTGGGGTTGTAAGAGGTAGTTCGGGGTAATTTATGGTAGCCGAAGTAATTTAGGGGAGTTTGGCATAGTTTGCTAGGGTTTGTAAAATTTTTTTGTAATTTTAAAGTGATTGAGCCTATTTTGGGGTGGTAAGGGGTAGTTGGGGGTGATTTATAGAAGCCAAAGTAATTTAAGTGAGTTTGGCATAGTTTGCTATGGTTTGTTGCATTTTTTGTAATTTTAAAGTGATTGGGCTTATTTTGGGATGGTAAGGGGTAGTTGGGGGTGATTTATGGTAGCCGAAGTAATTTAGGTGAGTTAGGCATAGCTTGCTATGATTTGTTGAATATTTTGTAATTTTAAAGTGATTGGGTTTATTTTGGGGTTGTAAGGGGTAGTTCGGGGTGATTTATGGTAGCCGAAGTAATTTAGGGGAGTTTGGCATAGTTTGCTACGGTTTGTAGAATTTTTTTGTAATTTTAAAGTGATTGAGCCTATTTTGGGGTGGTAAGGGGTAGTTGGGGGTGATTTATGGAAGCCAAAGTAATTTAGATGAGTTTGGCATAGTTTGATATGACTTGTAACATTTTTTGTAATTTTAAAGTGATTGGGCTGAGTTTGGGGTGGTAAGGGGTAGTTGGGGGTGATTTATAATAGCCGAAGTAATTTAAGTGAGTTTGGCATAGTTTGCTATGGTTTGCAGCATTCTTTGTAATTTTAAAGTGATTGGGTTTAGTTTGTGGTTGGTAAGGGGTAGTTGGGGGTGATTTATAAAAGCCAAAGTAATTTAAGTGAGTTTGGCATAGTTTGCTATGGTTTGTTGCATTTTTTGTAATTTTAAAGTGATTGGGCTTATTTTGGGGTGGTAAGGGGTAGTTGGGGGTGATTTATGGTAGCCGAAGTAATTTAGGTGAGTTAGGCATAGCTTGCTATGATTTGTTGAATATTTTGTAATTTTAAAGTGATTGGGTTTATTTTGGGGTTGTAAGGGGTAGTTCGGGGTGATTTATGGTAGCCGCAGTAATTTAAGTGAGTTTGGCATAGTTTGCTATGGTTTGTAGCATTTTTTGTAATTTTAAAGTGATTGGGATGAGTTAGGGGTGGTAAGGGGTAGTTGGAAGTGATTTATGATAGCCGAAGTAATTTAAATGAGTTTGGCATAGTTTGCTATGGTTTGTAGTATTTTTTGTAATTTTAAAGTGATTGGGATGAGTTAGGGGTGGTAAGGGGTAGTTGGGGGTGATTTATGATAGCCGAAGTAATTTAGGTGAGTTTGGCATAGTTTGCTATGGTTTGTAGCATTTTTTTGTAATTTTAAAGTGATTGGGCTTATTTTGGGGTAGTAAGGGGTTGTTGGGGGTGATTTATGGTAGCCGAAGTAATTTAGGTGAGTTAGGCATAGTTTGCTATGGTTTGTAGCATTTTTTGTAATTTTAAAGTGATTGGGATGAGTTAGGGGTGGTAAGGGGTAGTTGGGGGTGATTTATGATAGCCGAAGTAATTTAAGTGAGTTTGGCATAGTTTGCTATGGTTTGTAGCATTTTTTGTAATTTTAAAGTGATTGGGCTTATTTTGGGGTAGTAAGGGGTTGTTGGGGGTGATTTATGGTAGCCGAAGTAATTCAGGTGAGTTTGAGATAGTTTGCCATGGTTTGTAGCATTTTTCGTAATTTTAAAGTGATTGGGCTAATTTTGGGGTTGTAAGGGGTAGTTGGGGGTGATTTATGGTAGCCGAAGTAATTTAGGTGAGTTAGGCATAGTTTGCTATGATTTGTTAAATATTTTGTAATTTTAAAGTGATTGGGCTTATTTTGGGGTTGTAAGGGGTAGTTCGCTGTGATTTATGGTAGCCGAAGTAATTTAGGGGAGTTTGGCATAGTTTGCTACGGTTTGTAGAATTTTTTTGTAATTTTAAAGTGATTGAGCCTATTTTGGGGTGGTAAGAGGTAGTTGGGGGTGATTTATAGAAGCCAAAGTAATTTAAGTGAGTTTGGCATAGTTTGCTATGGAATGTAGAATTTTTTTGTAATTTTAAAGTGATTGAGCCTATTTTGGGGTGGTAAGGGGTAGTTGGGGGTGATTTATGGAAGCCAAAGTAATTTAGGTGAGTTTGGCATAGTTTGCTATGGTTTGTAGCATTTTTTGTAATTTTAAAGTGATTGGGCTTATTTTGGGGTGGTAAGGGGTAGTTGGGGGTGATTTATGGTAGCCGAAGTAATTTAGGTGAGTTTGGCATAGTTTGCTATGGTTTGTAGCATTTTTTGTAATTTTAAAGTGATTGGGCTTATTTTGGGGTAGTAAGGGGTTGTTGGGGGTGATTTATGTTAGCCGAAGTAATTTAGGTGAGTTTGGCATAGTTTGCTATGGTTTGTAGCATTTTTTGTAATTTTAAAGTGATTGGGCTTATTTTGGGGTGGTAAGGGGTAGTTGGGGGTGATTTATGGTAGCCGAAGTAATTTAGGTGAGTTTGGCATAGTTTGCTATGGTTTGTAGCATTTTTTGTAATTTTAAAGTGATTGGGCTTATTTTGGGGTAGTAAGGGGTTGTTGGGGGTGATTTATGTTAGCCGAAGTAATTTGGGTGAGTTAGGCATAGTTTGCTATGGTTTGTAGCATTTTTTGTAATTTTAAAGTGATTGGGATGAGTTAGGGGTGGTAAGGGGTAGTTGGGGGTGATTTATGTTAGCCGAAGTAATTTAAGTGAGTTAGGCATAGTTTGCTATGGTTTGTAGCATTTTTTGTAATTTTAAAGTGATTGGGATGAGTTAGGGGCGGTAAGGGGTAGTTGGGGGTGATTTATGATAGCCGAAGTAATTTAAGTGAGTTTGGCATAGTTTGCTATGGTTTGTAGCATTTTTTGTAATTTTAAAGTGATTGGGCTTATTTTGGGGTAGTAAGGGGTTGTTGGGGGTGATTTATGTTAGCCGAAGTAATTTGGGTGAGTTAGGCATAGTTTGCTATGGTTTGTAGCATTTTTTGTAATTTTAAAGTGATTGGGATGAGTTAGGGGTGGTAAGGGGTAGTTGGGGGTGATTTATGATAGCCGAAGTAATTTAAGTGAGTTTGGCATAGTTTGCTATGGTTTGTAGCATTTTTTGTAATTTTAAAGTGATTGGGCTTATTTTGGGGTAGTAAGGGGTTGTTGGGGGTGATTTATGTTAGCCGAAGTAATTTAGGTGAGTTAGGCATAGTTTGCTATGGTTTGTAGCATTTTTGATAATTTTAAAGTGATTGGGCTTATTTTGGGGTGGTAAGGGGTAGTTGGGGGTGATTTATGGAAGCCAAAGTAATTTAGATGAGTTTGGCATAGTTTGGTAAGGTTTGTAACATTTTTTGTAATTTTAAAGTGATTGGGCTTATTTTGGGGTGGTAAGGGGTAGTTGGGGGTGATTTTTGGTAGACGAAATAATATGTGTGAGTTGGACTTAATCTGCCATGATTTGTGTCATTTTGTTTTATTTTAAAGTGATTGGAGTTGCTTGGGGTTGCTAAGGGGTGGTAAGGGATGATTTAAAATAACGGATCTAGTTTATGTCAGTTTGGCATAGTTCGGGAATTTTTTGGGGTTGATTTGGTAAAGTTTGCAGTGGTAAGAGATATTTGAGGATGTTTAATGTTGACGGATTAAATTTGGAGTGGTTTGGTAATTTTTAATTGAGTCACGGATCGACATTATAATTGAAATCAAAATTATAATTGAAATATCTGCGGCCTCGCTAGGTACGGCAAAAGTATGATCACGAAAGCAGAAACTCGACGTTGAAATTGTTTAGGTTAAATAAGTGCTTTTAAAGTAAACCGGTCGCCCGTCGTCGAAGTTGTTTTGGCTAGATACGTGCTTCTAACATAAACACGGTCTCCGCGATCCGATCATTTTTTGTTTATTTTAGCCGGTTTTTATTGAATTACAAAGGAACCGGGCCGAATTTCGCAAAATCCCTTCTTAGTGTTCAGTTTCGGCACATGATACACCCGTGTCTAAAATTTCAAGTCTCCAGCCCTCACGGTTTGGGCTGTGGGTTGATTATGAATCAGTGTGTAGATGTGTAGATGAATGAGTGAATGAATGAGTGTGTCAGTGAGGACACTTCGCTTTATATATATAGATGATCAGCTAATTTGTAAACTTCGATTTCCCCTAAAATTATATAAAGTTAATTTCGATTTCCTGGAATCGTTTATAGGACAACTGCCTAAAGAGTCTATTCAAAATTTTTTATCTCAGATATCAACCAAGGTATCCTTTTTGTCCAAATCATATTGAAGTACCCGGTCCTGGCAACGCAGGTTAATTTCAGCATATTTGTTTATTTTGTGATTGGAAAAGTAGAGCATTCCTGTTTAATTGTATTATAATGTCGATTAGTCAACATCACCACTTTAGTCAACACTGAGTTTATTTAATCTACGTCCGGGCAACGCCGGGTACATTCAGCTAGTCTATATATATAAAGCGAAGTGTCCTCACTGACACACTCATCTACACATCTACACATTCACTGATTCACCGACAACCCACAGCCCAAACCGTGAGGGCTGGAGACTTGAAATTTTAGACACGGGTGTATCATGTGCCGAAACTGAACACTAAGAAGGGATTTTGCGAAATTCGGCCCGGTTCCTTTGTAATTCAATAAAAACCGGCTAAAATAAACAAAAAATGATCCGATCGCGGAGACCGTGTTTATGTTAGAAGCACGTATCTAGCCAAAACAACTTCGACGACGGGCGACCGGTTTACATTAAAAGTACTTATTTAACCTAAACAATTTCAACGTCGAGTTTCTGCTTTCGTGATCATACTTTTGCCGTACCTAGCGAGGCCGCCGATATTTCAATTATAATTTTGATTTCAATTATATTGTCGATCCGTGACTCAATTAAAAATTACCAAATCACTCCAAATTTAATCCGTCAACATTAAACATCCTCAAATATCTCTTACCACTGCAAACTTTACCAAATCAACCCCAAAAAATTCCCGAACTAAGCCAAACTGACATAAATTAGATCCGTTATCTTAAATCATCCCTTACCACCCTTTAGCAACCCCAAGTAACTCCAATCACTTTAAAATAAAACAAAATGACACAAATCATAGCACACTATCCCTAACTCACCTAAATTACTTCGGCTACCATAAATCACCCCCAACTACCCCTTACCACCCCAAACTCAGCCCAATCACTTTAAAATTACAAAAAATGTTACAAGCAATATCAAACTATGCCAAATTCATCTAAATTACTTCGGCTTCCATTAATCACCCCCAACTACCCCTTACCTCCCCAAAATAGGCTCAATCACTTTAAAATTACAAAAAAAATCTACAAACCGTAGCAAACTGTGCCAAACTCCCCTAAATTACTTCGGCTACCATAAATCACCCCCAACTACCCCTTACAACCCCAAAATAAGCCCAATCATTTTAAAATTACAAAAAATTCTACAAACCATACCAAACTATGCCAAACTCACTTAAATTACTTCGGCTATCATAAATCACCCCCAACTACCCCTTGCCACCCCTAACTCATCCCAATCACTTTAAAATTACAAAAAATGCTACAAACCATAGCAAACTATGCCTAACTCACCTAAATTACTTCGGCTACAATAAATCACCCCCAACTACCCCTTACCACCCCAAAATAAGCCCAATCACTTTAAAATTACAAAAAATGCTACAAACCATAGCAAACTATGCTTAACTCACCTAAATTACTTCGGCTAACATAAATCACCCCCAACTACCCCTTACTACCCCAAAATAAGCCCAATCACTTTAAAATTATAAAAAATGCTACAAACCATAGCAAACTATGCCAAACTCACTTAAATTACTTCGGCTATCATAAATCACCCCCAACTACCACTTACCACCCCTAACTCATCCCAATCACTTTAAAATTACAAAAAATTCTACAAACCATAGCAAACTATGCCTAACTCACCTAAATTACTTCGGCTAACATAAATCACCCCCAACTACCCCTTACTACCCCAAAATAAGCCCAATTACTTTAAAATTAACAAAATTGCTACAAACCATAGCAAACTATCCCTAACTCACCTAAATTACTTCGGCTACCATAAATCACCCCCAACTACCCCTTACCACCCCAAACTCAGCCCAAGCACTTTAAAATTACAAAAAATGCTACAAACCATAGCAAACTATGCCTAACTCACCTAAACTACTTCGGCTACCATAAATCACCCCCAACTACCCGTTACCACCCCAAAATAAGCCCAATCACTTTAAAATTACAAAAAATGCTACAAACCATAGCAAACTATGCCTAACTCACCTAAATTACTTCGGCTAACATAAATCACCCCCAACTACCCCTTACTACCCCAAAATAAGCCCAATCACTTTAAAATTATAAAAAATGCTACAAACCATAGCAAACTATGCCAAACTCACTTAAATTACTTCGGCTATCATAAATCACCTCCAACTACCCCTTACCACCCCTAACTCATCCCAATCACTTTAAAATTACAAAAAATGCTACAAACCATAGCAAACTATGCCTAACTCACCTAAATTACTTCGGCTAACATAAATCACCCCCAACTACCCCTTACTACCCCAAAATAAGCCCAATTACTTTAAAATTATAAAAAATGCTACAAACCATAGCAAACTATCCCTAACTCACCTAAATTACTTCGGCTACCATAAATCACCCCCAACTACCCCTTACCACCCCAAACTCAGCCCAATCACTTTAAAATTACAAAAAATGTTACAAGCAATATCAATCTATGCCAAACTCATCTAAATTACTTCGGCTTCCATTAATCACCCCCAACTACCCCTTACCTCCCCAAAATAGGCTCAATCACTTTAAAATTACAAAAAAATTCTACAAACCGTAGCAAACTCTGCCAAACTCCCCTAAATTACTTCGGCTACCATAAATCGCCCCCAACTACCCCTTACAACCCCAAAATAAGCCCAATCACTTTAAAATTACAAAAAATTCTACAAAACATACCAAACTATGCCAAACTCACTTAAATTACTTCGGCTATCATAAATCACCCCCAACTACCCCTTGCCACCCCTAACTCATCCCAATCACTTCAAAATTACAAAAAATGCTACAAATCATAGCAAACTATGCCAAACTCACTTAAATTACTTCGGCTAACATAAATCACCCCCAACAACCCCTTACTACCCCAAAATAAGCCCAATCACTTTAAAATTACAAAAAAATGCTACAAACCATAGCAAACTATGCCTAACTCACCTAAATTACTTCGGCTACCATAAATCACCCCCAACTACCCCTTACTACCCCAAAATAAGCCCAATCACTTTAAAATTATAAAAAATGCTACAAACCATAGCAAACTATGCCAAACTCACTTAAATTACTTCGGCTATCATAAATCACCCCCAACTACCCCTTACCACCCCTAACTAATCCCAATCACTTTAAAATTACAAAAAATGCTACAAACCATAGCAAACTATGCCTAACTCACCTAAATTACTTCGGCTAACATAAATCACCCCCAACTACCCCTTACTACCCCAAAATAAGCCCAATCACTTTAAAATTATAAAAAATGCTACAAACCATAGCAAACTATGCCAAACTCCCTTAAATTACTTCGGCTACCATAAATCACCCCGAACTACCCCTTACAACTCCAAAATAAACCCAATCACTTTAAAATTACAAAATATTTAACAAATCATAGCAAACTATGCCTAGCTCACCTAAATTACTTCGGCTACCATAAATCACCCCCAACTACCCCTTACCACCCCAAAATAAGCCCAATCACTTTAAAATTACAAAAAAATTCTACAAACCGTAGCAAACTATGCCAAACTCCCCTAAATTACTTCGGCTACCATAAATCACCCCGAACTACCCCTTACAACCCCAAAATATGCTCAATCACTTTAAAATTACAAAATATTCAACAAATCATAGCAAACTATCTCAAACTCACCTGAATTACTTCGGCTACCATAAATCACCCCCAACTACCCCTTACCACCCTAAACTAAGCCCAATCATTTTAAAATTACAAAAAAAGCTACAAACCATAGCAAACTATTCCAAACTCACCTAAATTACTTCGGCTACCATAAATCACCCCTAACTACCCCTTACCGCCCCAAAATTATCCTAATCACTTTAAAATTACAAAAATGCTACAAAACATAGCAAGCTATGCCAAACTCACTTAAATTACTTCGGCTACCATAAATTAATAATCGTTTTCAATCAAAATCTTCTATTTGGTTGTGTTATTTATAAATGCCTTATCGTATTAAATCATAAAATATTAATAAATATCTGCACATAAAATATATTGTTCCGACTAATAGTCGTTATTCTGAATATTAAATATGCTGATACCTATTTTGATTCTCTTCCACCTTCCAATAAATATTTGTTCCAGTTGAGATGCAAACATAAACGTATTTCTGAATTGCAACACGCTGACGGGGCAAGCCCTACCTTTTCAACATGCGTGCATTTGTATAAACAGCTCTATGGTTTTTAACTTTAAAGAGGTATAAAGGCGGTGTAAGCGCTAGAGTTTCGTAAAAATATCTGAAAAATTCGAAATTCTGCAATTGAATCAGAACTATCTTTGTGTTCGATAGTAAATTTATACTTGGAGTGGCACTGCCAACCCTGCCACCCCTGACGAGGCACCTGCTGACTACTCTCCTTCCAGGGAAACTTTATAAATCAACGTCAAAATAATTTAGGGCGCCTGAATGTGAAAATATCACTGTGTAATAAGTTCAGACTGACATGGAACACTTGAAATTTCGATATTTGTTTGTAATTCGTCACAGGTCCATGAAGGAATGCATGTTAATGTAAACAAGTGTTAGTTTGTCGGAGAGACCGAATAAGATTTTTAACATTCCTGTCAAAATATTTATTTACTTTAGAATGTTAATTTCTTAAATTGATTTTGTGAAAATTATGACGGGCCATACGAGTACACCTGTGCGAGTATTATTTGGTACATACAAATTAATCTCTTTTGTTATCCAAATTGTTTTGATACGCACTAGGCACGTGCACCTCATATAATTGTGAAAATTGCTGCTTCAGCGTCTGGATCGCTGGTACTCAACGTCGCCAAGGTCGAGGCGACGCATCGGTATTCAAAGTTCTATCGCTATTAAATAAATTATTTTAATATAATATTCCCGATTTGTTCTTGACGTTAAGTAAATATCTCCCCAATCGATTTTAGAAAAATTACCATTGTCGTACCGGACTCCATTTATATACCGTACGCTAATTTTTACGTTCATTTAATGATAGTGGTGTATTTGATCTTCACCAAACCTGCTCCGGCCAAAATCCGAAATTTGCAGTTTAACCGGATTTCACTGACATCATAAGTAATGTGTGCTTATACACGATTTACACTATTTATTTTATGTACATTGTGTTCATTATTGTTCTGCATTATTTATAACTAAGATGGAGGAATAGTAAGCGGGGTACAAATACCACCACGTATAATTCCTCTGAAAAGTGATGGAAATAGTCTTTTTTACTATCTTTCCTATTGCATTTTATTACCGAAAATAGAGCTCAAAAGGTTCGCACTATAATTGTTCATTTTAAAATTACCAAATTTTCTGTATATTTTACCTGAATACGTTAAACACCCCTAAACATAATTCTTTTAATACGCACTAGGCACTAGGCACCTAATATAATTGTTAAAATTGCTGCTTCAGCGTCTGGAACGCTGGTACTCAACGTCGCCAAGGTCGAGGCGACGCATCAGTATTCGAAGTTCTATCGCTATTAAATTAATTTTTTTAATATAATATTCCCGATTTGTTCTTGACGTTAAGTAAATATCTCCCCAATCGATTTTCGAAAAATTACCATCGTCGTACCGGTCTCCACTTATATACCGTACGCTAATTTTTACGTTCATTTAATGATAGTGGTGTATTTGATCTTCACCAAACCTGCTCCGGCCAAAATCCGAAATTTGCAGTTTTACCGGATTTCACTGACATCATAAGTAATGTGTGCTTATACACGATTTACACTATTTATTTTATGTACATTGAGTTCATTATTGTTCTGCATTATTTATAACTAAGATGGAGGAATAGTAAGCGGGGTACAAATACCACCACGTATAATTCCTCTGAAAAGTGATGGAAATAGTTTTTTTTACTATCTTTCCTATTGCATTTTATTACCGAAAATAGAGCTCAAGAGGTTCGCACTATAATTGTTCATTTTTAAATTACCAAATTTTCTGTATATTTTACCTGAATACGTTAAACACCTCTAAACATAATGTACCATTCCAAACTACTCTCAAAAATCATACACTTGCCATTCCAAACTACCCCACATCAACCTAAAATGTAAAAAAATTACGAATTACAAGCAAACTACGCTAAACTCGCATAAATTACTTCGACTTCCGCTATATCACCCCAACCACTTCTTACCAAGCCAAACTAAACCCAATCGCATTAAAATTACCAAAAGTTTCGTTTAATCCGCCAAAGCTAAACCCCGCCAACCATCAATAACCATTCAAAACAATCCCCAAAAAAAACCTTATCATCCGAAACTACACCAAATACATCGTTTTTATGGTGTGAAATTATGTATTTATATATTTCAACATTCTTCGACGACATTCTTTAACGTTGTTAGAGAACTAAGTGGGAATAATTTGGAATAGTTCAGCTTCTCTGTCAACTCTCCTTCTCTTGAAGAGTGAAAAAGAGTGAAAAAAAAGGAGCTTGCACCCAGAAACGAAATTATCGTAATTTTCCAAATCATATTGAAGTACCCGGTCCTGGCAATGCAGGTTAATTTCAGCAAATTTGTTTATTTTGTGATTGGAAAAGTAGAGCATTCCTGTTTAATTGTATTATAATGTCGATTAGTCTACATCACAAATACACCACTTTTGTCAACACTGCGTTTATTTAATCTACGTCCGGGCAACGCCGGGTACATTCAGCTAGTTGTATTATAATGTCGATTAGTCTACATCACAAATACACCACTTTTGTCAACACTGCGTTTATTTAATCTACGTCCGGGCAACGCCGGGTACATTCAGCTAGTCTATATATATAAAGCGAAGTGTCCTCACTGACACACTCATTCATTCACTCATTCATCTACACATCTACACACTGATTCATAATCAACCCACAGGCCAAACCGTGAGGGCTGGAGACTTGAAATTTTAGACACGGGTGTATCATGTGCCGAAACTGAACACTAAGAAGGGATTTTGCGAAATTCGGCCCGGTTCCTTTGTAATTCAATAAAAACCGGCTAAAATAAACAAAAAATGATCGGATCGCGGAGACCGTGTTTATGTTAGAAGCACGTATCTAGCCAAAACAACTTCGACGACGGGCGACCGGTTTACATTAAAAGCACTTATTTAACGTAAACAATTTCAACGTCGAGTTTCTGCTTTCGTGATCATACTTTTGCCGTACCTAGCGAGGCCGCAGATATTTCAATTATAATTTTGATTTCAATTATAATGTCGATCCGTGACTCAATTAAAAATTACCAAATCACTCCAAATTTAATCCGTCAACATTAAACATCCTCAAATATCTCTTACCACTGCAAACTTTACCAAATCAACCCCAAAAAATTCTCGAACTATGCCAAACTGACATAAACTAGATCCGTTATTTTAAATCATCCCTTACCACCCCTTAGCAACCCCAAGTAACTCCAAACACTTTAAAATAAAACAAAATGACACAAATCATGGCAGATTATGTCCAACTCACACATATTATTTCGTCTACCAAAAATCACCCCCAACTACCCCTTACCACCCCAAAATAAGCCCAATCACTTTAAAATTACAAAAAATGTTACAAACCTTACCAAACTATGCCAAACTCACTTAAATTACTTCGGCTATCATAAATCACCCCCAACTACCCCTTACCACCCCTAACTCATCCCAATCACTTTAAAATTACAAAAAATGCTACAAACCATAGCAAACTATGCCTAACTCACCTAAATTACTTCGGCTAACATAAATCACCCCCAACTACCCCTTACTACCCCAAAATAAGCCCAATCACTTTAAAATTATAAAAAATGCTACAAACCATAGCAAACTATGCCTAACTCACCTAAATTACTTCGGCTAACATAAATCACCCCCAACAACCCCTTACTACCCCAAAATAAGCCCAATCACTTTAAAATTACAAAAAATGCTACAAACCATAGCAAACTATGCCTAACTCACCTAAATTACTTCGGCTAACATAAATCACCCCCAACTACCCCTTACTACCCCAAAATAAGCCCAATCACTTTAAAATTATAAAAAATGCTACAAACCATAGCAAACTATGCCTAACTCACCTAAATTACTTCGGCTAACATAAATCACCCCCAACAACCCCTTACAACCCCAAAATAAGCCCAATCACTTTAAAATTACAAAAAATGCTACAAATCATAGCAAACTATGCCTAACTCACCTAAATTACTTCGGCTAACATAAATCACCCCCAACTACCCCTTACAATACCAAAATAAGCCCAATCACTTTAAAATTACAAAAAAATGCTACAAACCATAGCAAACTATGCCTAACTTACCTAATTTAGTTCGGCTACCATAAATCACCCCCAACTACCCCTTACCACCCCAAAATAAGCCCAATCACTTTAAAATTACAAAAAATGCTACAAACCATAGCAAACTATGCCAAACCCACTTAAATTACTGCGGCTACCATAAATCACCCCCAACTACCCCTTACCAACCACAAACTAAACCCAATCACTTTAAAATTACAAAAAATGCTACAAACCATAGCAAACTATGCCAAACTCACTTAAATTACTTCGGCTATCATAAATCACCCCCAACTACCCTTTACCGCCCCAAACTCAGCCCAATTACTTTAAAATTACAAAAAATGCTACAAACCATATCAAACTATGCCAAACTCATCTAAATTACTTTGGCTTCCATAAATCACACCCAACTACCCCTTACCACCCCAAAATAGGCTCAATCACTTTAAAATTACAAAAAAATTCTACAAACCGTAGCAAACTATCTCAAACTCACCTGAATTACTTCGGCTACCATAAATCACCCCCAACTACCCCTTACCAACCACACACTAAACCCAATCTCTTTAAAATTACAAAAAATGCTACAAACCATAGCAAACTATGCCTAACTCACCTAAATTACTTCGGCTACCATAAATCACCCCCAAATACCCCTTACCACCCCCAAAATAAGCCCAATCACTTTAAAATTACAAAAAATGCTACAAACCATAGCAAACTATGCCTAACTCACCTAAATTACTTCGGCTACCATAAATCACCCCCAACTACCCCTTACCACCCCAAAATAAGCCCAATCACTTTAAAATTACGAAAAATGCTACAAGCCATAGCAAACTATCTCAAACTCACCTGAATTACTTCGGCTACCATAAATCACTCCCAACTACCCCTTACCACCCCAAACTAAGCCCAATCACTTTAAAATTACAAAAAATGCTACAAACCATAGCAAACTATTCCAAACTCACCTAAATTACTTCGGCTACCATAGATCACCCCCAACTACCCCTTACCGCCCCAAAATTAGCCTAATCACTTTAAAATTACAAAAATGCTACAAAACATAGCAAGCTATGCCAAACTCACTTAAATTACTTCGGCTACCATAAATTAATAATCGTTTTCAATCAAAATCTTCTATTTGGTTGTGTTATTTATAAATGCCTTATCGTATTAAATCATAAAATATTAATAAATATCTGCACATAAAATATATTGTTCCGACTAATAGTCGTTATTCTGAATATTAAATAGGCTGATACCTATTTCGATTCTCTTCTACCTTCCAATAAATATTTGTTCCAGTTGAGATGCAAACATAAACGTATTTCTGAATTGCAACACGCTGACGGGGCAAGCCCTACCTTTTCAACATGCGTGCATTTGTATAAACAGCTCTATGGTTTTTAACTTTAAAGAGGTATAAAGGCGGTGTAAGCGCTAGAGTTTCGTAAAAATATCTGAAAAATTCGAAATTCTGCAATTGAATCAGAACTATCTTTGTGTTCGATAGTAAATTTATATTTGGAGTGGCACTGCCAACCCTGCCACCCCTGACGAGGCACCTGCTGACTACTCTCCTTCCAGGGAAACTTTATAAATCAACGTCAAAATAATTTAGGGCGCCTGAATGTGAAAATATCACTGTGTAATAAGTTCAGACTGACATGGAACACTTGAAATTTCGATATTTGTTTGTAATTCGTCACAGGTCCATGAAGGAATGCATGTTAATGTAAACAAGTGTTAGTTTGTCGGAGAGACCGAATAAGATTTTTAACATTCCTGTCAAAATATTTATTTACTTTAGAATGTTAATTTCTTAAATTGATTTTGTGAAAATTATGACGGGCCATACGAGTACACCTGTGCGAGTATTATTTGGTACATACAAATTAATCTCTTTTGTTATCCAAATTGTTTTTATACGCACTAGGCACGTGCACCTCATATAATTGTGAAAATTGCTGCTTCAGCGTCTGGAACGCTGGTACTCAACGTCGCCAAGGTCGAGGCGACGCATCGGTATTCAAAGTTCTATCGCTATTAAATAAATTATTTTAATATAATATTCCCGATTTGTTCTTGCCGTTAACCAAAACTCTCCCCAATCGATTTTCGAAAAATTTCCAGCGTCGGACCGGACTTCACTTATTTTCGTACGCTAATTTTTACCGTTCAGTTAATGATAGTGGTGTATTTGTTCTTCACCAAACCTGCTCCGGCCGAAATCCGAAATTTTCACTGACATCATACGCTTAAGTATTGTATGCTTAGACACGATTTATTTACACTATTTATTTTACGTACATTGCGTTCATTATTGTTCTGCATTATTTATAAGATGGAGCAGTTTGAAAATCTAATAGTAAGCGGAGAACAAATACCACCACGTATAATTCCCGTGCAAAGTGATGGAAATAGTCTTTCTTACTATCTTTCCTATTGCATTTTTAATACCGGAAATAGAGCTCAAGAGCGAAGAATAACTTCGACTTTTTTTATACATAATTCCTAAATACTTCGTTTTTATGGTGTAAAATTTTGTATTTATATATTTCAACATTGTCTTTAACGTTGTCAGAGAACTAAATGGGAATAATTTGGAATAATTTAGCTTCTATGTCAACTCTCCTTCTCTTGGAACTTTTGAAAACAACGACAAAATTCTTTAGGGCGCCTGGATTTGAAAATATAACTCTGTGTAATAAGTTTAGACTGACTAGAGTGAAAATAAAGGAGCTTGCACCCAGAAACGAAATTAGATGGAACACTTGAAGTTGAAATATTTGTTTGTAATTCGTCACAAGTCCATGAGGGAATGCGTGTTAATGTAAACAAATGTGAGTTTATTGGAGAGGCCGAATAAGATTTTTACATTATTGAAGCAGCTGGAGCCTGCCACGTCAAGGGCAAGGTCAGAAACGTGAAAAGGCGATGCTCGATTTAGTTTGATTGAGTGTCTATGCAGAAATTCGCACATACCAAGCGTTGGATAAGCCTTTCTTATCGTTTCTTAGAGTTCGAGAATTGCTGGTTCAGCGTGTGGAGCAGTACTCGATCGCGGTGTTTAATTTTAACACAACTACAATTGTGAAAATTGCTGCTCCAGCGTCGGAAACTGTTCGCAAAGTCGCCAAATTCGCTGAGGCGACGCAACAGTGTTCGAAGGTCTACCGCTATCAAATAAAGTATTTTAATTTAATATTTGATCCTCGCGTTAACCAAATCTGCCCCCAATCAATTTTCGAAAAATTATCAGCATCGGACCGGACTCCACTTATATTTGTACGCTAATTTTTACATTTAGTTAATGATAGTGGTGTATTTGTTTTTCACCAAATTTGCCCCGAAATTTTCACCGTTGTATGTACCAGATATCACTGACATTCATACCAGTGGCGGTGTAAGCGCTAAATTTTCGTGAAAATATCTGAAAAATTCATAATTCTGCAACTGAATTACAGAACTAATTTTGTGTTCGATAGTAAATTTATACTTGGAGTGGCACTGCCAACCCTGCCACCCCTGACGAGCCCCACTGCTGACTACTTTCCTTCCAGAAAAATTTTTGAAATTAGCGGCAAAATAAATTTAGGGCAACCGGATGTGAAAATATCACTATGTAATAAGTTCAGACTGACAAGAGTGAAAAAAATAGCTTGCATCCAGAAACGAAATCAAATGGAACACTTGAAATTTAGATATTTGTTTGTAATTCGTCACAGGTCCATGAAGGCATGCATGTTAATGTAAACAAGTGTTAGTTTGTCGGAGAGGCCGAATAAGATTTTTACACCCACCACATTCCCGTCAAAATATTTATATACTTTAGTATGTTAGTATTTTGTGCAAATTATGACGGGCCAGTCGAGTACACCTGCGCGAGTATTACTTGGTAATCCAAATTTTTTTAATACGCACTAGGCACGTGCACCTAATATAATTGTTAAAATTGCTGCTTCAGCGTCTGGAACGCTGGTACTCAACGTCGCCAAGGTCAAGGCGACGCATCAGTATTCGAAGTTCTATCGCTATTAAATAAATTTTTTTAATATAATATTCCCGATTTGTTCTTGACGTTAAGTAAATATCTCCCCAATCGATTTTCGAAAAATTACCATCGTCGTACCGGACTCCACTTATATACCGTACGCTAATTTTTACGTTCATTTAATGATAGTGGTGTATTTGATCTTCACCAAACCTGCTCCGGCCAAAATCCGAAATTTGCAGTTTTACCGGATTTCACTGAGATCATAAGTAATGTGTGCTTATACACGATTTACACTATTTATTTTATGTACATTGTGTTCATTATTGTTCTGCATTATTTATAACTAAGATGGAAGAATAGTAAGCGGGGTACAAATACCACCACGTATAATTCCTCTGAAAAGTGATGGAAATAGTCTTTTTTACTATCTTTCCTATTGCATTTTATTACCGAAAATAGAGCTCAAGAGGTTCGCACTATAATTGTTCATTTTAAAATTACCAAATTTTCTGTATATTTTACCTGAATACGTTAAAAACCCCTAAACATAATGTACCATTCCAAACTACTCTCAAAAATCATACACTTGCCATTCCAAACTACCCCACATCAACCTAAAATGTAAAAAAATTACGAATTACAAGCAAACTACGCTAAACTCGCATAAATTACTTCGACTTCCGCTATATCACCCCAACCACTTCTTACCAAGCCAAACTAAACCCAATCGCATTAAAATTACCAAAAGTTTCGTTTAATCCGCCAAAGCTAAACCCCGCCAACCATCAATAACCATTCAAAACAATCCCCAAAAAAAACCTTATCATCCGAAACTACACCAAATACATCGTTTTTATGGTGTGAAATTATTTATTTATATATTTCAACATTCTTCGACGACATTCTTTAACGTTGTTAGAGAACTAAATGGGAATAATTTGGAATAGTTCAGCTTCTCTGTCAACTCTCCTTCTCTTGAAGAGTGAAAAAGAGTGAAAAAAAAGGAGCTTGCACCCAGAAACGAAATTATCGTCATTTTCCAAATCATATTGAAGTACCCGGTCCTGGCAATGCAGGTTAATTTCAGCAAATTTGTTTATTTTGTGATTGGAAAAGTAGAGCATTCCTGTTTAATTGTATTATAATGTCGATTAGTCTACATCACAAATACACAACTTTTGTCAACACTGCGTTTATTTAATCTACGTCCGGGCAACGCCGGGTACATTCAGCTAGTTGTATTATAATGTCGATTAGTCAACATCACCACTTTAGTCAACACTGAGTTTATTTAATCTACGTCCGGGCAACGCCGGGTACATTCAGCTAGTAATATATACAGAATGAAAGTGGCGTTTCATTTTTAGATTAAACCTCACTTTCGATGTCTCTATAATCGCATCTGAGGGTTTAGAGCTTTGAATATTTCTTTAGGCTGGTTGAGTTGGATTTTACATATTATTCTCAAAACAATTTTTTTTTGGGATAGGACACCGTCTATTTCCGTTCGATTTACTGTGCGCAGGCATACGCCTGATATTGATACTGATGCATATAAAAATTTTGTGGGGTTCATGTTATGGTATGTTATGGTTTATAAGGTTTACTAGCTGAATGTACCCGGCGTTGCCCGGACGTAGATGAAATAAACGCAGTGTTGACAAAAGTGGTGAATTGGTGATGTAGACTAATCGACATTATAATACAATTAAACAGGAATGCTCTACTTTTCCAATCACAAAATAAACAAATTTGCTGAAATTAACCTGCATTGCCAGGACCGGGTACTTCAATATGATTTGGAAAATGACGATAATTTCGTTTCTGGGTGCAAGCTCCTTTGTTGACAGAGTTGACAGGGAAGCTGAAATATATAAATACATAATTTCACACCATATAAACGATGTATTTGGTGTAGTTTCGGATGATAAGGTTTTTTTGGGGATTGTTTTGAATGGTTATTGATGGTAGGCGGGGTTTAGCTTTGGCGGATTAAACTAAACTTTTGGTAATTTTAATGTGATTGGGTTTAGTTTGGCTTGGTAAGAAGTGGTTGGAGTGATATAGCGGAAGTGGAAGTAATTTATGCGAGTTTAGCGTAGTTTGCTTGGAATTCGTAATTTTTTTTCATTTTAGGTTGATCTGGGGTAGTTTTGAATGGCAAGTGTATGATTTTTGAGGGTAGTTTGGAATGGTACATTATGTTTAGGGGTGTTTAACGTATTCAGGTAAAATATACAAAAAATTTGGTAATTATAAAATGAACAATTATAGTGCGAACCTCTTGAGCTCTGTTTTCGGTAATAAAATGCAACAGGAAAGATAGTAAAAAAGACTATTTCCATCACTTTTCAGGGGAATTATACGTGGTGGCATTTGTACCCCGCTTACTATTCCTCCATCTTAGTTATAAATAATGAAGAACAATAATGAACACAATGTACATAAAAAAAATAGTGTAAATCGTGTATAAGCACACATTACTTATGATGTCAGTGAAATCCGGTAAAACTGCAAATTTCGAATTTTGGCCGGAGCAGGTTTGGTGAAGATCAAATACACCACTATCATTAAATGAACGTAAAAATTAGCGTACGGTATATAAGTGGAGTCCGGTACGACGATGGTAATTTTTCGAAAATCGATTGGGGAGATATTTACTTAACGTCAAGAACAAATCGGGAATATTATATTAAAAAAATTTATTTAATAGCGATAGAACTTCGAATACTGATGCGTCGCCTCGACCTTGGCGACGTTGAGTACCAGCGTTCCAGACGCTGAAGCAGCAATTTTAACAATTATATTAGGTGCACGTGCCTAGTGCGTATTAAAAGAATTTGGATTACCAAATAATACTCGCGCAGGTGTACTCGTATGGCCCGTCATAATTTGCACAAAATGAATCAACATACTAAAGTAAATAAATATTTTGACGGGAATGTGGTGGATGTAAAAATCTTATTCGGCCTCTCCGACAAACTAACACTTGTTTACATTAACATGCATGCCTTCATGGACCTGTGACGAAATACAAACAAATATCTAAATTTCAAGTGTTCCATTTGATTTCGTTTCTGGATGCAAGCGGTTTTCTTCCCTCTTGTTAGTCTGAATTATTACACAGTGATATTTTCACATCCAGGTGCCCTAAATTTATTTTGCCGCTGATTTCAAAAATTTTTCTGGAAGGAAAGTAGTCAGCAGTGGGGCTCGTCAGGGGTGGCAGGGTTGGCAGTGCCACTCCAAGTATAAATTTACTATCGAACACAAAATTAGTTCTGTAATTCAGTTGCAGAATTATGAATTTTTCAGATATTTTCACGAAAATTTAGAGCTTACTGCAGAGCACTGGTATGAATGTCAGTGATATCTGGTACATACAACGGTGAAAATTTCGGGGCAAATTTGGTGAAAAACAAATACACCACTATCATTAACTAAACGTAAAAATTAGCGTACAAATATAAGTGGAGTCCGGTCCGATGCTGATAATTTTTCGAAAATTGATTGGGGGCAGATTTGGATAACGCGAGGATCAAATGTTAAATTAAAATACTTTATTTGATAGCGGTAGACCTTCGAACACTGATGCGTCGCCTCATCGAATTTGGCGACTTTGCGAACAGTTTCCGACGCTGGAGCAGCAATTTTCACAAATGTAGTTGTTTTAAAATTAAACACCGCGATCGAGTACTGCTCCACACGCTGAACCAGCAATTCTCGAATTCTAAGAAACGATAAGAAAGGCTTATCCAACGCTTGGTATGTGCGAATTTCTGCATAGACACTCAATCAAACTAAATCGAGCATCGCCTTTTCACGTTTCTGACCTTGCCCTTGACGTGGCAGGCTCCAGCTGCTTCAATAATGTAAAAATCTTATTCGGCCTCTCCAATAAACTCACATTTGTTTACATTAACACGCATTCCCTCATGGACTTGTGACGAATTACAAACAAATATTTCAACTTCAAGTGTTCCATTTAATTTCGTTTCTGGGTGCAAGCTCCTTTCTTTTCACTCTAGTCAGTCTAAACTTATTACACAGAGTTATATTTCCAAATACAGGCGCCCTAAAGAATTTTGTCGTTGTTTTCAAAAGTTTCAAGAGAAGGAGAGTTGACATAGAAGCTAAATTATTCCAAATTATTCCCATTTAGTTCTCTGACAACGTTAAAGACAATGTTGAAATATATAAATACAAAATTTTACACCATAAAAACGAAGTATTTAGGAATTATGTATAAAAAAAGTCGAAGTTATTCTTCGCTCTTGAGCTCTATTTCCGGTATTAAAAATGCAATAGGAAAGATAGTAAGAAAGACTATTTCCATCAATTTTCACGGGAATTATACGTGGTGGTATTTGTTCTCCGCTTACTATTAGATTTTCAAACTGCTCCATCTTAGTTATAAATAATACAGAACAATAATGAACGCAATGTACGTAAAATAAATAGTGTAAATAAATCGTGTCTAAGCATACAATACTTAAGCGTATGATGTCAGTGAAAATTTCGGATTTCGGCCGGAAAAGGTTTGGTGAAGAACAAATACACCACTATCATTAACTGAACGTAAAAATTAGCGTACGAAAATAAGTGAAGTCCGGTCCGACGCTGGAAATTTTTCGAAAATCGATTGGGGAGAGTTTTGATTAACGGCAAGAACAAATCGGGAATATCGGGAATAAAATACTTGATTTAATAGCGATAGAACTTCGAATACCGATGCGTCGCCTCGACCTTGGCGACGTTGAGTACCAGCGTTTCAGACGCTGAAGCAGCAATTTTCACAATTATATGAGGTGCACGTGCCTAGTGCGTATGTAAACAATTTGGATAACAAAAGAGATTAATTTGTATGTACCAAATAATACTCGCACATTCTAAAGTAAATAAATATTTTGACAGGAATGTTAAAAATCTTATTCGGTCTCTCCAACAAACTAACACTTGTTTACATTAACATGCATTCCTTCATGGACCTGTGACGAATTACAAACAAATATCGAAATTTCAAGTGTTCCATGTCAGTCTGAACTTATTACACAGTGATATTTTCACATTCAGGCGCCCTAAATTATTTTGACGTTGATTTATAAAGTTTCCCTGGAAGGAAAGTAGTCAGCAGGTGCCTCGTCAGGGGTGGCAGGGTTGGCAGTGCCACTCCAAGTATAAATTTACTATCGAACACAAAGATAGTTCTGATTCAATTGCAGAATTTCGAATTTTTCAGATATTTTTACGAAACTCTAGCGCTTACACCGCCTTTATACCTTTTTAAAGTTAAAAACTATAGAGCTGTTTATACAAATGCACGCATGTTGAAAAGGTAGGGCTTGCCCCGTTAGCGTGTTGCAATTCAGAAATACCTTTATGTTTGCATCTAAACTGGAACAAATATTTAATGGAAGGTGGAAGAGAATCAAAATAAGTATCAGCATATTTAATATTCAGAATAACGACTATTAGTCGGAACAATATATTTTATGTGCAGATATTTATTAATATTTTATGATTTAATACAATAAGGCATTTTTAAATAACACAACCAAATAGAAGATTTTGATTGAAAACCATTATTAATTTATGGTAGCCGAAGTAATTTAAGTGAGTTTGGCATAGCTTGCTATGTTTTGTAGCATTTTTGTAATTTTAAAGTGATTAGGCTAATTTTGGGGCGGTAAGGGGTAGTTGGGGGTGATTTATGGTAGCCGAAGTAATTTAGGTGAGTTTGGAATAGTTTGCTATGATTTGTAGCATTTTTTGTAATTTTAAAGCGATTGGGCTTAGTTTGGGATGGTAAGGGGTAGTTGGGGGTGATTTATGGTAGCCGAAGTAATTCAGGTGAGTTTGAGATAGTTTGCTATGGTTTGTAGCATTTTTCGTAATTTTAAAGTGATTGGGCTAATTTTGGGGTCGTAAGGGGTAGCTGGGGGTGATTTATGGTAGCCGAAGTAATTTAGGTGAGTTAGGCATAGTTTGCTATGATTTGTTGAATATTTTGTAATTTTAAAGTGATTGGGCTTATTTTGGGGTTGTAAGGGGTAGTTCGGGGTGATTTATGGTAGCCGAAGTAATTTAGGGGAGTTTGGCATAGTTTGCTATGGCTTGTAGCATTTTTCGTAATTTTAAAGTGATTGGGCTAATTTTGGGGTCGTAAGGGGTAGTTGGGGGTAATTTCTGGTAGCCGAAGTAATTATGGTGACTTTGACATAGTTTGCTATGGTTTGTATAATTTTTTGTAATTTTAAAGTAATAGGGCTTATTTTGGGGTGATAAGGGGTAGTTGAGGGTGATTTATGATAGCCGAAGTAATTTAAGTGAGTTTGGAATAGTTTGCTATGGTTTGTAGAATTTTTTGTAATTTTAAAGTGATTGGGTTCAGTTTGTGGTTGGTAAGGGGTAATTGGGGGTGATTTATGGTAGCCGAAGTAATTTAGGTGAGTTAGGAATAGTTTGCTATGGTTTGTAGCATTTTTTGTAATTTTAAAGCGATTGGGCTTAGTTTGGGGTGGTAAGGGGTAGTTGGGGGTGATTTATGGTAGCCGAAGTAATTCAGGTGAGTTTGAGATAGTTTGCTATGGTTTGTAGCATTTTTCGTAATTTTAAAGTGATTGGGATAATTTTGGGGTCGTAAGGGGTAGTTGGGAGTGATTTATGGTAGCCGAAGTAATTTAGGTGAGTTAGGCATAGTTTGCTATGATTTGTTGAATATTTTGTAATTTTGAAGTGATTGGGCTTATTTTGGGGTTGTAAGGGGTAGTTCGGGGTGATTTATGGTAGCCGAAGTAATTTAGGGGAGTTTGGCATAGTTTGCTACGGTTTGTAGAATTTTTTTGTAATTTTAAAGTGATTGAGCCTATTTTGGGGTGGTAAGGGGTAGTTGGGGGTGATTTATAGAAGCCAAAGTAATTTAAGTGAGTTTGGCATAGTTTGCTATGGTTTGTAGCATTTTTTGTAATTTTAAAGTGATTGGGCTTATTTTGGGGTGGTAAGGGGTAGTTGGGGGTGATTTATGGTAGCCGAAGTAATTTAGGTGAGTTAGGCATAGTTTGCTATGATTTGTTAAATATTTTGTAATTTTAAAGTGATTGGGTTTATTTTGGGGTTGTAAGGGGTAGTTCGGGGTGATTTATGGTAGCCGAAGTAATTTAGGGGAGTTTGGCATAGTTTGCTACGGTTTGTAGCATTTTTTGTAATTTTAAAGTGATTGGGTTTAGTTGGTGGTTGGTAAGGGGTAGTTGGGGGTGATTTATGGTAGCCGCAGTAATTTAAGTGAGTTTGGCATAGTTTGCTATGGTTTGTAGCATTTTTTGTAATTTTAAAGTGATTGGGCTTATTTTGGGGTGGTAAGGGGTAGTTGAGGGTGATTTATGGAAGCCAAAGTAATTTAGATGAGTTTGGCATAGTTTGATATGGCTTGTAACATTTTTTGTAATTTTAAAGTGATTGGGCTGAGTTTGGGGTAGTAAGGGGTAGTTGGGGGTGATTTATGATAGCCGAAGTAATTTAAGTGAGTTTGGCATAGTTTGCTATGGTTTGTAGCATTTTTTGTAATTTTAAAGTAATTGGGTTTAGTTGGTGGTTGGTAAGGGGTAGTTGGGGGTGATTTATGGTAGCCGCAGTAATTTAAGTGAGTTTGGCATAGTTTGCTATGGTTTGTAGCATTTTTTGTAATTTTAAAGTGATTGGGCTTATTTTGGGGTGGTAAGGGGTAGTTGAGGGTGATTTATGGTAGCCGAAGTAATTTAGGTGAGTTAGGCATAGTTTGCTATGGTTTATAGCATTTTTTTGTAATTTTAAAGTGATTGGGCTTATTTTGGGGTAGTAAGGGGTTGTTGGGGGTGATTTATGTTAGCCGAAGTAATTTAGGTGAGTTAGGCATAGTTTGCTATGGTTTGTAGCATTTTTTGTAATTTTAAAGTGATTGGGATGAGTTAGGGGTGATAAGGGGTAGTTTGGGGTGATTTATGATAGCCGAAGTAATTTAAGTGAGTTTGGCATAGTTTGCTATGGTTTGTAGCATTTTTTGTAATTTTAAAGTGATTGGGCTTATTTTGGGGTAGTAAGGGGTTGTTGGGGGTGATTTATGTTAGCCGAAGTAATTTAGGTGAGTTAGGCATAGTTTGCTATAGTTTGTAGCATTTTTTGTAATTTTAAAGTGATTGGGATAAGTTAGGGGTGGTAAGGGGTAGTTGGGGGTGATTTATGATAGCCGAAGTAATTTAAGTGAGTTTGGCATAGTTTGCTATGGGTTGTAGCATTTTTTGTAATTTTAAAGTTATTGGGTTTATTTTGGGGTAGTAAGGGGTTGTTGGGGGTGATTTATGTTAGCCGAAGTAATTTAGGTGAGTTAGGCATAGTTTGCTATAGTTTGTTGCATTTTTTGTAATTTTAAAGTGATTGGGATGAGTTAGGGGTGGTAAGGGGTAGTTAGGGGTGATTTATGATAGCCGAAGTAATTTAAGTGAGTTTGGCATAGTTTGCTATGGTTTGTAGCATTTTTTATAATTTTAAAGTGATTGGGCTTATTTTGGGGTGGTAAGGGGTAGTTTGGGATGATTTATGGAAGTCAAAGTAATGTAGATGAGTTTGGCATAGTTTGATATGGCTTGTAACATTTTTTATAATTTTAAAGTGATTGGGCTGTGTTTTGGGTGGTAAGGGGTAGTTGGGGGTGATTCATGATAGCCGAAGTAATTTAGGGGAGTTTGGCATAGTTTGCTACGGTTTGTAGAATTTTTTTGTAATTTTAAAGTGATTGGGCTTATTTTGGGGTGGTAATGGGTAGTTGGGGGTGATTTTTGGTAGACGAAATAATATGTGTGACTTCGACATAATCTGCCATGATTTGTGTCATTTTGTTTTATTTTAAAGTGATTGGAGTTACTTGGGGTTGCTAAGGGGTGGTAAGGGATGATTTAAAATAACGGATCTAGTTTATGTCAGTTTGGCATAGTTCGGGAATTTTTTGGGGTTGATTTGGTAAAGTTTGCAGTGGTAAGAGATATTTGAGGATGTTTAATGTTGACGGATTAAATTTGGAGTGATTTGGTAATTTTTAATTGAGTCACGGATCGACATTATAATTGAAATCAAAATTATAATTGAAATATCTGCGGCCTCGCTAGGTACGTCAAAAGTATGATCATGAAAGCAGAAACTCGACGTTGAAATTGTTTAGGTTAAATAAGTGCTTTTAATGTAAACCGGTCGCCCGTCGTCGAAGTTGTTTTGGCTAGATACGTGCTTCTAACATAAACACGGTCTCCGCGATCGGATCATTTTTTGTTTATTTTAGCCGGTTTTTATTGAATTACAAAGGAACCGGGCCGAATTTCGCAAAATCCCTGCTTAGTGTTCAGTTTCGGCACATGATACACCCGTGTCTAAAATTTCAAGTCGCCAGCCCTCACGGTTTGGGCTGAGGGTTGTCGGTGAATCAGTGAATGTGTAGATGTGTAGATGAGTGTGTCAGTGAGGACACTTCGCTTTATATATATAGATTTGGATCATTTACATTCATATTTGCAATGCAACAACTAGAATGTAAAAAAACACATGATAACCAAAAACCAAATCTGTGAAGATTTAATATGTGCTGTGAACTTGGCCTCACTTATTTTTATTTTAGTCTGACATAACATTTGATGCAATTGAAGAGTTCATTGATGTGAACAGAAATGTAAAATACTGCTCTGCTCTGGCCGGAATCCAAAGAAAATATTCAAGTGATGTCTAATGTAAAAATCCTAGAATTTAAAAACTTTCAAATATTAAATAGTGAAAGAAACAATTGCTGTTTCTTCAGTATTTTCTAATTAATCGACACTCTCCCTTACTGATACACAATTTTTCTTTATCAATCCACAAGTTTCTTTATCAATCCATAATTTTTACTTATGACTTATCGTTATCCTTTTTCCTTCCTTCTATCCCTATCCCGGCAAGAGAGCTCTACACCTTCCCGTTGGTTCTTGCTGAACAATTGCAAATTTTTTATCTTGCGATTGACTAAGTAGAGCATTCCTGTTTAATTGTATTATAATGTCGATTAGTTAACATCACCAATACACCACTTTTGTCAAGACTGCGTTTATTTAATCTACGTCCGGGCAACGCCGGGTACATTCAGCTAGTCACCAAATAACCCTTACCACAACAAACTAAACCCAAGCACTTTTAAAATACAAAAAAATGCTACTAACCATAGCAAACTATGCCAAAATCACCTAAATTACTTCGGCTATCAAAAATCACCCCCAACTACACTTTACAGTAACAAACTAAGCCCAATCACTTTAAAATTACAAAAAAATGCTAAAAATCATAACAAACTATACCAGAATCACCTAAATTACTTCGGCTACTCTAAATCATCACCAACTAACAATTACCACAACAAACTAAAGCCAATCACTTTTCAAATACAAAAAAATGCTAGTAACCATGGCAAACTATGCCAAACTCACCTAAATTACTTCGGCTACCATAAATCATCACCAACTAACCTTTACCACAACACACTAAACCCAATCACTTTTAAATTACAAAAAAATGCTAGTAACCATAGCAAACTATGCCAAACTCACCTAAATTACTTCGGCTACCATAAATCATCACCAACTAACCCTTACCACAACAAACTAAACCCAATCACTTTTAAATTACAAAAAAATGCTAAAAATTATAACAAACTATACCAGAATCACCTAAATTACTTCGGCTACAGTAAATCACCCCCAACTATCCCTTACCACAACAATCCAAACCAAATCAATTTAAAATTACAAAAAAAGGTGTACAAATCATAACAAACTATGCCAGACTCACCTAAATTACTTCGGCTACTCTAAATCATCACCAACTAACCCTTACCACAACAAACTAAACCCAATCACTTTTAAATTACAAAAAAATGCTAGTAACCATAGCAAACTATGCCAAACTCACCTAAATTACTTCGGCTACCATAAATCATCACCAACTAACCCTTACCACAACAAATTATACCCAATCACTTTTAAATTACAAAAAAATGCTAAAAATCATAACAAACTATACCAGAATCACCTAAATTACTTCGGCTACAGTAAATCACCTCCAATTATCCCTTACCACAACAAACCAAACCATATCATCTTAAAATTACAAAAAAAGGTGTACAAATCATAACAAACTATGCCAGACTCACCTAAATTACTTCGGCTACTCTAAATCATCACCAACTAACCCTTACCACAACAAACTAAACACAATCACTTTTAAATTACAAAAAAATGCTACTAACCATAGCAAACTATGCCAAACTCACCTAAATTACTTCGGCTATCAAAAATCACCCCCAACTACACTTTACAGCAACAAACAAAGCCCAATCACTTTAAAATTACAAAAAAATGCTAAAAATCATAACAAACTATACCAGAATCACCTAAATTACTTCGGCTACCGTAAATCACCCCCAACTATCCCTTACCATAATAAACCAAACCATATCATCTTAAAATTACAAAAAAAGGTGTAAAAATCATAACAAACTATGCCAGACTAACCTAAATTACTTCAGCTACTCTAAATCATCACCAACTAACCCTTACCACAACAAACTAAACACAATCACTTTTAAATTACAAAAAAATGCTAGTAACCATAGCAAACTATGCCAAACTCACCTAAATTACTTCGGCTACCATAAATCATCACCAAATAACCCTTACCACAACGAACTAAACCCAATCACTTTTAGATTACAAAAAAATGCTAAAAATCATAACAAACTATACCAGAATCACCTAAATTACTTCGGCTACAGTAAATCACCTCCAATTATCCCTTACCACAACAAACCAAACCATATCTTCCTAAAATTACAAAAAAAGGTGTACAAATCATAACAAACTATGCCAGACTCACCTAAATTACTTCGGCTACTCTAAATCATCACCAACTAACCCTTACCACAACAAACTAAACCCAGTCACTTTTAAATTACAAAAAAATGCTAGTAACCATAGCAAACTATGCCAAACTCACCTAAATTACTTTAGCTACCATAAATCATCACCAAATAACCCTTACCACAACAAACTAAACCCAATCACCTTTAAATTTCAAAAAAATGCTAAAAATCATAACAAACTATACCAGAATCACCTTAATTACTTCGGCTACCGTAAATCACCCCCAACTATTTCTTACCACAACAAACCAAACCATATCATCTTAAAATTACAAAAAAAGGTGTACAAATCATAACAAACTATGCCAGACTAACCTAAATTACTTCGGCTACTCTAAATCATCACCAACTAACCCTTACCACAACAAACTAAACACAATCACTTTTAAATTACAAACAAATGCTAGTAACCATAGCAAACTATGCCAAACTCACCTAAATTACTTCGGCTACCATAAATCATCACCAAATAACCCTTACCACAACAAACTAAACCCAATCACTTTTAAATTACAAAAAAATGCTAAAAATCATAACAAACTATACCAGAATCACCTAAATTACTTCGGCTATTGTAAATCACCCCCAACTATCCCTTACCACAACAAACCAAACCATATCATTTTAAAATTACAAAAAGAGGTGTACAAATCATAACAAACTATGCCAGACTCACCTAAATTACTTCGGCTACTCTAAATCATCACCAACTAACCCTCACCACAACAAACTAAACCCAATCACTTTTAAATTACAAAAAAATGCTAGTAACCACAGAAAACTATGCCAAACTCACCTAAATTACTTCGGCTACCATAAATCATCACCAACTAACCCTTACCACAACAAACTAAACCCAATCACTTTTAAATTAAAAAAAAAGCTACTAACCATAGCAAACTATGCCAGACTCACCTAAATTACTTCGGCTATCAAAAATCACCCCCAAATACACTTTACAGCAACAAACTAAGCCCAATCACTTTGAAATTACAAAAAAATGCTAAAAATCATTACAAACTATACCAGAATCACCTAAATTACTTCGGCTACCGTAAATCACCCCCAACTATCCCTTACCACAACAAACCAAACCATATCATCTTAAAATTACAAAAAAAGGTGTACAAATCATAACAAACTATGCCAGACTCACCTAAATTACTTCGGCTACTCTAAATCATCACCAACTAACCCTCACCACAACAAACTAAACCCAATCACTTTTAAATCACAAAAAAATGCTAGTAACCATAGCAAATTATGCCAAACTCACCTAAATTACTTCGGCTACCATAAATCATCACCAACTAACCCTTACCACAACAAACTAAACCCAATCACTTTTAAATTACAAAAAAATGCTAAAAATCATAACAAACTATACCAAAATCACCTAAATTACTTCGGCTACCGTAAATCACCCCCAACTATCCCTTACCACAACAAACCAAACCATATCACCTTAAAATTACAAAAAAAAGGTGTACAAATCATAACAAACTATGCCAGGCTCACCTAAATTACTTCGGCTACTCTAAATCATCACCAGCTAACCCTCACCACAACAAACTAAACCCAATCACTTTTAAATTACAAAAAAATGCTAGTAACCATAGCAAACTATGCCAAACTCACCTAAATTACTTCGGCTACCATAAATCATCACCAACTAACCCTTACCACAACAAACTAAACCCAATCACTTTTAAATTACAAAAAAATGCTACTAACCATAGCAAACTATGCCAAACTTACCTAAATTACTTCGGCTATCAAAAATCACCCCCAACTACACTTTACAGCAACAAACTAAGCCCAATCACTTTAAAATTACAAAAAAATGCTAAAAATCATAACAAACTATACCAGAATCACCTAAATTACTTCGGCTACCGTAAATCACCCCCAACTATCCCTTACCACAACAAACCAAACCATATCATCTTAAACTTACAAAAAAAGGTGTACAAATCATAACAAACTATGCCAGACTCAACTAAATTACTTCGGCTACTCTAAATCATCACCAACTAACCCTTACCACAACAAACTAAACCCAATCACTTTTAAATTACAAAAAAATGCTAGTAACCATAGCAAACTATGCCAAACTCACCTAAATTACTTCGGCTACCATAAATCATCACCAACTAACCCTTACCACAACAAACTAAACCCAATCACTTTTAAATTACAAAAAAATGCTAAAAATCATAACAAACTATACCAAAATCACCTAAATTACTTCGGCTACCGTAAATCACCCCCAACTATCCCTTACCACAACAAACCAAACCATATCACCTTAAAATTACAAAAAAAAGGTGTACAAATCATAACAAACTATGCCAGGCTCACCTAAATTACTTCGGCTACTCTAAATCATCACCAACTAACCCTTACCACAACAAACTTAACCCAATCACTTTTAAATTACAAAAAATGCTAGTAACCATAGCAAACTATGCCAAACTCACCTAAATTACTTCGGCTACCATAAATCATCACCAACTAACCCTTACCAAAACAAACTAAATCCAATCACTTTTAAATTACAAAAAAATGCTAAAAATCATAACAAACTATACCAGAATCACCTAAATTACTTCGGATACCGTAAATCACCCCCAACTACCCCTTACCACAACAAACCAAACCATATCATCTTAAAATTACAAAAAAAGGTGTAAAAATCATAACAAACTATGCCAGACTCACCTAAATTATTTCGGCTACTCTAAATCATCACCAACTAATCCTTACCACAACAAACTAAACCCAATCACTTTTAAATTACAAAAAAATGCTAGTAACCATAGCAAACTATGCCAAACTCACCTAAATTACTTCGGCTACCATAAATCATCACCAACTAACCCTTACCACAACAAACTAAACCCAATCACTTTTAAATTACAAAAAAATGCTACTAAACCTAGCAAACTATGCCAAACTCACCTAAATTACTTCGGCTATCAAAAATCACCCTCAACTACAATTTACAGCAACAAACTAAGCCCAATTACTTTAAAATTACAAAAAAATACTAAAAATCATAGCAAACTATACCAGAATCTCCTCAATTACTTCGGCTACCATCACCCCCAACTATCCCTTACCACAACAAACCAAACCATATCACCTTAAAATTACAAAAAAAAGGTGTACAAATCATAACAAACTATGCCAGGCTCACCTAAATTACTTCGGCTACTCTAAATCATCACCAACTAACCCTTACCACAACAAACTTAACCCAATCACTTTTAAATTACAAAAAATGCTAGTAACCATAGCAAACTATGCCAAACTCACCTAAATTACTTCGGCTACCGTAAATCACCCCCAACTACCCCTTACCACAACAAACCAAACCATATCATCTTAAAATTACAAAAAAAGGTGTAAAAATCATAACAAACTATGCCAGACTCACCTAAATTATTTCGGCTACTCTAAATCATCACCAACTAATCCTTACCACAACAAACTAAACCCAATCATTTTTAAATTACAAAAAAATGCTAGTAACCATAGCAAACTATGCCAAACTCACCTAAATTACTTCGGCTACCATAAATCATCACCAACTAACCCTTACCACAACAAACTAAACCCAATCACTTTTAAATTACAAAAAAATGCTACTAAACCTAGCAAACTATGCAAAACTCACCTAAATTACTTCGGCTATCAAAAATCACCCCCAACTACACTTTACAGCAACAAACCAAACCATATCATCTTAAAATTACAAAAAAAGGTGTACAAATCATAACAAACTATGCCAGACTCACCTAAATTACTTCGGCAACTCTAAATCATCACCAACTAACCCTTACCACAACAAACTAAACCCAATCACTTTTAAATTAAAAAAAAATGCTAGTAACCATAGCAAACTATGCCAAACTCACCTAAATTACTTCGGCTACCATAAATCATCACCAACTAACCCTTACCACAACAAACTAAACCCAATCACTTTTAAATTACAAAAAAATGCTAAAAATCATAACAAACTATACCAGAATCACCTAAATTACTTCGGCTACCGTAAATCACCCCCAACTAACCCTTACCACAACAAACCAAACCATATCATCTTAAAATTACAAAAAAAGGTGTACAAATCATAACAAACTATGCCAGACTCACCGAAATTACTTCGGCTACTCTAATTCATCACCAACTAACCCTTACCACAACAAACTAAACCCAATAACTTTTAAATTACAAAAAAATGCTAGTAACCATAGCAAACTATGCCAAACTCACCTAAATTACTTCGGCTACCATAAATCATCACCAACTAACCCTTACCACAACAAACTAAACCCAATCACTTTTAAATTACAAAAAAATGCTACTAACCATAGCAAACTATGCCAAACTTACCTAAATTACTTCGGCTATCAAAAATCACCCCCAACTACACTTTACAGCAACAAACTAAGCCCAATCACTTTAAAATTACAAAAAAATGCTAAAAATCATAACAAACTATACCAGAATCACCTAAATTACTTCGGCTACCGTAAATCACCCCCAACTATCCCTTACCACAACAAACCAAACCATATCATCTTAAACTTACAAAAAAAGGTGTACAAATCATAACAAACTATGCCAGACTCAACTAAATTACTTCGGCTACTCTAAATCATCACCAACTAACCCTTACCACAACAAACTAAACCCAATCACTTTTAAATTACAAAAAAATGCTAGTAACCATAGCAAACTATGCCAAACTCACCTAAATTACTTCGGCTACCATAAATCATCACCAACTAACCCTTACCACAACAAACTAAACCCAATCACTTTTAAATTACAAAAAAATGCTAAAAATCATAACAAACTATACCAAAATCACCTAAATTACTTCGGCTACCGTAAATCACCCCCAACTATCCCTTACCACAACAAACCAAACCATATCACCTTAAAATTACAAAAAAAAGGTGTACAAATCATAACAAACTATGCCAGGCTCACCTAAATTACTTCGGCTACTCTAAATCATCACCAACTAACCCTTACCACAACAAACTTAACCCAATCACTTTTAAATTACAAAAAATGCTAGTAACCATAGCAAACTATGCCAAGCTCACCTAAATTACTTCGGCTACCATAAATCATCACCAACTAACCCTTACCAAAACAAACTAAATCCAATCACTTTTAAATTACAAAAAAATGCTAAAAATCATAACAAACTATACCAGAATCACCTAAATTACTTCGGATACCGTAAATCACCCCCAACTACCCCTTACCACAACAAACCAAACCATATCATCTTAAAATTACAAAAAATGGTGTAAAAATCATAACAAACTATGCCAGACTCACCTAAATTATTTCGGCTACTCTAAATCATCACCAACTAATCCTTACCACAACAAACTAAACCCAATCACTTTTAAATTACAAAAAAATGCTAGTAACCATAGCAAACTATGCCAAACTCACCTAAATTACTTCGGCTACCATAAATCATCACCAACTAACCCTTACCACAACAAACTAAACCCAATCACTTTTAAATTACAAAAAAATGCTACTAAACCTAGCAAACTATGCCAAACTCACCTAAATTACTTCGGCTATCAAAAATCACCCTCAACTACAATTTACAGCAACAAACTAAGCCCAATTACTTTAAAATTACAAAAAAATACTAAAAATCATAGCAAACTATACCAGAATCTCCTCAATTACTTCGGCTACCATCACCCCCAACTATCCCTTACCACAACAAACCAAACCATATCACCTTAAAATTACAAAAAAAGGTGTACAAATCATAACAAACTATGCCAGGCTCACCTAAATTACTTCGGCTACTCTAAATCATCACCAACTAACCCTTACCACAACAAACTTAACCCAATCACTTTTAAATTACAAAAAATGCTAGTAACCATAGCAAACTATGCCAAACTCACCTAAATTACTTCGGCTACCATAAATCATCACCAACTAACCCTTACCAAAACAAACTAAATCCAATCACTTTTAAATTACAAAAAAATGCTAAAAATCATAACAAACTATACCAGAATCACCTAAATTACTTCGGATACCGTAAATCACCTGCAACTACCCCTTACCACAACAAACCAAACCATATCATCTTAAAATTACAAAAAAAGGTCTAAAAATCATAACAAACTATGCCAGACTCACCTAAATTATTTCGGCTACTCTAAATCATCACCAACTAATCCTTACCACAACAAACTAAACCCAATCATTTTTAAATTACAAAAAAATGCTAGTAACCATAGCAAACTATGCCAAACTCACCTAAATTACTTCGGCTACCATAAATCATCACCAACTAACCCTTACCACAACAAACTAAACCCAATCACTTTTAAATTACAAAAAAATGCTACTAAACCTAGCAAACTATGCCAAACTCACCTAAATTACTTCGGCTATCAAAAATCACCCTCAACTACAATTTACAGCAACAAACTAAGCCCAATTACTTTAAAATTACAAAAAAATACTAAAAATCATAGCAAACTATACCAGAATCACCTCAATTATTTCGGCTACCATCACCCCCAACTATCCCTTACCACAACAAACCAAACCATATCATCTTAAAATTACAAAAAAAGGTGTACAAATCATAACAAGCTATGCCAGACTCACCTAAATTACTTCGGCAACTCTAAATCATCACCAACTAACCCTTACCACAACAAACTAAACCCAATCACTTTTAAATTTAAAAAAAATGCTAGTAACCATAGCAAACTATGCCAAACTCACCTAAATTACTTCGGCTACCATAAATCATCACCAACTAAACCTTACCACAACAAACTAAGCCCAATCACTTTTAAATTACAAAAAAATGCTACTAACCATAGCAAACTATGCGAAACTCACCTAAATTACTTCGGCTATCAAAAATCACCCCCAACTACACTTTACAGCAACAAACTAAGCCCAATCACTTTAAAATTACAAAAAAATGCTAAAAATCATAACAAACTATACCAGAATCACCTAAATCACTTCGGCTACCGTAAATCACCCCCAACTATCCCTTACCACAACAAACCAAACCATATCATCTTAAAATTACAAAAAAAGGTGTACAAATCAAAACAAACTATGCCAGACTCACCTAAATTACTTCGGCTACTCTAAATCATCACCAACTAACCCTTACCACAACAAACTAAACCCAATCACTTTTAAATTACAAAAAAATGCTAGTAACCATTGCAAACTATGCCAAGCTCACCTAAATTACTTCGGCTACCATAAATCATCACCAACTAACCCTTACCACAACAAACTAAACCCAATCACTTTTAAATTAAAAAAAATGCTAAAAATCATAACAAAGTATACCAGAATCACCTAAATTACTTCGGCTACCGTAAATCACCCCCAACTATCTCTTGCCACAACAAACCAAACCATATCATCTTAAAATTACAAAAAAAGGTGTACAAATCATAACAAACTATGCCAGACTCACCTAAATTACTTCGGCTACTCTAAATCATCACCAACTAACCCTTACCACAACAAACTAAACCCAATCACTTTTAAATTACAAAAAAATGCTAGTAACCATAGCAAACTATGCCAAACTCACCTAAATTACTTCGGCTACCATAAATCATCACCAACTAACCCTTACCACAACAGACTAAACCCAATCAATTTTAAATTACAAAAAAATGCTACTAACCATAGCAAACTATGCCAAACTCACCTAAATTACTTCGGCTATCAAAAATCACCCCCAACTACACTTTACAGCAACAAACTAAGCCCAATCACTTTAAAATTACAAAAAAATGCTAAAAATCATAACAAACTATACCAGAATCACCTAAATTACTTCGGCTACCGTAAATCACCCCCAACTATCCCTTACCACAACACACTAAACCCAATCACTTTTAAATTACAAAAAAATGCTAAAAATCATAACTAACTATACCAGAATCACCTAAATTACTTCGGCTACCGTAAATCACCCCCAACTATCCCTTACCACAACAAACCAAACCATATCATCTTAAAATTACAAAAAAAGGTGTACAAATCATAACAAACTATGCCAGACTCACCTAAATTACTTCGGCTACTCTAAATCATCACCAACTAACCCTTACCACAACAAACTAAACCCAATCACTTTTAAATTACAAAAAAATGCTAGTAACCATATCAAACTATGCCAAACTCATCTAAATTACTTTGGCTTCCATAAATCACCCCCAACTACCCCTTACCACCCCAAAATAGGCTCAATCACTTTAAAATTACAAAAAAATTCTACAAACCGTAGCAAACTATGCCAAACTCCCCTAAATTACTTCGGCTACCATAAATCACCCCGAACTACCCCTTACAACACCAAAATAAACCCAATCAATTTAAAATTACAAAATATTCAACAAATCATAGCAAACTATGCCTAACTAACCTAAATTACTTCGGCTACCATAAATCACCCCCAACTACCCCTTACCACCCCAAAATAAGCCCAATCACTTTAAAATTACAAAAAATGCTACAAACCATAGCAAACTATGCCTAACTTACCTAATTTCCTTCAAATACCATAAATCACCCCCAACTACCCCTTACCACCCCAAAATAAGCCCAATCACTTTAAAATTACAAAAAATGCTACAAACCATAGCAAACTATGCCGAACCCACTTAAATTACTGCGGCTACCATAAATCACCCCCAACTACCCCTTACCAACCACAAACTAAACCCAATCACTTTAAAATTACAAAAAATGCTACAAACCATAGCAAACTATGCCAAACTCACTTAAATTACTTCGGCTATCATAAATCACCCCCAACTACCCCTTACCACCCCAAACTCAGCCCAATCACTTTAAAATTACAAAAAATGTTACAAGCCATATCAAACTATGCCAAACTCATCTAAATTACTTTGGCTTCCATAAATCACCCCCAACTACCCCTTACCACCCCAAAATAGGCTCAATCACTTTAAAATTACAAAAAAATTCTACAAACCGTAGCAAACTATCTCAAACTCACCTGAATTACTTCGGCTACCATAAATCACCCCCAACTACCCCTTACCAACCACAAACTAAACCCAATCACTTTAAAATTACAAAAAATGCTACAAACCATAGCAAACTATGCCTAACTCATCTAAATTACTTCGGCTACCATAAATCACCACCAAATACCCCTTACCACCCCCAAAATAAGCCCAATCACTTTAAAATTACAAAAAATGCTACAAACCATAGCAAACTATGCCTAACTCACCTAAATTACTTCGGATACCATAAATCACCCCCAACTACCCCTTACCACCCCAAAATATGCCCAATCACTTTAAAATTACGAAAAATGCTACAAGCCATAGCAAACTATCTCAAACTCACCTGAATTACTTCGGCTACCATAAATCACCCCAACTACCCCTTACCACCCCAAACTAAGCCCAATCACTTTAAAATTACAAAAAATGCTACAAACCATAGCAAACTATTCCAAACTCACCTAAATTACTTCGGCTACCATAAATCACCCCCAACTACCCCTTACCGCCCCAAAATTAGCCTAATCACTTTAAAATTACAAAAACGCTACAAAACATAGCAAGCTATGCCAAACTCACTTAAATTACTTCGGCTACCATAAATCACCACCAAATACCCCTTACCACCCCCAAAATAAGCCCAATCACTTTAAAATTACAAAAAATGCTACAAACCATAGCAAACTATGCCTAACTCACCTAAATTACTTCGGCTACCATAAATCACCCCCAACTACCCCTTACCGCCCCAAAATTAGCCTAATCACTTTAAAATTACAAAAAGCTACAAAACATAGCAAGCTATGTCAAACTCACTTAAATTACTTCGGCTACCATAAATCACCCCCCAACTACCCCTTACCACCCCAAACTAAGCCCAATCACTTTAAAATTACAAAAAATGCTACAAACCATAGCAAACTATTCCAAACTCACCTAAATTACTTCGGCTACCATAAATCACCCCCAACTACCCCTTACCGCCCCAAAATTAGCCTAATCACTTTAAAATTACAAAAACGCTACAAAACATAGCAAGCTATGCCAAACTCACTTAAATTACTTCGGCTACCATAAATTAATAATCGTTTTCAATCAAAATCTTCTATTTGGTTGTGTTATTTATAAATGCCTTATCGTATTAAATCATAAAATATTAATAAATATCAGCACATAAAATATATTGTTCCGACTAATAGTCGTTATTCTGAATATTAAATAGGCTGATACCTATTTCGATTCTCTTCCACCTTCCAATAAATATTTGTTCCAGTTGAGATGCAAACATAAACGTATTTCTGAATTGCAACACGCTGACGGGGCAAGCTCTACCTTTTCAACATGCGTGCATATGTATAAACAGCTCTATGGTTTTTAACTTTAAAGAGGTATAAAGGCGGTGTAAGCGCTAGATTTTCGTAAAAATATCTGAAAAATTCGAAATTCTGCAATTGAATCAGAACTATCTTTGTGTTCGATAGTAAATTTATACTTGGAGTGGCACTGCCAAACCTGCCACCCCTGACGAGGCACCTGCTGACTACTCTCCTTCCAGGGAAACTTTATAAATCAACGTCAAAATAATTTAGGGCGCCTGAATGTGAAAATATCACTGTGTAATAAGTTCAGACTGACATGGAACACTTGAAATTTCGATATTTGTTTGTAATTCGTCACAGGTCCATGAAGGAATGCATGTTAATGTAAACAAGTGTTAGTTTGTCGGAGAGACCGAATAAGATTTTTAACATTCCTGTCAAAATATTTATTTACTTTAGAATGTTAATTTCTTAAATTGATTTTGTGAAAATTATGACGGGCCATACGAGTACACCTGTGCGAGTATTATTTGGTACATACAAATTAATCTCTTTTGTTATCCAAATTGTTTTTATACGCACCAGGCACGTGCACCTCATATAATTGTGAAAATTGCTGCTTGAGCGTCTGGAACGCTGGTACTCAACGTCGCCAAGGTCGAGGCGACGCATCGGTATTCAAAGTTCTATCGCTATTAAATAAATTATTTTAATATAATATTCCCGATTTGTTCTTGCCGTTAACCAAAACTCTCCCCAATCGATTTTCGAAAAATTTCCAGCGTCGGACCGGACTTCACTTATTTTCGTACGCTAATTTTTACCGTTCAGTTAATGATAGTGGTGTATTTGTTCTTCACCAAACCTGCTCCGGCCGAAATCCGAAATTTTCACTGACATCATACGCTTAAGTATTGTATGCTTAGACACGATTTATTTACACTATTTATTTTACGTACATTGCGTTCATTATTGTTCTGCATTATTTATAAGATGGAGCAGTTTGAAAATCTAATAGTAAGCGGAGAACAAATACCACCACGTATAATTCCCGTGCAAAGTGATGGAAATAGCCATTCTTACTATCTTTCCTATTGCATTTTTAATACCGGAAATAGAGCTCAAGAGCGAAGAATAACTTCGACTTTTTTTATACATAATTCCTAAATACTTCGTTTTTATGGTGTAAAATTTTGTATTTATATATTTCAACATTGTCTTTAACGTTGTCAGAGAACTAAATGGGAATAATTTGGAATAATTTAGCTTCTATGTCAACTCTCCTTCTTTTGGAACTTTTGAAAACAACGACAAAATTCTTTAGGGCGCCTGGATTTGAAAATATAACTCTGTGTAATAAGTTTAGACTGACTAGAGTGAAAATAAAGGAGCTTGCACCCAGAAACGAAATTAGATGGAACACTTGAAGTTGAAATATTTGTTTGTAATTCGTCACAAGTCCATGAGGGAATGCGTGTTAATGTAAACAAATGTGAGCTTATTGGAGAGGCCGAATAAGATTTTTACATTATTGAAGCACCTGGAGCCTGCCACGTCAAGGGCAAGGTCAGAAACGTGAAAAGGCGATGCTCGATTTAGTTTGATTGAGTGTCTATGCAGAAATTCGCACATACCAAGCGTTGGATAAGCCTTTCTTATCGTTTCTTAGAATTCGAGAATTGCTGGTTCAGCATGTGGAGCAGTACTCGATCGCGGTGTTTAATTTTAACACAACTACAATTGTGAAAATTGCTGCTCCAGCGTCGGAAACTGTTCGCAAAGTCGCCAAATTCGCTGAGGCGACGCAACAGTGTTTGAAGGTCTACCGCTATCAAATAAAGTATTTTAATTTAACATTTGATCCTCGCGTTAACCAAATCTGCCCCCAATCAATTTTCGAAAAATTATCAGCATCGGACCGGACTCCACTTATATTTGTACGCTAATTTTTACGTTTAGTTAATGATAGTGGTGTATTTGTTTTTCACCAAATTTGCCCCGAAATTTTCACCGTTGTATGTACCAGATATCACTGACATTCATACCAGTGGCGGTGTAAGCGCTAAATTTTCGTGAAAATATCTGAAAAATTCATAATTCTGCAACTGAATTACAGAACTAATTTTGTGTTTGATAGTAAATTTATACTTGGAGTGGCACTGCCAACCCTGCCACCCCTGACGAGCCCTACTGCTGACTACTTTCCTTCCAGAAAAATTTAGGGCACCTGGATGTGAAAATATCACTATGTAATAAGTTCAGACTCACAAGAGTGAAAAAAACCGCTTGCATCCAGAAACGAAATCAAATGGAACACTTGAAATTTAGATATTTGTTTGTAATTCGTCACAGGTCCATGAAGGCATGCATGTTAATGTAAACAAGTGTTAGTTTGTCGGAGAGGCCAAATAAGATTTTTACACCCACCACATTCCCGTCAAAATATTTATATACTTTAGTATGTTAATTCATTTTGTGCAAATTATGACGGGCCAGTCGAGTACACCTGCGCGAGTATTATTTGGTAATCCAAATTTTTTTAATACGCACTAGGCACGTGCACCTAATATAATTGTTAAAATTGCTGCTTCAGCGTCTGGAACGCTGGTACTCAACGTCGCCAAGGTCGAGGCGACGCATCAGTATTCGAAGTTCTATCGCTATTAAATAATTTTTTTTAATATAATATTCCCGATTTGTTCTTGACGTTAAGTAAATATCTCCCCAATCGATTTTCGAAAAATTACCATCGTCGTACCGGACTCCACTTATATACCGTACGCTAATTTTTACGTTCATTTAATGATAGTGGTGTATTTGATCTTCACCAAACCTGCTCCGGCCAAAATCCGAAATTTGCAGTTTTACCGGATTTCACTGACATCATAAGTAATGTGTGCTTATACACGATTTACACTATTTATTTTATGTACATTGTGTTCATTATTGTTCTGCATTATTTATAACTAAGATGGAGGAATAGTAAGCGGGGTACAAATACCACCACGTATAATTCCTCTGAAAAGTGATGGAAATAGTCTTTTTTACTATCTTTCCTATTGCATTTTATTACCGAAAATAGAGCTCAAGAGGTTCGCACTATAATTGTTCATTTTAAAATTACTAAATTTTCTGTATATTTTACCTGAATACGTTAAAAACCCCTAAACATAATGTACCATTCCAAACTACTCTCAAAAATCATACACTTGCCATTCCAAACTACCCCACATCAACCTAAAATGTAAAAAAATTACGAATTACAAGCAAACTACGCTAAACTCGCATAAATTACTTCGACTTCCGCTATATCACCCCAACCACTTCTTACCAAGCCAAACTAAACCCAATCGCATTAAAATTACCAAAAGTTTCGTTTAATCCGCCAAAGCTAAACCCCGCCAACCATCAATAACCATTCAAAACAATCCCCAAAAAAAACCTTATCATCCGAAACTACACCAAATACATCGTTTTTATGGTGTGAAATTATTTATTTATATATTTCAACATTCTTCGACGACATTCTTTAACGTTGTTAGAGAACTAAATGGGAATAATTTGGAATAGTTCAGCTTCTCTGTCAACTCTCCTTCTCTTGAAGAGTGAAAAAGAGTGAAAAAAAAGAAGCTTGCACCCAGAAACGAAATTATCGTCATTTTCCAAATCATATTGAAGTACCCGGTCCTGGCAATGCAGGTTAATTTCAGCAAATTTGTTTATTTTGTGATTGGAAAAGTAGAGCATTCCTGTTTAATTGTATTATAATGTCGATTCGATTCCACCATGAGGCGAAGACCAACCCGCGAGGGAATCTCCTCGTCTTCGGCATCGGAGATGAGGACATGAAGACCCTAAGAGAGGAAGGCATGAAGATTTCTTATCTCTTCCGCCACCTCACCCTGAGGGTCAAACGGGAAGAACCAGGAAAGGAGGAGGCAGCAACACACAAAGCTGCACCTCCAGACCTGGAAACAACAGCGGCCAAGGCAGCCTCCCCACAAGGGATGGAAACCGAGGCCACCAACTAAAAAAAAAACAACCACCAGGCAGCCCAATGGGCACTGCAAACAAGGAGGTAAAAATAGTCCAGTGCAATCTGCACCATAGCAGGGCTGCAACGGCAACTTTATGCCGGCACCTGGATATGGATCAGAATGCACTGGCACTAATTCAGGAACCCTGGATAGTCAAATCCAAGATTTCAGGGTTATCAAAACTAACTGGACGCACTTTTAGCACGCCCACTACAGAGAAGCCGAGGACAGCGGTCTACGTCCCTCGGCATATAAAAACCGAACCACTCCAACACCTGTCAACATCTGACCTAACGGCCGTAAAGGTGGAATGGGTAGTGGCCGGCAAACCGACCGTTTTAGTCCTAGCTTCAGCGTACCTCCCAATTGACGCGACCATCCCACCACCAACAAGGGAACTGGAGGACCTGATAGCGTACTGTCACTCCCAGAAATGGGAAGTCATCGTGGGATGCGACGCAAACGCACACCACGTGACCTGGGGCAGTAAGGACAACAACGCAAGGGGTGAGTCTCTTTTCGATTACATAAGCGGAAACAACCTCTACATCACCAACAGAGGCTGCGTTCCGACATTTGTCAACGCTAAGAGTCAAACTGTAATAGATATAACGATCGCTACGGCGCACATATCGAGAACAATCCGCAACTGGCGCGTATCAGATTCGATTACGATGTCTGACCACCAGTGGATAAAATTCGAAATCGACCTCACTAGGACACCCGCGAGATTGTTTAGGGACCCCCGAAGGACAGACAGAGATAAATATCTCAGTCAACTCCGGGAGGGACTTAAACATACACAATGTCGCGCACCTAACAGCTGCGTCGAAATAGAACAATATGTCAAGGACATACAAAATAAGATTAAAAAAGCTTTTGAAACATCCTGCCCCCTGAGGACATCGGCTCAACCTGGAGAAGCTACCAAATGGTGGACCCAGGAATTGAGCGACCTCAAAATTAGAACTCGGGCAGCTTTCAACAAAGCCAAACGAAAGGGACCCGGCTCAGACTGGGACCAATACAAAACACTCCTAAGAAAGTTTAAAAAAACAGTCAGGAAAAGACAAAGAGCAGCGTGGAGAGCCTACTGCGAGGAGATCGAAAATCACTCGCAGGTGGCAAGACTTTATAAGATCCTCGCAAAAGATAAGGAGCATGACTTGGGTCTCCTAACCAAGGAAGATGGTACACGAACCACCGACCTACAAGAAAGCCTAGAGCTGCTTATGCAGACTCACTTCCCGGACTCGGTTCCAACCGAACGGGAAGAATGGCCAGATGAACCTGACACCAACCCTTCGGATCCGGAATGGGAAATTTCAGAACGAATTGTTGGAGAAGAAAGAATAAGATGGGCACTACAGAGCTTCTCTCCATTCAAATCACCAGGAAGCGACGGCATACATCCAGCACTACTCCAGTGGGGCCTGGAAGAACTGCTGCCGCACCTGGTGGGACTGTTCAGGTCGTGCCTTGCACACCAGTACATCCCAAAAGACTGGAGAGAGGTAAAAGCCGTGCTCATCCCAAAAGCGGGGAGAATGGATTACACCACCCCCAAAGCATACCGGTCCATAAGCCTGACCTCGTTCTTACTAAAGACGATGGAAAGACTGTGCGAACGCCACCTGAGGGAAACAATTGCTGACACATTGCATCCCAACCAACAGGCATACACTCCAGGCAGATCCACTGACAGTGCCCTACACTTGGTCACTAGTCGGATTGAAAGATCATTGGACAACAAAGAGTCCACCCTGGGTATATTTCTAGACATAGAAGGTGCATTTGATAAAACCACCTTCCAAAAGATTGATGCAGCCCTGACGGAAAGGAACGTACACCCCACCATCCGGGGCTGGATAGCAAACATGCTCTCAAACAGAGCAGTAAAAATCAGTGTGGGAGACAAGATGGTGAGATGTAAAGTCGCGAGAGGCTGTCCGCAGGGCGGAGTTTTATCTCCGCTGCTGTGGAACTTGGTTCTCGACAGCCTTTTGCGTCGACTCAACTCCCAAGGCTTCTACACCATTGCATACGCAGACGATTTAACAATCCTGCTTAGTGGTAAGTTCGAAAGCATCCTGTGCGACAGAGCACAGGAGGCGCTGAGAATAACTGAAAAATGGTGCAGAGAACACACTCTGTCTGCAAACCCCAGGAAGACAGAGATGGTTCTCTTCACGAAAAAAAGAAAGACGGAGAAGCTAAAAGCACCAAGCTTTCTAAACACAAAACTAAGCTTTGCGACCGAAGTGAAATACCTTGGAGTAACCTTTGATAGCAAGCTAACATGGAACCTTCACATCGACAGAAGGATAAAAAAGGCGTACATCTTCTACGAGCAGTGCCGCAGGACCGTGGGGAAAACCTGGGGAATGAAACCCAAGGTCCTGATGTGGGTATACACTGCAATTGTGAGACCGATGATTGCCTATGGTAGCGTCGTCTGGTGGCCAAAAAGTCAACAGACAACAGCCAAACACAAACTTAGCCGACCACAGAGAACCGCATGTCTGTGCATAACCGGCGCTATGCGGACAACACCGACACGAGCGATGGAAGTGATGTTGTGCTTGCCACCACTTGATATCTATCTCGAGGAAACGGCACTGACAACGATGGCACGCCTCAAGAGTCTCGGTGTACAGTCCAGCGTAGGATGTGGCGAGATAAGGCGCCGACTGTGGGATGAGGCGGTCAAGAAGATACCTCAACTACAGGCAGGCACCAATGATATCTCCCCCCAGTTTGTCTTTAACAAACCCTACGCAATCGACATAAAACCAAACGAAACATCCGATGAAGAGACCATAAAGGTCTTCACGGATGGATCGAAAAAGAAAGAAGGAGCGGGCTGTGGAATATTTTCAAGAAGCCTGCGAATTCGAAGCAGCTGGACTATGGATAAATACGCCAGCGTAACGGATACCGAGCTGGCAGGTATATCCATAGCCGCAAAAGAAATTGCACGCAGACAGGCCAGCGGCAAAATATACGAATCTACACAGATAGTAGACAAGCACTACTGTCCCTTCAAAGATACAAAACTGTATCGAGGGCAGTATTAGAAACCCATAAAGCGCTCGCGGAGATCGCCACAGCGAACACAATTTCTGTTTGCTGGGTTAGAGGCCACGCGGAAAACATGGGTAACATAAAAGCTGACGAGTTGGCGGCGAGGGCAGCCAAAAGAAAGATCTTAGGCCCCTCAAATACGCTATCAACCTCAGCAAGAACAAAACTTATAAAGGAAAACACCCACTCTCAATTCAAAGAGAGATGGGATGACACAACCAGCTGTCGCCATGCCAAGGAATTACTAATGTATCCTAGCAAGGACGCAGCAAACAAATTTTTGACAATGACCAAGAAGAACCTGCGCCTCGCGACTGGCATTCTGACCGGGCACTGTCATTTAAGAAAACACCTTCACCAAATGAAGCTAGAACACACACCACTTTGTAGAGGATGTGAACAAGAAGACGAAACAGTGCAGCACGTACTTTGCGAATGCACTGCGCTTTCGTCCATCAGAGAATCCATACTTGGGGACAAATGGCCATCAATGGCCAACATAAGGGAGATCCCCCTGGGCACGGTGGTCAACTATTTCAACCAAATAGGATGGCTATCGACCCAGCTGGAGTGATCCCCTAACGGAGGCAGGACAAGGGGCCCGCTGGGGCCTAAGTCCAGTGGTCGCACAGACTACCCTCCACTAATTTACATACATACAATGTCGATTAGTCTACATCACAAATACACCACTTTTGTCAACACTGCGTTTATTTAATCTACGTCCGGGCAACGCCGGGTACATTCAGCTAGTTAGGAAAATATATCAAAGTGGTTGAACATCCGTCATTTGGAAATTCTTGACAATTACGACAGCATATTGTGGCAATCTATGTATTTGGCAAAAAACACATTTCGTTAACTATGGCCACAACCACAAAATGCAATCCTAGCTGATCCATCGTTGAACATCTATGCCAGAAATCGCGAAACAAATATGACAAACGTTTGTATCAACTGTAATGTCATAATGACCACCTTATAGTTGTCACTCACATTGTTTCTAGGTAAATGCAAACTAAATGGTTGTATAATATTGGGTGGTATAAAAACAAGTTCATATCCATCTTTATTATTTATTTATTATCAATAACTTATTTATTACTTATAATAACTTACTTAACTTAACAATAACTTACTTAACTTAACAATAACTTACTTAACTTAACAATAACTTAACAATATATAAATATGACAGTACCGCGGCCGCGGCGCCGCCAATTTTGATGGTCCCGGCTGCCACCACGGCCCCGGCCCCGGTTGCCGCCACGGCCCCGGCCCCGGTTGCCGCCACGTCCCCGGCTGCCGCCACGGCCCACGCCGCCCCGGCCCACGCCGCCACGTCCCCAGCCCCGTCTACCGCCACGTCCCCAGCCCCGGCTACCGCCACGGCCTCGATCGGCGGCCGGCTGGACCACGTCATCTGTCCCCGGAGTCCAGGGGACTGTGTTCCCAGGGTCTCCCTCCTCCATGGGAGACTCTGGGGGTAGTGACTGTGGTGGCGGTGGACTTGATTCAGACATCTCAAATCAAAAAAAAATTAGTTTGTTATAAGATAATTTCTACATACTTTCGTTTTTATGATTTGAAATTTTGTATTTTGAATGGGACATATTTCTAGGTTGGGTTTCACATTGTCAGAAAGCCAAAATTGGATAGGATTTGCAACAATTAGCTCTTAGAAAACTCTCCGTCCCGGCAAACTTTAGAAATCATAACAACAAAATTATTTAAGGAGCGGCTGTATTTAAAAATATAATAATATTATGTGTAATAAGTTTAAACTCACTTACGGTGGAAAAACACATCCGCAGCATCCGAGGTGGAGAAACGAAATGAAGCTGAACACTTGAAGTTGCGATATTTGTTTTTATTTCGTCACAGGTTCATGAGGGAATACGTGTTACTGTAAACAAGTGTGAGTCCGTCCCAGAGGCCAAATCAATTTTTTTCATTATTGAAACAGCTGGAGCTTGCGAGAGCAAGGGCAAAGTTACAAAGGCAAAAAGGCGATGTTCCAATAGTTTTGATACAAAATATTATGCAAAAACTCGCACATACTAAGCATAGGATATCGCTATTTCTTATTGCTTTTCGAGTATACGAAAATTGCTGGTTCAGCATAGCTCTGTTAATTAATACTAAATTTTGTCGCTTAAAATAAAAATAATGATTCGTCAAATTCAAAATATATTTCATAAACGATGTATACAATTGGAGGTCTCGATTTGTCGAATATATTCGTTTCCGTCTGGGCCGATCGTCGACAATCCACATGAAATCCCAAGTGGTCGTCGCCCTTTTGTTGAAATGATGAAATATGATAAATATTATTTTTCACGAGGCGAGACGGATTGAATCTGGCCAAAACAACGTAACTAACATTCGGTTAAAATATATAATATTATCTTCCTCATTGGACTTCTTGGATGTCATGTCATCATGCATCAATTGACGTTTACGTTTACGTTGGTACATACAAATGAATCTGTTTTGCTACCCAGATTGTTACATTTACCAATAGAAGTTACGTACACGTAATAAAATTGTGAAAATTGCTGCTTCACTGGCTGGAACAGTACTACCGTCGCACGGTCAATCTTTCCAAGATCGACAGCGCTTCAGTATTCGAAGTTGTATCGGTATCAAATAAAACATTTTAATTTAACATTTCTCACGTTAACCAAATCTGCGCGAAACCGATTGTAGAAACATTTTCAGCGTTGGACCCCCGACGCCACTAACATTCTTACACTTATTTTTACGTTCAGTTAATGATAGTGGTGTATTTGTTTTTTTGAATTCATACGCATTTGTATTTTGTGCTTATACACGTGTACACTATTTATTTTACGTACATTGTGTTCATTGTTGTTGTTCGGCCCCAGCGAGCTGGCTCCTAGTTTTAATTGAACGTTTTTATTGTAACACTAGCTGAATGTACCCGGCGTTGCCCGGACGTAGATTAAATAAACGCAGTGTTGACAAAAGTGGTGTATTTGTGATGTAGACTAATCGACATTATAATACAATTAAACAGGAATGCTCTACTTTTCCAATCACAAAATAAACAAATTTGCTGAAATTAACCTGCATTGCCAGGACCGGGTACTTCAATATGATTTGGAAAATGACGATAATTTCGTTTCTGGGTGCAAGCTCCTTTTTTTTCACTCTTTTTCACTCTTCAAGAGAAGGAGAGTTGACAGAGAAGCTGAACTATTCCAAATTATTCCCATTTAGTTCTCTAACAACATTAAAGAATGTCGTCGAAGAATGTTGAAATATATAAATAAATAATTTCACACCATAAAAACGATGTATTTGGTGTAGTTTCGGATGATAAGGTTTTTTTTGGGGATTGTTTTGAATGGTTATTGATGGTTGGCGGATTAAACGAAACTTTTGGTAATTTTAATGCGATTGGGTTTAGTTTGGCTTGGTAAGAAGTGGTTGGGGTGATATAGCGGAAGTCGAAGTAATTTATCCGAGTTTAGCGTAGTTTGCTTGTAATTCGTAATTTTTTTACATTTTAGGTTGATGTGGGGTAGTTTGGAATGGCAAGTGTATGATTTTTGAGAGTAGTTTGGAATGGTACATTATGTTTAGGGGTTTTTAACGTATTCAGGTAAAATATACAGAAAATTTGGTAATTTTAAAATGAACAATTATAGTGCGAACCTCTTGAGCTCTATTTTCGGTAATAAAATGCAATAGGAAATATAGTAAAAAAGACTATTTCCATCATTTTTCAGAGGAATTATACGTGGTGGTATTTGTACCCCGCTTACTATTCCTCCATCTTAGTTATAAATAATGCAGAACAATAATGAACACAATGTACATAAAATAAATAGTGTAAATCGTGTATAAGCACACATTACTTATGATGTCAGTGAAATCCGGTAAAACTGCAAATTTCGGATTTTGGCCGGAGCAGGTTTGGTGAAGATCAAATACACCACTATCATTAAATGAACGTAAAAATTAGCGTACGGTATATAAGTGGAGTCCGGTACGACGATGGTAATTTTTCGAAAATCGATTGGGGATATATTTACTTAACGTCAAGAACAAATCGGGAATATTATATTAAAAAAAATTATTTAATAGCGATAGAACTTCGAATACTGATGCGTCGCCTCGACCTTGGCGACGTTGAGTACCAGCGTTCCAGACGCTGAAGCAGCAATTTTAACAATTATATTAGGTGCACGTGCCTAGTGCGTATTAAAAAAATTTGGATTACCAAATAATACTCGCGCAGGTGTACTCGACTGGCCCGTCATAATTTGCACAAAATGAATTAACATACTAAAGTATATAAATATTTTGACGGGAATGTGGTGGGTGTAAAAATCTTATTCGGTCTCTCCGACAAACTAACACTTATGAAAGTATGTAGGCTTTCACGGTCGGTGTTATTAATTATAACGATCTTATTCGGGATTTTGGACCGTGTTCCATTTGAAGTTCCATTAGGTGGGGTGTAGTGAACGCTCCGAGGAGCTAATTCAACAAGTGACCCCAATGAATCTCCAGACGTTTCATCCACAACTGCGGCGGATTTCATCAGTGGTTTAAGTTGCGATGTGGAAGAGCTCGAAGTGTTCTCTTCGCTGTCACATTCGCGACTGTCACATTTATTTTCTGCGGCGGCGTTGCATAATTTTTGTTGTTATTTGTAGTGTTTGCTTGATTTTCTGGAATAAATGACATTACCCTTCTCGTTGACAGTACCGGTTGCCAAGTTTTGTCCATCTTTAACCCTTCACCCATTCTATTGAAATTATCTTGGTGTTTATAAATTTCAATAGCTTCACGGTGTAGGCGTGGGTAGTACTGTGACGTGGACGACAGAAGTTTTGTCTCATCAAATTTTATATTACGATTCCCATTAGACAATCCATGTTCAGCTACGGCAGATTTATCAAACTCACCTAAACGACAGTTCCTCTTGTGTTCAGTTAAACGTGTTTTAATACTTCGTTTAGTTGTACCAATATACACTGAACCACAAGAACATGGTATTCTATAGACTCCTGCTGACGACAATGGCTCTCTCTTGTCTTTGGCTGAACCTAGCAATTCTCTAATTTTTGTTGTTGGTTTGTAAATTGTTTTTATATTATTCCGTGTTAGAATTTTGCCAAGGCGGTCTGTTACATTTTTTATATATGGTAAGAATACTGTTCCTTCTGGTAGATTTGTATTATTGTTTGTTTTTCTTACAGACCTATTTGGGCGAATTGCTCTTTTTATCTCTTTGGTAGAGTAACCATTGGCTTGTAGCATTAGGTCTAAATGGTTAAGTTCATCTTTCAAATGTTTAGGTTCACAAATCTTTGTAGCTCTACATACTAATGTTTTTATTACAGCTCTTTTTTGGCTGGGATGGTGGTTGGAATTCTTATTGAGATATCTATCGGTATGTGTCGGTTTCCTGTATACCTTGTGGCCTAGAGTACCATCTCTATTTCTTTTTACCAAAACATCCAGAAAAGGGATTTGTTGTTGTTCTTCTTTCTCCATTGTAAACTGGATACGTGGATTTATTCCGTTGATATGTTCCATGAAACCTTTCAATGCTTCTTCACCATGATTCCAGATAACAATGTCGTCAATTCCGGATGAAGTAAAACTAAAAATGCGAAAATCAGAAGCGTTACCACCACGTCTATATGGTGTTCCAAAAATACATAAAGTAAATGTACCTCTTCGTCCAATTGTGAGTACCATAGATTCACCTACATATGATATCGCCAAATACTTAACGAGATTATTACAACCTCATATCGGACAATCGGATTCATATATCAAAGATTCGGCACATTTTGTTGAAAAAATTAAACAATTTCACTTAGATCCAGAGGATTTTTTAGTCAGTTTTGATGTTGTTTCTTTATACACAATGGTCCCAGTCAAAGAAGCACTGGATAAAATAAAACAACTTTTCTCTAAGGATATTGTTGATATGTTCGAACATGTACTTACAACAACATACTTCAAGTATAACAACACCTTTTATGAACAATTGGATGGAGTTGCTATGGGGAGCCCACTAAGTCCTGTTGTTGCAAACTTTTTCATGGAGTCATTTGAAAAAGAAGCTCTACAAACAGCACTCAAAAAACCAAAGTGTTGGTTTCGTTATGTTGATGATACGTTTGTTATCTGGAATCATGGTGAAGAAGCATTGAAAGGTTTCATGGAACATATCAACGGAATAAATCCACGTATCCAGTTTACAATGGAGAAAGAAGAACAACAACAAATCCCTTTTCTGGATGTTTTGGTAAAAAGAAATAGAGATGGTACTCTAGGCCACAAGGTATACAGGAAACCGACACATACCGATAGATATCTCAATAAGAATTCCAACCACCATCCCAGCCAAAAAAGAGCTGTAATAAAAACATTAGTATGTAGAGCTACAAAGATTTGTGAACCTAAACATTTGAAAGATGAACTTAACCATTTAGACCTAATGCTACAAGCCAATGGTTACTCTACCAAAGAGATAAAAAGAGCAATTCGCCCAAATAGGTCTGTAAGAAAAACAAACAATAATACAAATCTACCAGAAGGAACAGTATTCTTACCATATATAAAAAATGTAACAGACCGCCTTGGCAAAATTCTAACACGGAATAATATAAAAACAATTTACAAACCAACAACAAAAATTAGAGAATTGCTAGGTTCAGCCAAAGACAAGAGAGAGCCATTGTCGTCAGCAGGAGTCTATAGAATACCATGTTCTTGTGGTTCAGTGTATATTGGTACAACTAAACGAAGTATTAAAACACGTTTAACTGAACACAAGAGGAACTGTCGTTTAGGTGAGTTTGATAAATCTGCCGTAGCTGAACATGGATTGTCTAATGGGAATCATAATATAAAATTTGATGAGACAAAACTTCTGTCGTCCACGTCACAGTACTACCCACGCCTACACCGTGAAGCTATTGAAATTTATAAACACCAAGATAATTTCAATAGAATGGGTGAAGGGTTAAAGATGGACAAAACTTGGCAACCGGTACTGTCAACGAGAAGGGTAATGTCATTTATTCCAGAAAATCAAGCAAACACTACAAATAACAACAAAAATTATGCAACGCCGCCGCAGAAAATAAATGTGACAGTCGCGAATGTGACAGCGAAGAGAACACTTCGAGCTCTTCCACATCGCAACTTAAACCACTGATGAAATCCGCCGCAGTTGTGGATGAAACGTCTGGAGATTCATTGGGGTCACTTGTTGAATTAGCTCCTCGGAGCGTTCACTACACCCCACCTAATGGAACTTCAAATGGAACACGGTCCAAAATCCCGAATAAGATCGTTATAATTAAACTAACACTTGTTTACATTAACATGCATGCCTTCATGGACCTGTGACGAATTACAAACAAATATCTAAATTTCAAGTGTTCCATTTGATTTCGTTTCTGGATGCAAGCGGTGTTTTTCACTCTTGTCAGTCTGAACTTATTACATAGTGATATTTTCACATCCAGGTGCCCTAAATTTATTTTGCCGCTGATTTCAAAAATTTTTCTGGAAGGAAAGTAGTCAGCAGTGGGGCTCGTCAGGGGTGGCAGGGTTGGCAGTGCCACTCCAAGTATAAATTTACTATCGAACACAAAATTAGTTCTGTAATTCAGTTGCAGAATTATGAATTTTTCAGATATTTTCACGAAAATTTAGCGCTTACACCGCCACTGGTATGAATGTCAGTGATATCTGGTACATACAACGGTGAAAATTTCGGGGCAAATTTGGTGAAAAACAAATACACCACTATCATTAACTAAACGTAAAAATTAGCGTACAAATATAAGTGGAGTCCGGTCCGATGCTGATAATTTTTCGAAAATTGATTGGGGGCAGATTTGGTTAACGCGAGGATCAAATGTTAAATTAAAATACTTTATTTTATTATTTATTATTCTACCGCTAGACCTTCGAACACTGTTGCGTCGCCTCAGCGAATTTGGCGACTTTGCGAACAGTTTCCGACGCTGGAGCAGCAATTTTCACAATTGTAGTTGTGTTAAAATTAAACACCGCGATCGAGCACTGCTCCACACGCTGAACCAGCAATTCTCGAATTCTAAGAAACGATAAGAAAGGCTTATCCAACGCTTGGTATGTGCGAATTTCTGCATAGACACTCAATCAAACTAAATCTAGCATCGCCTTTTCACGTTTCTGACCTTGCCCTTGACGTGGCTGGCTCCAGCTGCTTCAATAATGTAAAAATCTTATTCGGCCTCTCCAATAAACTCACATTTGTTTACATTAACACGCATTCCCTCATGGACTTGTGACGAATTACAAACAAATATTTCAACTTCAAGTGTTCCATCTAATTTCGTTTCTGGGTGCAAGCTCCTTTATTTTCACTCTAGTCAGTCTAAACTTATTACACAGTTATATTTTCAAATCCAGGCGCCCTAAAGAATTTTGTCGTTGTTTTCAAAAGTTCCAAGAGAAGGAGAGTTGACATAGAAGCTAAATTATTCCAAATTATTCCCATTTAGTTCTCTGACAACGTTAAAGACAATGTTGAAATATATAAATACAAAATTGTACACCATAAAAACGAAGTATTTAGGAATTATGTATAAAAAAAGTCGAAGTTATTCTTCGCTCTTGAGCTCTATTTCCGGTATTAAAAATGCAATAGGAAAGATAGTAAGAAAGACTATTTCCATCACTTTGCACGGGAATTATACGTGGTGGTATTTGTTCTCCGCTTACTATTAGATTTTCAAACTGCTCCATCTTATAAATAATGCAGAACAATAATGAACGCAATGTACGTAAAATAAATAGTGTAAATAAATCGTGTCTAAGCATACAATACTTAAGCGTATGATGTCAGTGAAAATTTCGGATTTCGGCCGGAGCAGGTTTGGTAAAGAACAAATACACCACTATCATTAACTGAACGGTAAAAATTAGCGTACGAAAATAAGTGAAGTCCGGTCCGACGCTGGAAATTTTTCGAAAATCGATTGGGGAGAGTTTTGGTTAACGGCAAGAACAAATCGGGAATATTATATTAAAATAATTTATTTAATAGCGATAGAACTTTGAATACCGATGCGTCGCCTCAACCTTGGCGACGTTGAGTACCAGCGTTCCAGACGCTGAAGCAGCAATTTTCACAATTATATGAGGTGCACGTGCCTAGTGCGTATAAAAACAATTTGGATAACAAAAGAGATTAATTTGTATGTACCAAATAATACTCGCACAGGTGTACTCGTATGGCCCGTCATAATTTTCACAAAATCAATTTAAGAAATTAACATTCTAAAGTAAATAAATATTTTGACAGGAATGTTAAAAATCTTATTCGGTCTCTCCGACAAACTAACACTTGTTTACATTAACATGCATTCCTTCATGGACCTGTGACGAATTACAAACAAATATCGAAATTTCAAGTGTTCCATGTCAGTCTGAACTTATTACACAGTGATATTTTCACATTCAAGCGCCCTAAATTATTTTGACGTTGATTTATAAAGTTTCCCTGGAAGGAGAGTAGTCAACAGGTGCCTCGTCAGGGGTGGCAGGGTTGGCAGTGCCACGCCAAGTATAAATTTACTATCGAACACAAAGATAGTTCTGATTCAATTGCAGAATTTCGAATTTTTCAGATATTTTTACGAAACTCTAGCGCTTACACCGCCTTTATACCTCTTTAAAGTTAAAAACCATAGAGCTGTTTATACAAATGCACGCATGTTGAAAAGGTAGGGCTTGCCCCGTCAGCGTGTTGCAATTCAGAAATACGTTTATGTTTGCATCTTAACTGGAACAAATATTTATTGGAAGGTGGAAGAGAATCGAAATAGGTATCAGCCTATTTAATATTCAGAATAACGACTATTAGTCGGAACAATATATTTTATGTGCAGATATTTATTAATATTTTATGATTTAATACGATAAGGCATTTATAAATAACACAACCAAATAGAAGATTTTGATTGAAAACGATTATTAATTTATGGTAGCCGAAGTAATTTAAGTGAGTTTGGCATAGCTTGCTATGTTTTGTAGCATTTTTGTAATTTTAAAGTGATTAGGCTAAATTTGGGGCGGTAAGGGGTAGTTGGGGGTGATTTATGGTAGCCGAAGTAATTTAGGTGAGTTTGGAATAGTTTGCTATGGTTTGTAGCATTTTTTGTAATTTTAAAGTGATTGGGCTTAGTTTGATGTGGTAAGGGGTAGTTGGGGGTGATTTATGGTAGCCGAAGTAATTCAGGTGAGTTTGAGATAGTTTGCTATGGCTTGTAGCATTTTTCGTAATTTTAAAGTGATTGGGCTTATTTTGGGGTGGTAAGGGGTAGTTGGGGGTGATTTATGGTAGCCGAATTAATTTAGGTGAGTTAGGCATAGTTTGCTATGGTTTGTAGCATTTTTTGTAATTTTAAAGTGATTGGGCTTATTTTGGGGGTGGTAAGGGGTATTTGGGGGTGATTTATGGTAGCCGAAGTAATTTAGGTGAGTTAGGCATAGTTTGCTATGGTTTGTAGCATTTTTTGTAATTTTAAAGTGATTGGGTTTAGTTTGTGGTTGGTAAGTGGTAGTTGGGGGTGATTTATGGTAGCCGAAGTAATTCAGGTGAGTTTGAGATAGTTTGCTACGGTTTGTAGAATTTTTTTGTAATTTTAAAGTGATTGAGCCTATTTTGGGGTGGTAAGGGGTAGTTGGGGGTGATTTATGGAAGCCAAAGTAATTTAGATGAGTTTGGCATAGTTTGATATGGCTTGTAACATTTTTTGTAATTTTAAAGTGATTGGGCTGAGTTTGGGGTGGTAAGGGGTAGTTGGGGGTGATTTATGATAGCCAAAGTAATTTAAGTGAGTTTGGCATAGTTTGCTATGGTTTGTAGCATTTTTTGTAATTTTAAAGTGATTGGGTTTAGTTTGTGGTTGGTAAGGGGTAGTTGGGGGTGATTTATGGTAGCCGCAGTAATTTAAGTGGGTTCGGCATAGTTTGCTATGGTTTGTAGCATTTTTTGTAATTTTAAAGTGATTGGGCTTATTTTGGGATGGTAAGGGGTAGTTGGGGGTGATTTATGGTAGCCGAAGTAATTTAGGTGAGTTAGGCATAGTTTGCTATGATTTGTTGAATATTTTGTAATTTTAAAATGAATGGGTTTATTTTGGGGTTGTAAGGGGTAGTTCGGGGTGATTTATGGTAGCCGAAGTAATTTAGGGGAGTTTGGCATAGTTTGCTACGGTTTGTAGAATTTTTTTGTAATTTTAAAGTGATTGAGCCTATTTTGGGGTGGTAAGGGGTAGTTGGGGGTGATTTATGGAAGCCAAAGTAATTTAGATGAGTTTGGCATAGTTTCATATGGCTTGTAACATTTTTTGTAATTTTAAAGTGATTGGGCTGAGTTTGGGGTGGTAAGGGGTAGTTGGGGGTGATTTATGATAGCCGAAGTAATTTAAGTGAGTTTGGCATAGTTTGCTATGGTTTGTAGCATTTTTAGTAATTTTAAAGTGATTGGGTTTAGTTTGTGGTTGGTAAGGGGTAGTTGGGGGTGATTTATGGTAGCCGCAGTAATTTAAGTGGGTTCGGCATAGTTTGCTATGGTTTGTAGCATTTTTTGTAATTTTAAAGTGATTGGGCTTATTTTGGGGTGGTAAGGGGTAGTTGGGGGTGATTTATGGTAGCCGAAGTAATTTAGGTGAGTTAGGCATAGTTTGCTATGATTTGTTGAATATTTTGTAATTTTAAAATGATTGGGTTTATTTTGGGGTTGTAAGGGGTAGTTCGGAGTGATTTATGGTAGCCGAAGTAATTTAGGGGAGTTTGGCACAGTTTGCTACGGTTTGTAGAATTTTTTTGTAATATTAAAGTGATTGAGCCTATTTTGGGGTGGTAAGTGGTAGTTGGGGGTGATTAATGGAAGCCGAAGTAATTTAGATGAGTTTGGCATAGTTTGATATTGCTTGTAACATTTTTTGTAATTTTAAAGTGATTGGGCTGAGTTTGGGGCGGTAAGGCGTAGTTGGGGGTGATTTATGGTAGCCGAAGTAATTTAGGTGAGTTAGGGATAGTTTGCTATGATTTGTGTCATTTTGTTTTATTTTAAAGTGATTGGAGTTACTTGGGGTTGCTAAAGGGTGGTAAGGGATGATTTAAGATAACGGATCTAATTTATGTCAGTTTGGCTTAGTTCGGGAATTGTTTGGGGTTGATTTGGTAAAGTTTGCAATGGTAAGAGATATTTGAGGATGTTTAATGTAGACGGATTAAATTTGCAGTTGTAATTTTTGTAATTTTTAATTGAGTCACGGATCGACATTATAATTGAAATTAAGATTATAATAAAAATATCCGCGGCCTCGCAAGGTACGGTAAAAATTTGATCACAAAAGCAGAAACTCGACGTTGAAATTGTTTAGGTTAAATAAGTGCTTTTAATGTAAACAGGTCGCCCGTCGTCGAAGTTGTTTTGGCTAGATACGTGCTTCTAACATAAACACGGTCTCCGCGATCCGATCATTTTTTGTTTATTTTAGCCGGTTTTTATTGAATTACAAAGGAACCGGGCCGAATTTCGCAAAATCCCTTCTTAGCGTTCACTTTCGGCACATGATACACCCGTGTCTAAAATTTCAAGTCGCCAGCCCTCACTGTTTGGGCTGTGGGTTGTCGGTGAATCAGTGAATGTGTAGATGTGTAGATGAGTGTGTCAGTGAGGACACTTCGCTTTATATATATAGATTAGTTGTCACGTTCGGTGATTTAGATGGAGTGACCGGTACGACCCCTAGGAAATATTTATGGGTGGTTATGGTTTAATTTCCTGTCGGGCCTTAGATGTCCGTGCTTATAATGTGTACAAGGGTTGCTATTTACGACAGAATCTTACACTTTTTGTGTTATGTTGAGTGTTTTTGAAGCCTGTCGTAAATGTGATTAGTTACACATCTGGCCGGTCAAAGGTTCCGATCGGGGGTAAAACGGACCGCACTGTGGGAATTTTCCCAAGGGTTGAAAGTCATAGGTGGGGCACTCTTATATAAGTTGCAACACGGACGTGACAACCAGTGGGGCTCCAAGGAAGTAGCCAACTGAGTACTACATGGGTAATCAGATTCCAAATTGTCGTATTGTGGGTAATTAGTGGGGCTACAAGCAAGTAGCCAACTGAGTACTATATGGGTACTCAGGTTTCCAAAGTTGTGGTTTTGTGTATTCGTCGTTTTTTTACAATATTCGTGGTTTAAGTGTTTAAATATAGTTTTAAATTTAAACAAGTGGTTTTATTGTCGTGATTAATGTGTTGTGGATGCACCATAATCCACTGGTCCTTCGAGCATAACATCATTCCTTGACCATCACACGAGAATTGGCCGTGTGAATTTACATTTGGTCCGTCGAGCCGGATAACAGCGACAGCAGTCTTACTGGAAGTCCATCATTCGAGCAGAAGAGGAGTCGTAGTGTCCATCACCTGAGAATTGAGCGACGCATACAACGTCCGTTCTCCAGGAAGTCGAAACCGTAAGGGACCGCAGCGTCCAGGTTTACCAGAGATTTGAGCAACGAGGAAGACGACCTAGAGAAGTCGTCTTGCTGAGAGGGACAACTCCGAGGAGTCGTCCAGTCCAACAGCGAAGTCAGCGAAAAGGTCAGTCCTTAGTTTCATTCCTTTCCCGAATCCACCGCTTCGATTCGGCAATTTGTGCACGGTAGCAGTTACGCGAACTAGCTTACCAATCCAACGGAATCGGTGTAACGAGTAATTTCATTCGGTTTACTTTGCGATTAAAATTCATAAGGATGACTGAATTAACTGTTGATAATTTGTACAACTTATGTCGGCGGCGCGAGATAGCTAATGGCAAGGTCCGTCGCATACATGGGCGCATGGAAGAGCTTTTTAACGAGTTCGGTGAGAACGGTCTAGAAATTTTACTCTCCGGACTGGAAAAAGCGATTACACAGTTTGATAACGCGCAATTCGAAATAGAAAGAATGCGTCGGGATCAAAGCGACGCGATTGAACGCGATGAGTTTAAGAAGCGGGTTAATCAAGTCCGCGACTTAAGCGCGAATCTATTGCAAAGGGGTACGCCACACCCCGCGTTTTTAATGGCAACGTCGGTTCCACCGGGGAACACAAATGCGGCTTTCGGTCTACCTGTCTTCGATGATCAAGACAGCGGAATCGGTGGATCGCGCAAACCCGCGTCTGATCTAGTTAGCGAGATTCAGGTACCGGAAGCGCAAGTTTCGTTCAATGTACTCAAAGTAGAGAAAACAGCACGCACCTCGAGGTGCCAGAATAAACGTGACGACGACGAGATCGAACAGTCACGCGAAATCAAGAAACGGGTAGAAGAGCTACCAAAATTAACAAACGTCGAGACGAGTCAATGTAGCAATCGCGCGTGTCAACCGTTGAGCGAGAACGGCGAGACGCGAAAGGGTTTGTCGGATACAGACCGCGAAGAAGTTGGGAGCGAAGTGGTCGCTCAAACAAGTCCGAAGACGACGAGCGTCAAGGACAGCGTGTCGATTGAGAAGAAAACTCACGAAAATTACGAAGTAGCAAGTACGGAAAACGATTCCTACTTGAACAACATGCACGACCGCGGAATCGCCAAAATTGAAACAACCAGCGTCGTGATAAACCGTGCCCGAGTGCCGGAATCGCGAACCGTGAGATTCTGTCGGCGAGGAAAACGTTTCGCGCGAGGCAAGCGCGACTGTGGCTCGAAGCGTTTTACACACGCTTTCGAGAATGTATTGAAAATGGTCGGATCGTCGATACGATCAAGGGCAATTGGTTTAGAAGGAGGTGCGAGTTTGCCTGCGACGCGCAAACGATTCTTCTGTCGAAAACCGCGGAAGTTGAAATGGTCAGTGGACCGTGTGGCGCCATGCAAGTTACGAAGGCATGGTCGCAATTCTCCGACGTACTCGCGGAACCGGCCGCGTTACGGATCGGAATCGGAACTTGGCCGCGGTTTCCAATTAAGGTTAATGTGGTGCATTCGGGAGCTTCCCGAGAAGTACGTTGTTTCGCTTCACGATCGCTCAGGTGTGCCAGACAGCGAACGTGGAGTTGTGTTGGAAGATTCGAAAAATAGCAAGTCACTTCCAACAATTGTTTCAGAATCGCAATCGGAGCTCGGTACGGCTCTCCGATTAGCGAAATCGATCGCGAAGAGCGCGAATGGTCCCAAACTACAAGTCACGAAAACGAGTGGAGTGACGAGTAGCACGGAGGATAAGGTTCGGTTAAAGGAGTCATCCGCGGATCAGCATGGGTTAAACGCGATTCGCGGAGCGTACGTCCGATTTTCGAGCGCTTCGGTGGAATGGCGGCGTATGAATTCCGCGAGCGAGTCGGCGAACCTCAATCGCAGAGGTGTTAAATTCAAGTCGCCATCGAGGCAAATGACTTGGGCACGTGGCCCAGAGTTTCGTCGTCATGTAAGAGACGAGAAGTGGCCGCTAAACCGTGTGTGTTTAAAACCGATTAACTCGTCTAGGGCGCGAAAGAAATCGTGGTTTAGCGGCATCGATGCGGAAAAATCGAGTTTGTACGGTTCAAAGTGGAGATTGCGCGAATTGCAACGAGCAATCGCATTCAGTTCATTAGCGATGTTGATATTCCGCCGCCGGCGAGGCCGGAAGGTGTACCAAGTGTCGGGTTCGGTCAAATCTCAATTGAAACGTGTCGCAGTGAAGACCGAACGAAACGTCGCGAAAAGTCAAATTATACTATGGTCGAGTCGGGAACGGTACAAAATCCCGTCCCACACAGCCTTTGTCCTTTCTATGTGTCGCCCTTTACCCTCGACCCCTTGGCCACTCAATGAGCAGGGGCATGGCGACGTCATGCAGCAAATTCAACTTGGACGACCTCACCACGAGCAGACGATCCCAATTACAAGAAGTAGCGCGACTTCGCCTACATGTGGTTCGCGAATGGGTTTGCGAATATGTGATACAGCTGGAAGTCTGCCCCAAGTGTTCGCCCCAGACCGTGATCTGTCTGGCGGTTATTTGGACAGCGTCTCCGAGGACAACCAGCCACCACCTCATCAAAGGATGGGTCCAGGTTCGCCTCGGCATCTCGTCCTGGTTTGTTAGTGCGGGAAGTGATTGTGCGTGCGACCAAGGGTCATGCAAGGCGCGCGTTGCGCAAGTGTTGCGTAGAATTGACAGAGACTTAATCTTGAACTTAGTTAATCAACCCTTCCAATTTCTTTGTTTTGGATTGTTCCGTTTGTGTTTTGCACCTTGAAGGGGTTTTTTGATTGCTAATTGTTGTGTTGTGGAAAAATTCCAAATTTCCTTTTGTTACAAATTAGGTTGTAATTTGTAATTGTCGTTTGTGTGGTACTTTGTTAATGCAGGTGGATGTAGACATTGCAAGTCTCAAGTGATCAAACGAAGCGTGCGATCAGCATGGCGAGCGTTTTATCGCAAGAGACTTGAAATTGTAATTAATTGAGAGTGTTACAATTTCTGGTTTTGAAATTCAGATTGTGAATGTCTAGTTTAGTTTTTGAATTCTGTTTGGTATCGGTTTAGGATGTTCTGCAGTTTAGTGTTGATGTTCTGCAGTTTAGTGTTAGATGTTCTGCAGTTCAGTGTTCGATTTTCTGCATTGTCCTAGTGTCAATTGTGTTTCGAACTCGAGGAGTTCAAGGGGGGCGGTATGTTCGGCCCCAGCGAGCTGGCTCCTAGTTTTAATTGAACGTTTTTATTGTAACATTAGTTGTCACGTTCGGTGATTTAGATGGAGTGACCGGTACGACCCCTAGGAAATATTTATGGGTGGTTATGGTTTAATTTCCTGTCGGGCCTTAGATGTCCGTGCTTATAATGTGTACAAGGGTTGCTATTTACGACAGAATCTTACACTTTTTGTGTTATGTTGAGTGTTTTTGAAGCCTGTCGTAAATGTGATTAGTTACACATGTGGCCGGTCAAAGGTTCCGATCGGGGGTAAAACGGACCGCACTGTGGGAATTTTCCCAAGGGTTGAAAGTCGTAGGTGGGACACTCTTATATAAGTTGCAACACGGACGTGACAACCAGTGGGGCTCCAAGGAAGTAGCCAACTGAGTACTACATGGGTACTCAGATTCCAAATTGTCGTATTGTGGGTAATTAGTGGGGCTACAAGCAAGTAGCCAACTGAGTACTATATGGGTACTCAGGTTTCTAAAGTTGTGGTTTTGTGTATTCGTCGTTTTTTTACAATATTCGTGGTTTAAGTGTTTAAATATAGTTTTAAATTTAAACAAGTGGTTTTATTGTCGTGATTAATGTGTTGTGGATGCACCATAATCCACTGGTCCTTCGAGCATAACATCATTCCTTGACCATCACACGAGAATTGGCCGTGTGAATTTACAGTTGTTCTATATTATTTATAACTAACATGGAGCAGTTTGAAAATCTAATAGTAAGCAGATTACAAATACCACACAGTATAATTTCCGTGAAAAATGATGGACTTTAATTGTTCATTTTTAATTACCAAAATTTCTGTAAATTTTACCTGTCTACGTTAAACACTCCCAAACATAACGTATAAAACCACCTCAAATCAACCTAAAATTAAAAAAAAAATGTACGAACTCCAAGCAAACTATGCCAAACTCACATAAATTACTTCAGCTTCCCTTGAATCACCCCAATCACCTCTTACCAACCCAAAATGATGCCAATCATATTAAAATTTTACCCGTTAAAAATTACGCAAGTTTAACTCGCAAAAGCTAAACACCGCCAACCATCAATAACGATTCCAAATAATCCCTAAAGAAACTCTTAACATCCAAACCTATCTATATATATAAAGCGAAGGGTCCTCATCCTAAATAAACATAATATTACAAACAAATGCCACGAACCCTAACAAATCACGCCAAATTCACATAAATAATTTCGGCTTTTTTTTTTACATAATTCCTAAATACTTCCGTATTATGGTGTGAAATTTTGTATCTATATATTTCAATGTAGTCTTTAACGTTGTCAGAGAACTAAATGGGAAGAATTTGGAATTATTTTGCTTCTCTCCTTTTCGGGAAACTGTTGAAATCAACGACAAAATTATTTAGGGCGCCTGGATTTGAAAATATCACTCTGTATAATAAGTTCAGATTGACTAGAGTGAAAAAAAAAAACAGCTTGCACCCAGAAACGAATTTAAATGGAACACTTGAAGTTGCGATCTTTGTTTGTAATTCGTCACAGGTCCACGAAAAAAATGCGTGTTAATGTAAACAAGTGTGAGTTCGTCGGAGAGGCCAAATAAGATTTTTACTTTATTGAAGCAGCTGGAGCCTGCCAGGTCAAGGGCAAAGTAACAAAAGTAAAAAGGCGATGATCCATTTGTTTTGATTCAATATATATGCAGAACTTCGCACATACCACGCCTCTCTTATCGTTTCTTAGAATTCGAGAATTGTTGGTTCAGCGTCTTGAGCAGTACTCGACCGCGGTACTAAATATTAACACATCTACTAACTATAGTAGAACAACCGCGAAAATTGTGACTGGCTATACGAGTACACCTTTCAGAGTATTATTTGGTACATACAATTAATCTCTTTTGCTATCCAATTTGTTTAATACGCAATCGAAGGCACCTAATAAAATGTGAAAATTGCTGCTTCAGCGTCTGAAACGATTTTTAATTATAAAGGGTACAGCGTGTGGAGCATTATTGGATCGCGGTTCTTAAAAATAAAACAACTACTATGTGAATTAATGACGTAATGATATTAGAAGCAAACAACAATATGTATTATCCCTAAATATTGGAGCTTAAAATATAAATAATGATTCGTAAAATATAATATAAAATATATTTAATGGTCGATGTGTACAGTAATTAGAGGTCTCGGTTATAAGTACTTCCGCCTGGGCCGATCGTCAACATCGACAATCTACTTGAAATCCCAAGTGGTTGCGTATTCGTCGCCTTTTGCTGAATTAGCCGTTTTCTGTAAATCGTGGCAGATACTTAATGCCGTATAATATGTATGAATAAATATTATAATTATATTCTTCATGGGACGAGACGGGCCGAAACTAACTAAGACAATCTAACAAACATTTATTGCAACTACCATTGCAATAAATGACATGATACATAATCTTACATCAATCGACGTTATCGGAAATTTATGTATGACGGGTATGTTACATAGAAATAAATCTGTTTTGCTACCCGAATTGTTCCGTTTTAATACGTAATTAATACGAAATAGAAGGCACGTGCAATTAATAAAATTGCTGCTTCAGCGCCTGGAACAGTAAGTACTCCATCCCATGGTCAACGTCGCCAAGATCGACAGCGCGTCAGTATTCGAAGTTGTATCGGTATCGAATAAAGCATTTTAATTTAACGTTGTTCGCGTTAACCAAATCTGCCAGAAACCGATTTTCGAAACATTTTCACTGTCGGACCAGACTCTTTTTTACTTAGCTTTCGCTTATTTTTAAGTTCCGTTGGTGAGAGTGATACTGTTAGTGATTTGTTCTTCATCAAATTTGCCCAGGCTGAAATCAGAAAATTTGTAACGTTGGACCGGACTTCACTCGCACTTCACACGCTTAAGTATTCTGTTCATATAAACATTTTACACCATTTATTTTTTGAATTTTTAGTTTTTCAGTTTTTTTACATTGCGTTCATTATTGCTCTAATCTATTGTTTATAAGTAAGATGGAGCAGTTTGAAATTCTAATAGTAAACGGAGTACAAATACCACACCTTATAATTCCCGTGAAAGGTGATGGAAATTGTCTATTTTACTCTCTTTCTTATTGCATTTTTAACACCGTAAATAGAGCTCAAGAGGTTCGCACTTTAATTGTTCAACACGTTGCGGCCAATTGGGCAAGGTTTCAGTTATTATCGTGCAACCGAGAAGGGAATAATTATGCTGACCAGTTTGTTTATTCTGAAGATATGTCAAAATTATCTACATATGGTTCTGTTTGTGAGTTGACTGCAGCAGGAGAAATGTTTCCATTTTGTTTTCAAGTATATCATAACGGTAGTTTTTATGCGCAATTTGGTGAACATAATCAGTCAATTCGTAAACTTAGATTTTCCGGAAATTTATCTAACGGTCATTTCGATGTCCTTGAATCAATTCCCGTGCCACGACTTATAGAACATTCCCAAACTGCGTCTTCGTCTGAAGAGTCTATTCAAGATAATTCTTCTCAGACATCAAATAAAAGGAAACGCCGTGCGCGTGTTTCGAACAGAACTAGAAACACCCAACTAAAAATTGCTGCAGTGAAATATAGATCAAAAAATAAAGAGCAAAAGAAGGCTGCTTCAGTAAAATACGCAAAAAAAATCCAGAAGTTCATAGAGCTGCTGTAGAAAAATATGCCCAAAAACATCCGGAAGTTAATAGAGCTGCCGTTGCGAAATATGCGCAAAAACATCCGGAAGTTAAAAAAGCTGCTGTTGCGAAATATGCGCAAAAACATCCGGAAGTTAATAGAGCTGCTGTTGCGAAATATGCGCAAGAACATCCGAAAGTTAATAGAGCTGCTGTTGCAAAATATGCGCAAGACCATCCGGAAGTTAACAGAGCTGCTGTAGCGAAACATGCGCAAGAACATCCCGAAGGTCATAGAGCTGCCGTTCGTAGATATACACAACAGCACCCAGAGGTTAACAGAAACGCTGTTGCGCGTTATGATCCACGCAACGAAAAAAGAATTCAACGAAGGACACTTTCTTGGACGCAAAAGGCTGCTTCTGCATTCCAATATGACCCATATATTGCATACGAAGCAGAAAAAACTATAAAATTGGGTGAAATGAGCATAATATGCCAATGGTGCAAAGCCCTCAAATGGAAGGGCGAGACACCTGGCATGTGTTTCAACAATGGAAAGGTGCAATTAACACCATTCGAACAACAACCTGAACCTATAAGGAGCCTTTTGTCCTTTTTACATCCGAAATCAAAACATTTTCTAAATTCTATTAGGAAATATAACGGTTGTTTTCAAATGACATCCTTTGCGGCTAAAGAGGTTTCTGAAGGTAGCTTTAGGCCCACATTTAAAGTTCAAGGTCAGGTGTACCATTTAGCTGGGAGTTTGTTGCCACCTAATACTAACGAAGAACCTAAGTTCCTTCAGATATATTTTGTGGGAGAAGACGAGAAAGAAACAACTCTTAGGTGTCGGAATTTTACTGATGTAAATAATGCTTTGGTGGCGCAACTACAAAAGATGCTTCACGAGAATAACACATACGTTAGAGATTTTAAAGCTGCCATAGAAAATATTCCACAAAATACAGAAGATTTCCGTGTAGTCATACATGCCGAAAGAAAACCCATAAACGCTCATCGAGGTTGTTACAATAATCCTATCGCCAATGAAATTGCTATAGTAATGGAAGGTCAGATATTTGAAAAAAGAGACATTGTGTTGCACAGTCGCGATGACAAGTTACAACGAATAAGTGAGTTGAACAGAGCATACGACGCGTTGCAATATCCCTTAATGTTTTGTAGAGGTGAGGATGGTTATTCCATAGCAGTACCTCAAACTGACCCTGTTTCAAAGATGCCTTTAAATAAAACCGTTTCGGCAGCAAATTTCTATGCTTTTCGCATTATGATTAGACAGAACGAAATTAATCATCTTCTTTGTTACCGAAGCTTACTAAGTCAATTTTTAGTTGACATGTATGCAAAAATCGAAACAGAAAGATTAAATATTATCAAGAATAATCAAACAAAATTAAGGGCGGAAAATTACGTTCATTTACAAGATGCAATTAAAAAGGCTGATGCCAATGCTGCAGAGTTAGGTCGATTAGTAATTCTCCCTTCAACTTTCACTGGAGGACCCAGGTATATGCATGAACGTACCCAAGACGCGTTGACATACGTACGCCACTACGGCCGTCCAGACTTATTTATTACTTTTACGTGTAACCCAAAGTGGAAAGATATTACAGATGTATTATTGTTCGAACAACAGCCGCATGATCGACATGACGTCATTAGCCGCGTCTTTCGTCTGAAAGTGAGAACAATGATGAACCTATTAACCAAGGCACAAATATTTGGACGCGTTCGCTGTTACATGTATTCCGTAGAATGGCAGAAACGAGGACTTCCGCATGTACATATTTTGCTATGGTTGGAAAACCGAATTTGTGCTGATAAAATAGATGACGTGATCTGTGCAGAAATTCCATCTCCCGAAGAAGATCCGATTCTTCACGAAATAATTAAATCCAATATGATTCATGGACCGTGCGGTAACATAAATAGAGATTCTCCGTGTATGATTGATGGAATCTGTTCAAAGAAGTATCCTCGACAATTAATAAGAGATACACAGACAGGTGAGGATGGTTATCCTAAGTACCGACGAAGATCACCCCAAGATGGTGGGTTCACTGTTGAAATTAAAGGCAAACATCTCGACAACCGGTGGGTTGTACCGTTTAATCCGGTCCTGTCTCGCACTTTTAATGCACACATTAACGTAGAGTACTGTAATTCTGTCAAATCTATCAAATATATCTGCAAATCTATATATATAAAGCGAAGTGTCCTCACTGACACACTCATTCATTCACTCATTCATCTACACATCTACACACTGATTCATAATCAACCCACAGCCCAAACCGTGAGGGCTGGAGACTTGAAATTTTAGACACGGGTGTATCATGTGCCGAAACTGAACACTAAGAAGGGATTTTGCGAAATTCGGCCCGGTTCCTTTGTAATTCAATAAAAACCGGCTAAAATAAACAAAAAATGATCGGATCGCGGAGACCGTGTTTATGTTAGAAGCACGTATCTAGCCAAAACAACTTCGACGACGGGCGACCGGTTTACATTAAAAGCACTTATTTAACCTAAACAATTTCAACGTCGAGTTTCTGCTTTCGTGATCATACTTTTGCCGTACCTAGCGAGGCCGCAGATATTTCAATTATAATTTTGATTTCAATTATAATGTCGATCCGTGACTCAATTAAAAATTACCAAACCACTCCAAATTTAATCCGTCAACATTAAACATCCTCAAATATCTCTTACCACTGCAAACTGTACCAAATCAACCCCAAAAAATTCCCGAACTATGCCAAACTGACATAAACTAGATCCGTTATTTTAAATCATCCCTTACCACCCCTTAGCAACCCCAAGCAACTCCAATCACTTTAAAATAAAACAAAATGACACAAATCATGGCAGATTAAGTCCAACTCACACATATTATTTCGTCTACCAAAAATCACCCCCAACTACCCCTTACCACCCCAAAATAAGCCCAATCACTTTAAAATTACAAAAAATGTTACAAACCTTACCAAACTATGCCAAACTCAACTAAATTACTTTGGCTTCCATAAATCACCCCCAACTACCCCTTACCACCCCAAAATAAGCCCAATCACTTTAAAATTATCAAAAATGCTACAAACCATAGCAAACTATGCCTAACTCACCTAAATTACTTCGGCTAACATAAATCACCCCCAACAACCCCTTACTACCCCAAAATAAGCCCAATCACTTTAAAATTACAAAAAATGCTACAAACCATAGCAAACTATGCCAAACTCACTTAAATTACTTCGGCTATCATAAATCACCCCCAACTACCCCTTACCACCCCTAACTCATCCCAATCACTTTAAAATTACAAAAAATGCTACAAACCATAGCAAACTATGCCTAACTCACCCAAATTACTTCGGCTAACATAAATCACCCCCAACAACCCCTTACTACCCCAAAATAAGCCCAATCACTTTAAAATTACAAAAAATGCTACAAACCATAGCAAACTATGCCAAACTCACTTAAATTACTTCGGCTATCATAAATCACCCCCAACTACCCCTTACCGCCCCTAACTCTTCCCAATCACTTTAAAATTACAAAAAATGCTACAAACCATAGCAAACTATGCCTAACTCACTTAAATTACTTCGGCTAACATAAATCACCCCCAACTACCCCTTACCACCCCTAACTCATCCCAATCACTTTAAAATTACAAAAAATGCTACAAACCATAGCAAACTATGCCTAACTCACCCAAATTACTTCGGCTAACATAAATCACCCCCAACAACCCCTTACTACCCCAAAATAAGCCCAATCACTTTAAAATTACAAAAAATGCTACAAACCATAGCAAACTATGCCAAACTCACCTAAATTACTTCGGCTACCATAAATCACCCCCAACTACCCCTTACCACCCCAAAATAAGCCCAATCACTTTAAAATTACAAAAAATGCTACAAACCATAGCAAACTATGCCAAACTCACCTAAATTACTTCGGCTAACATAAATCACCCCCAACAACCCCTTACTACCCCAAAATAAACCCAATCTCTTTAAAATTACAAAAAAAGCTACAAACCATAGCAAACTATGCCAAACTCACTTAAATTACTTCGGCTATCATAAATCACCCCCAACTACCCCTTACCACCCCAAACTCAGCCCAATCACTTTAAAATTACAAAAAATGTTACAAGCCATATCAAACTATGCCAAACTCATCTAAATTACTTTGGCTTCCATAAATCACCCCCAACTACCCCTTACCACCCCAAAATAGGCTCAATCACTTTAAAATTACAAAAAAATTCTACATTCCATAGCAAACTATGCCAAACTCACTTAAATTACTTTGGCTTCTATAAATCACCCCCAACTACCTCTTACCACCCCAAAATAGGCTCAATCACTTTAAAATTACAAAAAAATTCTACAAACCGTAGCAAACTATGCCAAACTCCCCTAAATTACTTCGGCTACCATAAATCACAGCGAACTACCCCTTACAACCCCAAAATAAGCCCAATCACTTTAAAATTACAAAATATTTAACAAATCATAGCAAACTATGCCTAACTCACCTAAATTACTTCGGCTACCATAAATCACCCCCAACTACCCCTTACAACCCCAAAATTAGCCCAATCACTTTAAAATTACGAAAAATGCTACAAACCAAGGCAAACTATCTCAAACTCACCTGAATTACTTCGGCTACCATAAATCACCCCCAACAACCCCTTACTACCCCAAAATAAGCCCAATCACTTTAAAATTACAAAAAATGCTACAAACCATAGCAAACTATGCCAAACTCACTTAAATTACTTCGGCTATCATAAATCACCCCCAACTACCCCTTACCACCCCTAACTCATCCCAATCACTTTAAAATTACAAAAAATGCTACAAACCATAGCAAACTATGCCTAACTCACCTAAATTACTTCGGCTAACATAAATCACCCCCAACAACCCCTTACTACCCCAAAATAAGCCCAATCACTTTAAAATTACAAAAAAATGCTACAAACCATAGCAAACTATGCCTAACTCACCTAAATTACTTCGGTTATCATAAATCACCCCCAACTACCCCTTACCACCCCTAACTCATCCCAATCACTTTAAAATTACAAAAAATACTACAAACCATAGCAAACTATGCCAAACTCATTTAAATTACTTCGGCTATCATAAATCACTTCCAACTACCCCTTACCACCCCTAACTCATCCCAATCACTTTAAAATTACAAAAAATGCTACAAACCATAGCAAACTATGCCAAACTCACTTAAATTACTGCGGCTACCATAAATCACTCCGAACTACCCCTTACAACCCCAAAATAAACCCAATCACTTTAAAATTACAAAATATTCAACAAATCATAGCAAGCTATGCCTAACTCACCTAAATTACTTCGGCTACCATAAATCACCCCAAACTACCCCTTACCACCCCAAAATAAGCCCAATCACTTTAAAATTACAAAAAATGCAACAAACCATAGCAAACTATGCCAAACTCACTTAAATTACTTTGGCTTTTATAAATCACCCCCAACTACCCCTTACCAACCACAAACTAAACCCAATCACTTTAAAATTACAAAGAATGCTGCAAACCATAGCAAACTATGCCAAACTCACTTAAATTACTTCGGCTATTATAAATCACCCCCAACTACCCCTTACCACCCCAAACTCAGCCCAATCACTTTAAAATTACAAAAAATGTTACAAGTCATATCAAACTATGCCAAACTCATCTAAATTACTTTGGCTTCCATAAATCACCCCCAACTACCCCTTACCACCCCAAAATAGGCTCAATCACTTTAAAATTACAAAAAAATTCTACAAACCGTAGCAAACTATGCCAAACTCCCCTAAATTACTTCGGCTACCATAAATTACCCCGAACTACTTCTTACAACCCCAAAATAAGCCCAATCACTTTAAAATTACAAAATATTCAACAAATCATAGCAAACTATGCCTAACTCACCTAAATTACTTCGGCTACCATAATTCACCCCCAACTACCCCTTACAACCCCAAAATTAGCCCAATCACTTTAAAATTACGAAAAGTGCTACAAACCATAGCAAACTATCTCAAACTCACCTGAATTACTTCGGCTACCATAAATCACCCCTAACTACCCCTTACCACCCCAAACTAAGCCCAATCGCTTTAAAATTACAAAAAATGCTACAAACCATAGCAAACTATGCCAAACTCACTTAAATTACTGCGGCTACCATAAATCACCCCCAACTACCCCTTACCAACCACAAACTAAACCCAATCACTTTAAAATTACAAAAAATTATACAAACCATAGCAAACTATGTCAAAGTCACCTAAATTACTTCGGCTACCATAAATCACCCACAACTACCCCTTACGACCCCAAAATTAGCCCAATCACTTTAAAATTACGAAAGATGCTACAAGCCATAGCAAACTATTTCAAACTCTCCTGAATTACTTCGGCTACCATAAACCACCCCCAACTACCCCTTACCGCCCCAAAATTAGCCTAATAACTTTAAAATTACAAAAATGCTACAAAACATAGCAAGTTATGCCAAACTCACTTAAATTTCTTCGGCTACCATAAATTAATAATCGTTTTCAATCAAAATCTTCTATTTGGTTGTGTTATTTATAAATGCCTTATCGTATTAAATCATAAAATATTAATAAATATCTGCACATAAAATATATTGTTCCGACTAATAGTCGTTATTCTGAATATTAAATATGCTGATACCTATTTTGATTCTCTTCCACCTTCCAATAAATATTTGTTCCAGTTGAGATGCAAACATAAACGTATTTCTGAATTGCAACACGCGGACGGGGCAAGCCCTACTTTTTCAACATGCGTGCATTTGTATAAACAGCTCTATGGTTTTTAACGTTAAAGAGGTATAAAGGCGGTGTAAGCGCTAGAGTGTCGTAAAAATATCTGAAAAATTCGAAATTCTGCAATTGATTCAGAACTATCTTTGTGTTCGATAGTAAATTTATACTTGCAGTGGCACTGCCAACCCTGCCACTCCTGACGAGGCACCTGCTGACTACTCTCCTTTCAGGGAAACTTTATAAATCAACGTCAAAATAATTTAGGGCGCCTGAATGTGAAAATATCACTGTGTAATAAGTTCAGACTGACATGGAACACTTGAAATTTCGATATTTGTTTGTAATTCGTCACAGGTCCATGAAGGAATGCATGTTAATGTAAACAAGTGTTAGTTTGTTGGAGAGACCGAATAAGATTTTTAACATTCCTGTCAAAATATTTATTTACTTTAGAATGTTAATTTTTTAAGTTCATTTCGTGAAAATTATGACGGGCCATACGAGTACACCTGTGCGAGTATTATTTGGTACATACAAATTAATCTTTTTTGTTATCCAAATTGTTTACATACGCACTAGGCACGTGCACCTCATATAATTGTGAAAATTGCTGCTTCAGCGTCTGAAACGCTGGTACTCAACGTCGCCAAGGTCGAGGCGACGCATCGGTATTCGAAGTTCTATCGCTATTAAATAAATTATTTTATTCCCGATATTCCCGATTTGTTCTTGCCGTTAACCAAAACTCTCCCCAATCGATTTTCGAAAAATTTCCAGCGTCGGACCGGACGTCACTTATTATCGTACGCTAATTTTTACGTTCAGTTAATCATAGTGGTGTATTTGTTCTTCACCAAACCTGCTCCGGCCAAAATCCGAAATTTTCACTGACATCATACGCTTAAGTATTGTGTGCTTATACACGATTTACACTATTTATTTTACGTACATTGCGTTCATTATGGTTCTGCATTATTTATAACTAAGATGGAGCAGTTTGAAAATCTAATAGTAAGCGGAGAACAAATACCACCATGTATAATTCCCGTGAAAAGTGATGGAAATAGTCTTTCTTACTATCTTTCCTATTGCATTTTTAATACCGGAAATAGAGCTCAAGAGCGAAGAATAACTTCGACTTTTTTTATACATAATTCCTAAATACTTCGTTTTTATGGTGTAAAATTTTGTATTGTGTGGTCTTTAACGTTGTCAGAGAACTAAATGGGAATAATTTGGAATAATTTAGCTTCTATGTCAACGCTCCTTCTCTTGAAACTTTGGAAAACAACGACAAGATTCTTTAGGGCGCCTGGATTTGAAAATATAACTCTGTATAATAAGTTTAGACTGACTAGAGTGAAAAGAAAGGAGCTTGCACCCAGAAACGAAATTAAATGGAACACTTGAAGTTGCAATATTTGTTTGTAATTCGTCAGAAGTCCATGAGGGAATGCGTGTTAATGTAAACAAATGTGAGTTTATTGGAGAGGCCGAATAAGATTTTTACATTATTGATGCAGCTGGAGCCTGCCACGTCAAGGGCAAGGTCACAAACGTGAAAAGGCGATGCTCGATTTAGTTTGATTGAGTATCTATGCAGAAATTCGCACATACCAAGCGTTGGATAAGCCTTTCTTATCGTTTCTTAGAATTCGAGAAATGCTGGTTCAGCGTGTGGAGCAGTACTCGATCGCGGTGTTTAATTTTAACACAACTACAATTGTGAAAATTGCTGCTCCAGCGTCGGAAACTGTTCGCAAAGTCGCCAAATTCGATGAGGCGACGCATCAGTGTTCGAAGGTCTACCGCTATCAAATAAAGTATTTTAATTTAACATTTGATCCTCGCGTTAACCAAATCTGCCCCCAATCAATTTTTGAAAAATTACTAGCGTCGAACCGGATTCCACTTATATTTGTACGCTAATTTTTACTTTCAGTTAATGGTAGTGGTGTATTTGTTTTTCACCAAATTTGCCCCCGCTGAAATCCGAAATTTTCACCGTTGTATGTACCAGAGATCACTGACATTCATACCCTTAATAATTATGTGCTTATACACGTTTTACACTATTTATTTTACGTTCACTGTGTTTATTATTGCTTTACTTCATTTATAACTAAGATGGAGAAGTTTGAAAATCTAGCGATGTACAAATACCACACCGTATTATGAAAGGTGATGGAAATTGTCTTTTTTTATATCTATGGTATTGGTATTGATATTTTAATACTTTAATTGTTCAACAAGTGTGTGATAATGTAAACAGGTGTGAGTCCGTCGGATAGACCGAATAAGATTTTTACATCCACCATATTCCCGTCAATATATTTATTTATTTTAGAATGTTAATTTTGCCGTTAACAAAATTTGTTCCCAATCACCTTCGTCGTACCGGACGACCGTTCAGTTAATGATAATGGTGTATTTATTTTTCACCAAATCTGCCTCGGCTGAAATTCAAAATTCACAGCGTTGGACCAGACATTACTGACATTGATACGCGTTTTACACTGTTTATTTTACGTAAATACATTGTGTTCATTATTGCTTTACATCATTTATAACTAAGATGGACAAGTTTGAAAATCTAGCGATGCACAAATACCATAAAATACCACATTTTACCACATACCAAAATTTTAATACTGGAAAGGGAGCTCAAAAGGTTCGCACTTTAATTGTCCAACCAGTTAGGGCCAGGTTGTAATAATTTTTCTGCAGTTCAGAAGGAGATAAGTGTTTGTTTATTCCAGAGATAAGTCAAAATCATCTACATACTGTTCTGTTTGTGAGTTGACTGCAGCAAGAGGAATTGTTCCATTGTGTTTTCAATTTTATCATAACATGATCAGCTAATTTGTAAACTTCGATTTCCCCTAAAATTATATAAAGTTAATTTCGATTTCCTGGAATCGTTTATAGGACAACTGCCTAAAGAGTCTATTCAAAATTTTTTATCTCAGATATCAATCAAGGTATCCTTTTTGTCCAAATCATATTGAAGTACCCGGTCCTGGCAACGCTGGTTAATTTCAGCATATTTGTTTATTTTGTGATTGGAAAAGTAGAGCATTCCTGTTTAATTGTATTATAATGTCGATTAGTCAACATCACCACTTTAGTCAACACTGAGTTTATTTAATCTACGTCCGGGCAACGCCGGGTACATTCAGCTAGTACGTTAATAAAGGCAGCGATCAGGCGGCCTTTGCACTACAAAATGAACTAGATGAGGTGGCAATCTATAAAACGGGAAGATATATAAGCACTTCGGAAGCTGTTTGGCGCATTCTATGTTTTCCCATTCACGAAAGGTTTCCTCCTGTTGTTCATCTTTCCGTCCATTTGGAAAATGGACAGAGAATCTATTTTAATGAAGACAATCTTTTGGATAGGGTCAATAACCCTCCAAAAACCACATTAATGGCCTTTTTTGATTTATGCACAAACGATGATTTTGCCAAAACCCTTTATTACCACGAAGTGCCTTCATATTATACGTGGAACAAGAATAAATTTCAACGTAGAAAGCTAGGAAAAAATATTGATGAATATCCGGGTGTAAAAAAAGATAACGTCCTTGGAAGGGTTTATACAGTACATCCCAACAATGCCGAGTGTTACTACCTTCGCCTACTATTGCATGAGGTTCGTGGACCTACTTCTTTCTTAAGTCTTAGGATGGTAAATGGCATAGTACATTCTACTTTTCAATCCGCATGTAAAGCCCTGGGATTGTTGGAAGATGACAAACATTGGGACAACACACTAAAAGATGCTACTATCTCAGAATCACCGATTAAACTGAGAGAATTATTTGCAATAATGTTAGTGTTTTGTCATGTATCCGACCCATTGCAGCTTTGGGAGAAATACAAAGACAGTATGTCCGAGGATATTCTTAGAAGGGTGGCAAGAGAGCTGGCAGTTGAAGAATTACATGCCAAAACGGAGGTGTACAACAAGGCATTGATTCTTCTAGAAGATGTTATTCTAACAATCGGTGATCAACCCTTAACACATTTTGGATTGCCGCAACCGAAGCGCAATACCAACGAGATTACGGAAAATTTGGTTTATATTAGAGAAAAAAACTACGATATTGAAGTTTTATTACAAATGGTTGAAGAAAACGAACCGTTACTTACAAGTGAACAGAAAGAGGTTTACTTAGAAATTTTAGAAAACTTAGACTACGGCAAAGTTTTCTTTTTAGATGCACCTGGGGGTACAGGAAAAACATTCCTTATAAATTTGTTATTATCGAAAATACGCAGTTCCAATAAAATTTCTATCGAGGTGGCCTCTTCGGGAATTGCTGCAACTTTGCTACAGGGTGGTAGAACTGCCCATTCTGTTTTTAAATTGCCCCTAAACTTAAACTCCACAGATAATCCGTTGTGCAACATATCAAAACAAAGCGACGTGGCCCGATTGCTTTATGACTGCAGTCTAATTGTGTGGGACGAATGTACCATGGCGCACAAAAAAGCAGTTGAGGCTTTCGACCGTACATTAAGAGACATTAGAAATAATGATTTGATTATGGGAAAAGTTACCGTTGTATTAGCAGGAGATTTCAGACAAACGCTGCCTGTTGTACCGAGAGGAACTCGGGCTGATGAAATTAATGCTTGCTTGAAATCGTCCTATTTGTGGCCCAAAATACAAAAAATTTCATTATCTAAAAACATGCGAGTATACCTAAGAGGTGATACTGGAGCTGGTGAATTTGCGCAACTTTTATTAAATTTAGGTGAGGGTCGTACGCCAGAAATAGATGGGAAAATCGAAATTTCGTCAAGCCTGGCAACGGTCGTTCAAAATGTTGCCGATTTAATAGATAAGATTTATCCGGATATTCGAAATTTGAAAGATAAATCTATGTCCCGGTTGCGAGAACGAGCCATTTTATCACCGAAAAATGATAGTGCTAATGAATTAAATAATATTATCTTTGATGGCTTTGAGAGTGAAGAGTTGACATACAAATCTGTCGACTCGGTATTGAATACTGATGAAGCCGTCAATTATCCGGTGGAATTTTTGAATTCATTAAATCCTCCTGGAATGCCTGTCCATAAACTCAAATTGAAGATTGGCGCTCCTATAATGTTGCTGCGTAACTTGAAACCGCCCAAACTTTGCAATGGTACAAGGCTTCAGATCACGAAACTGTACCAAAACGTAATTGAAGCAAGTATATTTACTGGTTGTGCGCAGGGCGAGTCTGTATTCATCCCCCGAATCCCGCTCATTCCATCGGATTACCCCTTTGAATTTAAAAGATTGCAATTCCCTGTGAAGGTATGTTTTGCAATAACGATAAATAAATCTCAGGGACAGTCTTTAAAAGAAGCAGGTATTGATCTGAGGGGGGATTGTTTTTCGCATGGGCAGTTGTATGTGGCATGCTCAAGAGTCAGTAATCCATCTTCTTTGGTTATATTGGCACCGGATAATAAAGCTGCCAATATTGTTTACAAAGAAGCCATCTCAAAATGAGAACAGAATGATACAGAATAAAAGTGGCGTTTCATTTTTAGATTAAACCTCACTTTCGATGTCGTATAATCGCTTCTGGGTGTTTAGAGCTTTGAATATTTCTTTGGGCTGGTTGAGTTGGATTTTACATATTATTCTCGAAACAATTTTTTTTGGGATAGGACACCGTCTATTTCCATTCGATTTTTACTGTGCGCAGGCATACGCCTGATACTTGATGCATATAAAAATATTGTGGGGTTCATGTTATGGTATGTTATGGTTTATAAGGTTTATTTGGATCATTTACATTCATATTTGCAATGCAACAACTAGAATGTAAAAAACACACGATAACCAAAAACCAAATCTGTGAAGATTTAATATGTGCTGTGAACTTAGCCTCACTTATTTTTATTTTAGTCTGATCTAACATTTGATATAATTGAAGAGTTCATTGATGTGAACAGAAATGTAAAATACTGCTCTGTTCTGACCGGAATCCAAAGAAAATATTCAAGTGATGTCTAATGTAAAATTCCTAGAATTTACAAAGTTTGAAATATGAAATTGTGAAAGAAACAATAGGTGTTTCTTCAGTTTTTTATAATTAATCGACACTCTCCTTTACTGACACACAATTTTTCCTTATCAATCCACAAGTTTCTTTATCATCAATCCATAATTTTTAATTATGACTTATTGTTATCCTTTTTCCTTCCTTCTATCCCTATCCCGGCAAGAGAGCTCTACACCTTCCCGTTGGTTCTTGCTGAACAATTGCAAATTTTTTATCTTGCGATTGACTAAGTAGAGCATTCCTGTTTCATTGTATTATAATGTCGATTGGTCAACTTCGTTAATACACCACCTTTGTCAAAATAGCGTTTAAATCTACGTTCCGGGCAACGCCGGGTACATTCAGTTAATTATAACGTTCTTCTTTGGGATTTTGGACCGTGTTCCATTTGAAGTTCCATTAGGGGGGGTGTAGTGAACGCTCCGAGGAGCTAATTCAACAAGTGACCCCAATGAATCTCCAGACGTTTCATCCACAACTGCGGTGGATTTCATCAGTGGTTTAAGTTGCGATGTGGAAGAGCTCGAAGTGTTCTCTTCGCTGTCACATTCGCGACTGTCACATTTATTTTCTGCGGCGGCGTTGCATAATTTTTGTTGTTATTTGCAGTGTTTGCTTGATTTTCTGGAATAAATGACATTACCCTTCTCGTTGACAGTACCGGTTGCCAAGTTTTGTCCATCTTTAACCCTTCACCCATTCTATTGAAATTATCTTGGTGTTTATAAATTTCAATAGCTTCACGGTGTAGGCGTGGGTAGTACTGTGACGTGGACGACAGAAGTTTTGTCTCATCAAATTTTATGTTATGATTCCCATTAGACAATCCATGTTCAGCTACGGCAGATTTATCAAACTCACCTAAACGACAGTTCCTCTTGTGTTCAGTTAAACGTGTTTTAATACTTCGTTTAGTTGTACCAATATACACTGAACCACAAGAACATGGTATTCTATAGACTCCTGCTGACGACAATGGCTCTCTCTTGTCTTTGGCTGAACCTAGCAATTCTCTAATTTTTGTTGTTGGTTTGTAAATTGTTTTTATATTATTCCGTGTTAGAATTTTGCCAAGGCGGTCTGTTACATTTTTTATATATGGTAAGAATACTGTTCCTTCTGGTAGATTTGTATTATTGTTTGTTTTTCTTACAGACCTATTTGGGCGAATTGCTCTTTTTATCTCTTTGGTAGAGTAACCATTGGCTTGTAGCATTAGGTCTAAATGGTTAAGTTCATCTTTCAAATGTTTAGGTTCACAAATCTTTGTAGCTCTACATACTAATGTTTTTATTACAGCTCTTTTTTGGCTGGGATGGTGGTTGGAATTCTTATTGAGATATCTATCGGTATGTGTCGGTTTCCTGTATACCTTGTGGCCTAGAGTACCATCTCTATTTCTTTTTACCAAAACATCCAGAAAAGGGATTTGTTGATGTTCTTCTTTCTCCATTGTAAACTGGATACTGGATTTATTTATTATTTTATTTATTTATTCAATGGAGAAAGAAGAACATCAACAAATCCCTTTTCTGGATGTTTTGGTAAAAAGAAATAGAGATGGTACTCTAGGCCACAAGGTATACAGGAAACCGACACATACCGATAGATATCTCAATAAGAATTCCAACCACCATCCCAGCCAAAAAAGAGCTGTAATAAAAACATTAGTATGTAGAGCTACAAAGATTTGTGAACCTAAACATTTGAAAGATGAACTTAACCATTTAGACCTAATGCTACAAGCCAATGGTTACTCTACCAAAGAGATAAAAAGAGCAATTCGCCCAAATAGGTCTGTAAGAAAAACAAACAATAATACAAATCTACCAGAAGGAACAGTATTCTTACCATATATAAAAAATGTAACAGACCGCCTTGGCAAAATTCTAACACGGAATAATATAAAAACAATTTACAAACCAACAACAAAAATTAGAGAATTGCTAGGTTCAGCCAAAGACAAGAGAGAGCCATTGTCGTCAGCAGGAGTCTATAGAATACCATGTTCTTGTGGTTCAGTGTATATTGGTACAACTAAACGAAGTATTAAAACACGTTTAACTGAACACAAGAGGAACTGTCGTTTAGGTGAGTTTGATAAATCTGCCGTAGCTGAACATGGATTGTCTAATGGGAATCATAACATAAAATTTGATGAGACAAAACTTCTGTCGTCCACGTCACAGTACTACCCACGCCTACACCGTGAAGCTATTGAAATTTATAAACACCAAGATAATTTCAATAGAATGGGTGAAGGGTTAAAGATGGACAAAACTTGGCAACCGGTACTGTCAACGAGAAGGGTAATGTCATTTATTCCAGAAAATCAAGCAAACACTGCAAATAACAACAAAAATTATGCAACGCCGCCGCAGAAAATAAATGTGACAGTCGCGAATGTGACAGCGAAGAGAACACTTCGAGCTCTTCCACATCGCAACTTAAACCACTGATGAAATCCACCGCAGTTGTGGATGAAACGTCTGGAGATTCATTGGGGTCACTTGTTGAATTAGCTCCTCGGAGCGTTCACTACACCCCCCCTAATGGAACTTCAAATGGAACACGGTCCAAAATCCCAAAGAAGAACGTTATAATTAATAACACCGACCGTGAAAGCCTACATACTTTCATACATTCAGTTAGTTACAAAAAAAGGTGTACAAATTATAACAAACTATGCCAGACTCACCTAAATTACTTCGGCTACTCTAAATCATCACCAACTAACCCTTACCACAACAAACTAAACCCAATCACTTTTAAATTACAAAAAAATGCTAGTAACCATAGCAAACTATGTCAAACTCACTTAAATTACTTCGGTTACCATAAATCATCACCAACTAACCCTTACCACAACAAACTAAACCCAATCACTTTTAAATTACAAAAAAATGCTAAAAATCATAACAAACTATACCAGAATCACCAAAATAACTTCGGCTACCGTAAATCACCCCCAACTATCCCTTACCACAACAAACCAAACCATATCATCTTAAAATTACAAAAAAAGGCGTACAAATCATAACAAACTATGCCAGACTCACCTAAATTACTTCGTCTACTCTAAATCATCACCAACTAACCCTTACCACAACGAACTAAACCCAATCACTTTTAAATTACAAAAAAATGCTAGTAACCTTAGCAAACTATGCCAAACTCACCTAAATTACTTCGGCTACCATAAATCATCACCAACTAACCCTTACCACAACAAACTAAACCCAATCACTTTTAAATTACAAAAAAATGCTACTAACCGTAGCAAACTATGCCAAACTCACCTAAATTACTTCGGCTATCAAAAATCACCCCCAACTACACTTTACAGCAACAAACTAAGCCCAATTACTTTCAAATTACAAAAAAATGCTAAAAATCATAACAAACTATACCAGAATCACCTAAATTACTTCGGCTACCGTAAATCACCCCCAACTATCCCTTACCACAACAAACCAAACCATATCATCTTAAAATTACAAAAAAAGGTGTACAAATCATAACAAACTATGCCAGACTCACCTAAATTACTTCGGCTACTCTAAATCATCACCAACTAACCCTTACCACAACAAACTAAACCCAATCACATTTAAATTACAAAAAAATGCTAGTAACCATAGCAAACTATGCCAAACTCACCTAAATTACTTCGGCTACCATAAATCATCACCAACTAACCTTTACCACAACAAACTAAACCCAATCACATTTAAATTACAAAAAAATGCTAAAAATCATAACAAGCTATACCAGAATCACCTAAATTACTTCGGCTACCGTAAATCTCCCTCAACTATCCCTTACCACAACAAACCAAACCATATCATCTTAAAATTACAAAAAAAGGTGTACAAATCATAACAACCTATGCCAGACTTACCTAAATTACTTCGGCTACTCTTAATCATCACCAACTAACCCTTGCCACAACAAACTAAACCCAATCACTTTTAAATTACAAAAAAATGCTAGTAACCATAGCAAACTATGCCAAACTCACCTAAATTACTTCGGCTACCATAAATCATCACCAACTAACCCTTACCACAACAAACTAAACCCAATCACTTTTAAATTACAAAAAAATGCTTCTAACCATAGCAAATTATGCCAAACTCACCTAAATTACTTCGGCTATCAAAAATCACCCTCAACTACACTTTACAGCAACAAACTAAGCCCAATCACTTTAAAACTACAAAAAAATGCTAAAAATCATAACAAACTATACCAGAATCACCTAAATTACTTCGGCTACCGTAAATCACCCCCAACTATCCCTTACCACAACAAACCAAACCATATCATCTTAAAATTACAAAAAAAGGTCTACAAATCATAACAAACTATGCCAGAGTCACCTAAATTACTTCGGCTACTCTAAATCATCACCAACTAACCCTTACCACAACAAACTAAACCCAATCACTTTTAAATTACAAAAAAATGCTAGTAACCATAGCAAACTATGCCAAACTCACCTAAATTACTTCGGCTACCATAAATCATCACCAACTAACCCTTACCACAACAAACTAAACCCAATCACTTTTAAATTACAAAAAAATGCTAAAAATCACAACTAACTATACCAGAATCACCTAAATTACTTCGGCTACCGTAAATCACCCCCAACTATCCCTTACCACAACAAACCAAACCATATCATCTTAAAATTACAAAAAAAGGTGTACAAATCATAACAAACTATGCCAGACTCACCTAAATTACTTCGGCTACTCTAAATCATCACCAACTAACCCTTACCACAACAAACTAAACCCAATCACTTTTAAATTACAAAAAATGCTAGTAAACATAGCAAACTATGCCAAACTCACCTAAATTACTTCGGCTACCATAAATCATCACCAACTAACCCTTACCACAACAAACTAAACCCAATCACTTTTAAATTACAAAAAAATGCAAAAAATCATAACTAACTATACCAGAATCACCTAAATTACTTCGGCTACCGTAAATCACCCCCAACTATCCCTTACCACAACAAACCAAACCATATCATCTTAAAATTACAAAAAAAGATCTACAAATCATAACAAACTATGCCAGACTCACCTAAATTATTTCGGCTACTCTAAATCATCACCAACTAACCCTTACCACAACAAACTAAGCCCAATCACGTTTAAATTACAAAAAAATGCTAGTAACTATAGCAAACTATGCCAAACTCACCTAAATTACTTCAAATACCATAAATCATCACCAACTAACCCTTACCACAACAAACTAAACCCAATCACTTTTAAATTACAAAAAAATGCTAAAAATCATAACTAACTATACCAGAATCACCTTAATTACTTCGGCTACCGTAAATCACCCCCAACTATCCCTTACCACAACAAACCAAACCATATCATCTTAAAATTACAAAAAAAGGTGTACAAATCATAACAAACTATGCCAGACTCACCTAAATTACTTCGGCTACTCTAAATCATCACCAACTAACCCTCACCACAACAAACTAAACCCAATCACATTTAAATTACAAAAAAATGCTAGTAACCATAGCAAACTATGTCAAACTCACCTAAATTACTTCGGCTACCATAAATCATCACCAACTAACCCTTACCACAACAAACTAAACCCAATCACTTTTAAATTACAAAAAAATGCTAAAAATCATAACAAACTATACCAGAATCACCTAAATTACTTCGGCTACCGTAAATCACCCCCAACTATCCCTTGCCACAACAAACCAAACCATATCATCTTAAAATTACAAAAAAAGGTGTACAAATCATAACAAACTATGCCAGACTCACCTAAATTACTTCGGCTACTCTAAATCATCACCAACTAACCCTTACCACAACAAACTAAACCCAATCACTTTTATAATACAAAAAAATGCTAGTAACCATAGCAAACTATGCCAAACTCACCTAAATTACTTCGGCTACCATAAATCATCACCAACTAACCCTTACCACAACAAACTAAACCCAATCACTTTTAAATTTCAAAAAAATGCTACTAACCATAGCAAACTATGCCAAACTCACCTAAATTACTTCGGCTACCATAAATCATCACCAACTAAACCTTACCACAACAAACTAAACCCAATCACTTTTAAATTACAAAAAAATGCTAAAAATCATAACAAACTATACCAGAATCACCTAAATAACTTCGGCTACAGTAAATCACCCCCAACTATCCCTTACCACAACAAACTAAACCATATCATTTTAAAATTACAAAAAAAGGTCTACAAATCATAACAAACTATGCCAGAGTCACCTAAATTACTTCGGCTACTCTAAATCATCACCAACTAACCCTTACCACAACAAACTAAACCCAATCACTTTTAAATTACAAAAAAATGCTAGTAACCATAGCAAACTATGCCAAACTCACCTAAATTACTTCGGCTATCAAAAATCACCCCCAACTACACTTTACAGCAACAAACTAAGCCCAATCACTTTAAAATTACAAAAAAAAGCTAAAAATCATAACAAACTATACCAGAATCACCTAAATTACTTCGGCTACCGTAAATCACCCCCAACTATCCCTTACCACAACAAACCAAACCATATCATCTTAAAATTACAAAAAAAGGTCTACAAATCATAACAAACTATGCCGGACTCACCTAAATTACTTCCGCTACTCTAAATCATCACCAACTAACCCTTACCACAACAAACTAAACCCAATCACTTTTAAATTACAAAAAAATGCTAGTAACCATAGCAAACTATGCCAAACTCACCTAAATTACTTCGGCTACCATAAATCATCACCAACTAACCCTTACCACAACAAACTAAACCCAATCACTTTTAAATTACAAAAAAATGCTAGTAACCATAGCAAACTATGCCAAACTCACCTAAATTACTTCGGCTACCATAAATCATCACCAACTAACCCTTACCACAACAAACTAAACCCAATCACTTTTAAATTACAAAAAAATGCTAAAAATCATAACAAACTATACCAGAATCACCTAAATAACTTCGGCTACCGTAAATCACCCCCAACTATCCCTTACCACAACAAACTAAACCATATCATCTTAAAATTACAAAAAAAGGTGTACAAATCATAACAAACTATGCCTGACTCACCTAAATTACTTCGGCTACCGTAAATCACCCCCAACTATCCCTTACCACAACAAACCAAACCATATCATCTTAAAATTACAAAAAAAAAGGTCTACAAATCATAACAAACTATGCCAGACTCACCTAAATTACTTCCGCTACTCTAAATCATCACCAACTAACCCTTACCACAACAAACTAAACCCAATCACTTTTAAATTACAAAAAAATGCTAGTAACCATAGCAAACTATGCCAAACTCACCTAAATTACTTCGGCTACCATAAATCATCACCAACTAACCCTTACCACAACAAACTAAACCCAATCACTTTTAAATTACAAAAAAATGCTAGTAACCATAGCAAACTATGCCAAACTCACCTAAATTACTTCGGCTACCATAAATCATCACCAACTAACCCTTACCACAACAAACTAAACCCAATCACTTTTAAATTACAAAAAAATGCTAAAAATCATAACAAACTATACCAGAATCACCTAAATAACTTCGGCTACCGTAAATCACCCCCAACTATCCCTTACCACAACAAACTAAACCATATCATCTTAAAATTACAAAAAAAGGTCTACAAATCATAACAAACTATGCTAGACTCACCTAAATTACTTCCGCTACTCTAAATCATCACCAACTAACCCTTACCACAACAAACTAAACCCAATCACTTTTAAATTACAAAAAAATGCTAGTAACCATAGCAAACTATGCCAAACTCACCTAAATTACTTCGGCTATCAAAAATCACCCCCAACTACACTTTACAGCAACAAACTAAGCCCAATCACTTTAAAATTACAAAAAAAAAGCTAAAAATCATAACAAACTATACCAGAATCACCTAAATTACTTCGGCTACCGTAAATCACCCCCAACTATTCCTTACCACAACAAACCAAACCATATCATCTTAAAATTACAAAAAAAGGTCTACAAATCATAACAAACTATGCCAGACTCACCTAAATTACTTCCGCTACTCTAAATCATCACCAACTAACCCTTACCACAACAAACTAAGCCCAATCACGTTTAAATTACAAAAAAATACTAGTAACTATAGCAAACTATGCCAAACTCACCTAAATTACTTCGGCTACCATAAATCATCACCAACTAACCCTTACCACAACAAACTAAACCCAATCACTTTTAAATTACAAAAAAATGCTAAAAATCATAACTAACTATACCAGAATCACCTTAATTACTTCGGCTACCGTAAATCACCCCCAACTATCCCTTACCACAACAAACCAAACCATATCATCTTAAAATTACAAAAAAAGGTGTACAAATCATAACAAACTATGCCAGACTCACCTAAATTACTTCGGCTACTCTAAATCATCACCAACTAACCCTTACCACAACAAACTAAACCCAATCACATTTAAATTACAAAAAAATGCTAGTAACCATAGCAAACTATGCCAAACTCACCTAAATTACTTCGGCTACCATAAATCATCACCAAGCAACCCTTACCACAACAAACTAAACCCAATCACTTTTAAATTACAAAGAAATGCTACTAACCATAGCAAACTATGCCAAACTCATCAAAATTACTTCGGCTATCAAAAATCACCCCCAACTACATTTTACAGCAACAAACTAAGCCCAAACACTTTAAAATTACAAAAAAAGCTAAAAATCATAACAAACTATACCAGAATCACCTAAATTACTTCGGCTACCGTAAATCACCCCCAACTATCCCTTACCACAACAAACCAAACCATATCATCTTAAAATTACAAAAAAAGATCTACAAATCATAACAAACTATGCCAGACTCACCTAAATTACTTCGGCTACCATAAATCATCACCAACTTACCCTTACCACAACAAACTAAACCCAATCACTTTTAAATTACAAAAAAATGCTAGTAACAATAGCAAACTATGCTAAACTCACCTAAATTACTTCGGCTACCATAAATCATCACCAACTAACCCTTACCACAACAAACTAAACCCAATCACTTTTAAATTACAAAAAAATGCTAAAAATCATAACTAACTATACCAGAATCACCTAAATTACTTCGGCTACCCTAAATCACCCCCAACTATCCCTTACCACAACAAACTAAACCATATCATCCTAAAATTACAAAAAAGGTGTACAAATTATAACAAAATATGCCAGACTCACCTAAATTACTTCGGCTACTCTAAATCATCACCAACTAACCCTTACCACAACAAACTAAACCCAATCACTTTTAAATTACAAAAAATGCTAGTAAACATAGCAAACTATGCCAGACTCACCTAAATTACTTCGGCTACCATAAATCATCACCAACTCACCCTTACCACAACAAACTAAACCCAATCACTTTTAAATTACAAAAAAATGCTAAAAATCATAACAAACTATACCAGAATCACCTAAATTACTTCGGCTACCGTAAATCACCCCCAACTATCCCTTGCCACAACAAACCAAACCATATCATCTTAAAATTACAAAAAAAGGTGTACAAATCATAACAAACTATGCCAGACTCACCTAAATTACTTCGGCTACTCTAAATCATCACCAACTAACCCTTACCACAACAAACTAAACCCAATCACTTTTATATTACAAAAAAATGCTAGTAACCATAGCAAACTATGCCAAACTCACCTAAATTACTTCGGCTACCATAAATCATCACCAACTAACTCTTACCACAACAAACTAAACCCAATCACTTTTAAATTACAAAAAAATGCTACTAACCATAGCAAACTATGCCAAACTCACCTAAATTACTTCGGCTATCAAAAATCACCCCCAACTACACTTTACAGCAACAAACTAAGCCCAATCACTTTAAAATTACAAAAAAATGCTAAAAATCCGAACAAACTATACCAGAATCACCTAAATTACTTCGGCTACCGTAAATCACCCCCAACTACCCCTTACCACAACAAACCAAACCATATCATCTAAAATTACAAAAAAAGGTGTACAAATCATAACAAACTATGCGAGACTCACCTAAATTACTTCGGCTACACTAAAATCATCACCAACTAACCCTTACCACAACAAACTAAACCCAATCACTTTTAAATTACAAAAAAATGCTAGTAACCATAGCAAACTATGCCAAACTCACCTAAATTACTTCGGCTACCATAAATCATCACCAACTAACCCTTACCACTACAAACTAAACCCAATCACTTTTAAATTACAAAAAAATTTTAAAAATCATAACAAATTATACCAGAATCACCTAAATTACTTCGGCTACCGTAAATCTCCCCCAACTATCCCTTACCACAACAAACCAAACCATATCATTTTAAAATTACAAAAAAAGGTGTACAAATCATCTATATATATAAAGCGAAGTGTCCTCACTGACACACTCATCTACACATCTACACATTCACTGATTCACCGACAACCTACTGCCCAAACCGGGAGGGCTGGAGACTTGAAATTTTAGACACGGGTCTATCAAGGGCCGAGAATGAACGCTAATAAGGAGATTTTGCAAAATTCGGTCCGGTTCCTTTGTATTTAAATAAAAACCGAATAAAAACCGGTTAAAATAAGCAAAAAATGATCGGCTCGCGGAGACCGGGTTTTTTTTAGAAGCACGTGTCTAGCCAAAACAACTTCGACGTCGGGCGACCGGTTTACATTAAAAGCACTTTCACTTTCTGCGTTCCTGATCATACTTTTGCCGTACCTAGCGAGGCGCAGATATTTCAATTAAAATTTTGATTTCAATTATAATGTCCCCGATCCGTGACTCATTTAAAAATTACCAAACCACTCCAAATTTAATCCAAAAACATTAAAAATCCTCAAATATCTCTTACCATTGCAAACTTTACCAAATCAACCCCAAAAAATTCCCGAACTACACCAAACTGACAAATTAGATCCGTTATCTTAAATCATCCCTTACCACCCCTTAGCAACCCCAAGTAACTCCAATCACTTTAAAATAAAACAAAATGACACAAACCATAGCAGACTATTCTCACACTCACACACATTATTTCGGCTACCAAAATTCACCCCCAACTACCCCTTACCACCCCAAACTAAGCCCAATCACTTTAAAATTAGAAAAAATGCTACAAACAATAGCAAAACTATGCTAAACTCACCCAAATTACTTCGGCTATCATAAATCACCCCCAACTACCCCTTACCACCCCAAACTAAGCCCAATCACTTTAAAATTACAAAAAATGCCACAAACCATAGCAAACTATGCCAAACTCACCCAAATTACTTCGGCTACCATAAATCACCCCCAACTACCCCTTACCACCCCAAACTAAGCGCAATCACTTTAAAATTACAAAAAATGTTACACATTATACTAAACTATGCCAAACTCAACCAAATTACTTCGGTTACCATAAATCAATCCCCAACTACCCCTTACCACCCCAAACTAAACCAAATCACTTTAAAATTACAAAAAATGCTACAAACCATAGCAAACTATGCCAAACTCACCCAAATTACTTCGGCTATCATAAATCACCCCCAACTACCCCTTACCACCTCAAACTAAGCCCAATCACTTTAAAATTACAAAAAATGCCACAAACCATAGCAAACTATGCCAAACTCACCCAAATTACTTCGGCTATTATAAATCACCCCCAACTACCCCTTACCGCCCCAAACTAAGCCCACTCACTTTAAAATTACAAAAAATGCTACAAACCATAGCAAACTATGCCAAACTCACCCAAATTACTTCGGCTATCATAAATCACCCCCAACTACCCCTTACCACCTCAAACTAAGCCCAATCACTTTAAAATTACAAAAAATGCCACAAACCATAGCAAACTATGCCAAACTCACCCAAATTACTTCGGCTATTATAAATCACCCCCAACTACCCCTTACCGCCCCAAACTAAGCCTACTCACTTTAAAATTACAAAAAATGATACAAACCATAGCAAACTATGCCAAAATCACCCAAATTACTACGGCTACCATAAATCACCCCCAACTACCCCTTACCACCACAAACTAAGCCCAATCACTTTAAAATTACAAAAAATGCTACAAACCATAGCAAACTATGCCAAACTCACCCAAATTACTTCGGCTACCATAAATCAACCCCCAACTACCCCTTACCACCCCAAACTAAACCAAATCACTTTAAAATTACAAAAAATGCTACAAACCATAGCAAACTATGCCAAAATCACCCAAATTACTTCGGCTACCATAAATCACCCCCAACTACCCCTTACTTCCACAAACTAAGCCAAATCACTTTAAAATTACAAAAAATGATACAAACCACAGCAAACTATGCCAAACTCACCTAAATTACTTCGGTTACCATAAATTAATAATCATTTTCAATCAAAATCTTCCATTTGGTTGTGTCATTTATAAATGCCTTATCGTATTAAATCATAAAATATTAATAAATATCTGCACATAAAACATATTTTTTCGACTAATAGACGTTATTCTGAATACTAAATTTGCTAATACCAATTTTGATTTTCTTCCACTTTCCAATAATTATTTGTTCCAGTTGAGATGCAAACATAAACGTATTTCTGAATTGCAACACGCTGACGGGGCAAGCCCTACCTTCTCAACATGCGTGAATTTGTATAAACAGCTCTATGGTTTTTAACTTTAAAGCGGTATAAACGCGGTGTAAACCCTAGATTTTCGTGAAAATATCTGAAAATTTCGAAATTCTGCAATTGAATTACAGAACTATTGTTGTGTTCGATAGTAAATTTATATTTGGAGTGGCACTGCCAACTCTGCCACCCCTGACGAGCCCCTTGCTGAATACTCTCCTTCCAGTGAAACTTTTGAAAACAACGGCAAAATAATTTAGGGCGCCTGAATGTGAAAATATCACTGTGTAATAAGTTCAGACTGACGTGGAACACTTGAAATTTCGGTATTCGTTTGTAATTCGTCACAGGTCCATGAAGGAATGCATGTTAATGTAAACAAGTGTTAGTTTGTCGGAAAGGCCGAATAAGATTTTTAACATTCCCGTCAAAATATTTATTTACTTTAGAATGTTAATTTCTTAAATTCATTTCGTGAAAATTATGACGGGCTATACGAGTACACCTGTGCGAGTATTATTTGGTACATACAAATTAATCTCTTTTGTTATCCAAATTGTTTTTATACGCACTAGGCACGTGCACCTCATATAATTGTGAAAATTGCTGCTTCAGCGTCTGGAACGCTGGTATTCAACGTCGCCAAGGTCGAGGCGACGCATCGGTATTCGAAGTTCTATCGCTATTAAATAAATTATTTTATTCTCGATATTCCCGATTTGTTCTTGCCGTTAACCACAACTCTCCCCAATCGATTTTCGAAAAATTTCCAGCGTCGGACCGGACTTCACTTATTATCGTACGCTAATTTTTACGTTCAGTTAATGATAGTGGTGTATTTGTTCTTCACCAAACCTGCTCCGGCCAAAATCCGAAATTTTCACTGACATCATACGCTTAAGTATTGTGTGCTTATACACGATTTACACTATTTATTTTACGTACATTGCGTTCATTAATGGTTCTGCATTATTTATAACTAAGATGGAGCAGTTTGAAAATCTAATAGTAAGCGGAGAACAAATACCACCATGTATAATTCCCGTGAAAAGTGATGGAAATAGTCTTTTTTACTATTTTTCCTATTGCATTTTTAATACCGGAAATAGAGCTCAAGAGGTTCGCACTTTAATTCTTCATTTTAAAATTACCAAAATTTTTGTAAAATTTACCTGAATACGTTAAACACCCCAAACATAACGCACCATTCCAAACTATCCCTAAAAGTCATACACTTACCATTCAAAACTACTCCAGGTCAACCCATAATTAAAAAAAAATTACGAATTCTAAGCAAACTACGCCAAACTCGCATAAATGACTTCGAATTCCCCTAAATCACCCCAACCACTTCTTACCAAGCCAACCAAAGCCCAATCACATTATAATTACCAAAAATTTCGTTTAATCCGCCAAAGCTAAACCCTGCCAACCATCAATAACCATTCCAAACAATCCTCAAAGAAACCCTTATCATCCGAAACAACCCCAAATCAACCTAATATTTTTGCATTTTTTTGAACCATAGCAAATCACGCCAAATTAACATAAATAACTTCGACTTTTTTTATACATAATTCCCAAATACTTCGTTTTTATGGTGTGAAATTTTGTATTTATATATTTCAACATTGTCTTTAACGTTGTCAGAGAACTAAATGGGAATAATTTGGAATAATTTAGCTTCTCTGTCAACTCTCCTTCTCTTGAAACTTTTGAAAACAACGACAAAATTATTTGGGGCGCCTGGATTTGAAAATATCACTCTGTGTAATAAGTTCAGACTGACTAGAGTGAAAAGAAAGGAGCTTGCACCCAGAAACGAAATTAAATGGAACACTTGAAGTTGCAATATTTGTTTGTAATTCGTCACAAGTCCATGAAGGAATGCGTGTTAATGTAAACAAATGTGAGTTTATTGGAGATGCCGAATAAGATTTTTACATTATTGAAGCAGCTTGAACCTGCCACGTCAAGGGCAAGGTCACAAACGTGAAAAGGCGATGCTCGATTTGGTTTTATTCAATATCTATGCAGAAATTCGCACATTCCAAGCATTGGATAAGCCTTTCTTATCGTTTCTTAGAATTCGAGAATTGCTGGTTCAGCGTGTGGAGCAGTACTCGATCGCGGTGTTTAATTTTAACACAACTACAATTGTGAAAATTGCTGCTCCAGCGTCGGAAACTGTTCGCAAAGTCGCCAAATTCGATGAAGCGACGCATCAGTGTTCGAACGTCTACCACTATCAAATAAAGTATTTTAATTTAACATTTGATCCTCGCGTTAACCAAACCTGCCCCCAATCAATTTTCGAAAAATTACCAGCGTCGAACCGGACTCCACTTATATTTGTACGCTAATTTTTACGTTCAGTTAATGGTAGTGGTGTATTTGTTTTTCACCAAATTTGCCCTGGCTGAAATCCGAAATTTTCACCGTTGTATGTACCAGACATCACTGACATTCATACCCTTAATAATTATGTGCTTATACACGTTTTACACTATTTATTTTACGTACAATGTGTTCATTATTGCTTTACATCATTTATAACTAAGATGGAGAAGTTTGAAAATCTAGCGATGTACAATTACCACACCGTATTATGAAAGGTGATGGAAATTGTCTTTTTTAATATCTATGGTATTGGTATTGATATTTTAATACTGGAACGGGAGCACAAGAGGTTCGCACTTTAATTGTTCAACAAGTTTGTGTTAATGTAAACAAGTGTGAGTTCGTCGGAGAAGCCGAATAAGATTTTTACATCCACCATATTCCCGTCAAAATATTTATTTATTTTATATAGAATGTTAATTTTGCCGTTAACCAAATTTGCTCCCAATCACCATCGTCGTACCGGACCGTTCAGTTAATGATAATGTTGTTTTTATTTTTCACCAAATCTGCCTCGGCTGAAATCCAAAATTTACAGCGTTGGATCAGACTTTACTGACATTGATACGCGTTTTACACTATTTATTTTACGTAAATACATTGTGTTCATTATTGCTTTACATCATTTATAACTAAGATGGACAAGTTTGAAAATCTAGCGATGCACAAATACCACCAAATACCACATTTTACCACATACCAAAATTTTAATACTGGAAAGGGAGCTCAAAAGGTTCGCACTGTAATTGTCCAACCAGTTGCGGCCAGGTTTTAATAATTTTTGTGCAGTTTAGAAGAAGATAATTATGCTGAAGTGTTTGTTTATTCTGAAGATAAGTCAAAATCATCTACATACTGTTCTGTTTGTGAGTTGACTGCAGCAAAAGGAATGGTTCCATTGTGTTTTCAATTTTATCATAACATGATCAGCTAATTTGTAAACTTCGATTTCCCCGAAAATTATCTAAAGTTAATTTCGATTTCCTGGAAACGCTTATAGAACAACTGCGTCTTTGCCTAAAGAGTCTATTCAAGATTTTTCATCTCAGATATTAACCAAGGTATCCTCTTTGTCCAAATCATATTGAAGTACCCGGTCCTGACAACGAAGGTTAATTTCAACAAATTTGTTTATTTTGTGATTGAAAAAGTAGAGGATTCCTGTTTAATTGTATTATAATGCCGATTAGTCAACATCACCACTTTAGTCAACACTGCATTTATTTAATCTACGTCCGGGCAACGCCGGGTACATTCAGCTAGTAACAAACTATGCCAGACTCACCTAAATTACTTCGGCTACTCTAAATCATCACCAACTAACCCTTACCACAACAAACTAAACCCAATCACTTTTAAATTACAAAAAAATGCTAGTAACCATAGCAAACTATGCCAAACTCACCTAAATTACTTCGGCTAACATAAATCATCACCAACTAACCCTTACCACAACCAACTAAACCCAATCACGTTTAAATTACAAAAAAAATGCTAAAAATCATAACAAACTATACCAGAATCACCTAAATTACTTCGGCTACCGTAAATTACCCCCAACTATCCCTTACCACAACAAACCAAACCATATCATCTTAAAATTACAAAAAAAGGTGTACAAATCATAACAAACTATGCCAGACTCACCTAAATTACTTCGGCTACTCTAAATCATCACCAACTAACCCTTACCACAACAAACTAAACCCAATCACTATTAAATTACAAAAAAATGCTAGTAACCATAGCAAACTATGCCAAACTTACCTAAATTACTTCGGCTACCATAAATCATCACCAACTAATTATTACCACAACAAACTAAACCCAATCACTTTTAAATTACAAAAAAATGCTAAAAATCATAACAAACTAGACCAGAATCACCTAAATTACTTCGGCTACCGTAAATCACCCCCAACTTTTCCCTACCTCAACAAACCAAACCATATCATTTTAAAATTACAAAAAAAGTTGTACAAATCATAACAAACTATGCCAGACTCACCTAAATTACTTCGGCTACTCTAAATCATCACCAACTAACCCTTACCACAACAAACTAAACCCAATCACATTTAAATTACAAAAAAATGCTAGTAACCATAGCAAACTATGCCAAACTCACCTAAATTACTTCGGCTACCATAAATCATCACCAACTAACCCTTACCACAACAAACTAAACCCAATCACTTTTAAATTACAAAAAAATGCTAAAAATCATAACAAACTATACCAGAATCACCTAAATTACTTCGGCTACCGTAAATCACCCCCAACTATCCCTTGCCACAACAAACCAAACCATATCATCTTAAAATTACAAAAAAAGGTGTACAAATCATAACAAACTATGCCAGACTCACCTAAATTACTTCAGCTACTCTAAATCATCACCAACTAACCCTTACCACAACAAACTAATCCCAATCACTTTTAAATTACAAAAAAATGCTAGTAACCATAGCAAACTATGCCAAACTCACCTAAATTACTTCGGCTACCATAAATCATCTCCAACTAACCCTTACCACAACAAACTAAACCCAATCACTTTTAAATTACAAAAAAATGTTACTAACCATAGCAAACTATGCCAAACTCACCTAAATTACTTCGGCTATCAAAAATCACCCCCAACTACACTTTACAGCAACAAACTAAGCCCAATAACTTTAAAATTACAAAAAAATGCTAAAAATCATAACAAACTATACCAGAATCACCTAAATTACTTCGGCTACCGTAAATCACCCCTAACTATCCCTTACCACAACAAACCAAAAAATATCATCTTAAAATTACAAAAAAGGTGTACAAATCATAACAAACTATGCCAGACTCACCTAAATTACTTCGGCTACACTAAAATCATCACCAACTAACCCTTACCACAACAAACTAAACCCAATCACTTTTAAATTACAAAAAAATGCTAGTAACCATAGCAAACTATGCCAAACTCACCTAAATTACTTCGGCTACCATAAATCATCACCAACTAACCCTTACCACTACAAACTAAACCCAATCACTTTTAAATTACAAAAAAATGCTAAAAATCATAACAAACTATACCAGAATCACCTAAATTACTTCGGCTACCGTAAATCACCCACAACTATCCCTTACCACAACAAACCAAACCATACATCTTAAAATTACAAAAAAAGGTGTACAAATCATAACAAACTATGCCATACTCACCTAAATTACTTCGGCTACTCTAAATCATCACCAACTAACCCTTACCACAACAAACTAGACCCAATCACTTTTAAATTACAAAAAAATGCTAGTAACCATAGCAAACTATGCCAAACTCACCTAAATTACTTCGGCTACCATAAATCATCACCAACTAACCCTTACCACAACAAACTAAACCCAATCACTTTTAATTTACAAAAAAATGCTAAAAATCATAACAAACTATACCAGAAACACCTAAATTACTTCGGCTACCGTAAATCACCCCCAACTATCCCTTACCACAACAAACCAAACCATATCATCTTAAAATTACAAAAAAAGGTGTACAAATCATAACAAACTATGCCAGACTCACCTAAATTACTTCGGCTACTCTAAATCATCACCAACTAACCCTTACCACAACAAACTAAACAGAATCACTTTTAAATTACAAAAAAATGCTAGTAACCATAGCAAACTATGCCACACTCACCTAAATTACTTCGGCTACCATAAATCATCACCAACTAACCCTTACCACAATAAACTAAACCCAATCACTTTTAAATTACAAAAAAATGCATAAAATCATAACAAACTATACCAGAATCACCTAAATTACTTCGGCTACCGTAAATCACCCCCAACTATCCCTTACCACAACAAACCAAACCATATCATCTTAAAATTACAAAAAAAGGTGTACAAATCATAACAAACTATGCCAGACTCACCTAAATTACTTCGGCTACTCTAAATCATCACCAACTAACCCTTACCACAACAAACTAAACCCAATCACTTTTAAATTACAAAAAAATGCTAGTAACCATAGCAAACTATGCCAAACTCATCTAAATTACTTCGGCTACCATAAATCATCACCAACTAACCCTTACCACAACAAACTAAACCCAATCACTTTTAAATTACAAAAAAATGCATAAAATCATAACAAACTATACCAGAATCACCTAAATTACTTCGGCTACCGTAAATCACCCCCAACTATCCCTTACCCCAACAAACCAAACCATATCATCTTAAAATTACAAAAAAAGGTGTACAAATCATAACAAACTATGCCAGACTCACCTAAATTACTTCGGCTACTCTAAATCATCACCAACTAACCCTTACCACAACAAACTAAACCCAATCACTTTTAAATTACAAAAAAATGCTAGTAACCATAGCAAACTAGGCCAAACTCACCTAAATTACTTCGGCTACCATAAATCATCACCAACTAACCCTTACCACAACAAACTAAACCCAATCACTTTTAAATGACAAAAAAATGCATAAAATCATAACAAACTATACCAGAATCACCTAAATTACTTCGGCTACCGTAAATCACCCCCAACTATCCCTTACCACAACAAACCAAACCATATCATCTTAAAATTACAAAAAAAGGTGTACAAATCATAACAAACTATGCCAGACTCACCTAAATTACTTCGGCTACTCTAAATCATCACCAACTAACCCTTACCACAACAAACTAAACCCAATCACTTTTAAATTACAAAAAAATGCTAGTAACCATAGCAAATTATGCTAAACTCACCTAAATTACTTTGGCTACCATAAATCATCACCAACTAACCCTTACCACAACAAACTAAACCCAATCACTTTTAAATTACAAAAAAATGCATAAAATCATAACAAACTATACCAGAATCACCTAAATTACTTCGGCTACCGTAAATCACCCCCAACTATCCCTTACCACAACAAACCAAACCATATCATCTTAAAATTACAAAAAAAGGTGTACAAATCATAACAAACTATGCCAGACTCACCTAAATTACTTCGGCTACTCTAAATCATCACCAACTAACCCTTACCACAACAAACTAAACCCAATCACTTTTAAATTACAAAAAAATGCTAGTAACCATAGCAAACTATGCCAAACTCACCTAAATTACTTCGGCTACCATAAATCATCACCAACTAACCCTTACCACAACAAACTAAACCCAATCACTTTTAAATTACAAAAAAATGCATAAAATCATAACAAACTATACCAGAATCACCTAAATTACTTCGGCTACCGTAAATCACCCCCAACTATCCCTTACCACAACAAACCAAACCATATCATCTTAAAATTACAAAAAAAGGTGTACAAATCATAACAAACTATGCCAGACTCACCTAAATTACTTCGGCTACTCTAAATCATCACCAACTAACCCTTACCACAACAAACTAAACCCAATCACTTTTAAATTACAAAAAAAAGCTAGTAACCATAGCAAACTATGCCAAACTCACCTAAATTACTTCGGCTACCATAAATCATCACCAACTAACCCTTACCACAACAAACTAAACCCAATCACTTTTAAATTACAAAAAAATGCATAAAATCATAACAAACTATACCAGAATCACCTAAATTACTTCGGCTACCGTAAATCACCCCCAACTATCCCTTACCACAACAAACCAAACCATAACATCTTAAAATTACAAAAAAAGGTGTACAAATCATAACAAACTATGCCAGACTCACCTAAACTACTTCGGCTACTCTAAATCATCACCAACTAACCCTTACCACAACAAACTAAACCTAATCACTTTTAAATTACAAAAAAATGCTAGTAACCATAGCAAACTATGCCAAACTCACCTAAATTACTTCGGCTACCATAATTCATCACCAACTAACCCTTACCACAACAAACTAAACCCAATCACTTTTAAATTACAAAAAAATGCTAAAAATCATAACAAACTATACCAGAATCACCTAAATTACTTCGGCTACCGTAAAGCACCCCCAACTATCCCTTACCACAACAAACCAAACCATATCATCTTAAAATTACAAAAAAAGGTGTACAAATCATAACAAACTATGCCAGACTCACCTAAATTACTTCGGCTACTCTAAATCATCACCAACTAACCCTTACCACAACAAACTAAACCCAATCACTTTTGAATTACAAAAAAATGCTAGTAACCATAGCAAACTATGCCAAACTTACCTAAATTACTTCGGCTAACATAAATCATCACCAACTAACCCTTACCACAACCAACTAAACCCAATCACGTTTAAATTACAAAAAAATGCTAAAAATCATAACAAACTATACCAGAATCACCTAAATTACTTCGGCTACCGTAAATTACCCCAACTATCCCTTACCACAACAAACCAAACCATATCATCTTAAAATTACAAAAAAAGGTGTACAAATCATAACAAACTATGCCAGACTCACCTAAATTACTTCGGCTACTCTAAATCATCACCAACTAACCCTTACCACAACAAACTAAACCCAATCACTATTAAATTACAAAAAAATGCTAGTAACCATAGCAAATTATGCCAAACTTACCTAAATTACTTCGGCTACCATAAATCATCACCAACTAACCCTTACCACAACAAATTAAACCCAATCACTTTTAAATTACAAAAAAATGCTAAAAATCATAACAAACTATACCAGAATCACCTAAATTACTTCGGCTACCGTAAATCACCCCAACTATCCCTTACCACAACAAACCAAACCATATCATCTTAAAATTACAAAAAAAGGTGTACAAATCATAACAAACTATGCCAGACTCACCTAAATTACTTCGGCTACTCTAAATCATCACCAACTAACCCTTACCAAAACAAACTAAACCCAATCACTTTTAAATTACAAAAAAATGCTAGTAACCATAGCAAACTATGCCAAACTTACCTAAATTACTTCGGCTACCATAAATCATCACCAACTAACCCTTACCACAACAAATTAAACCCAATCACTTTTAAATTACAAAAAAATGCTAAAAATCATAACAAACTATACCAGAATCACCTAAATTACTTCGGCTACTGTAAATCACCCCCAACTATCCCTTACATCAACAAACCAAACCATATCATCTTAAAATTACAAAAAAAGGTGTACAAATCATAACAAACTATGCCAGACTCACCTAAATTACTTCGGCTACTCTAAATCATCACCAACTAACCCTTACCACAACAAACTAAACCCAATCACTTTTAAATTACAAAAAAATTCTAAAAATCATAACAAACTATACCAGAATCACCTAAATTACTTCGGCTACCGTAAATCACCCTAAACTATCACTTACCACAACAAACCAAACCATATCATCTTAAAATTACAAAAAAAAGTGTACAAATCATAACAAACTATGCCAGACACCTAAATTACTTCGGCTACTCTAAATCATCACCAACTAACCCTTACCACAACAAACTAAACCCAATCACTTTTAAATTACAAAAAAATGCTAGTAACCATAGCAAACTATGCCAAACTCACCTAAATTACTTCGGCTAACATAAATCATCACCAACTAACCCTTACCACAACAAACTAAACCCAATCACTTTTAAATTACAAAAAAATGCTACTAACCATAGCAAACTATGCCAAACTCACCTAAATTACTTCGGCTATCAAAAATCACCCCCAACTACACTTTACAGCAACAAACTAAGCCCAATCACTTTAAAATTACAAAAAAATGCAAAAAATCATAACAAACTATACCAGAATTACTTAAATTACTTCGGTTACCGTAAATCACCCCCAACTATCCCTTACCACAACAAACCAAACCATATCATCTTAAAATTACAAAAAAAGGTGTACAAATCATAACCAACCATGCCAGACTCACCTAAATTTCTTCGGCTACTCTAAATCATCACCAACTAACCCTTACCACAACAAACTAAACCCAATCACTTTTAAATTACAAAAAAATGCTAGTAACCATAGCAAACTATGCCAAACTCACCTAAATTACTTCGGCTACCATAAATCATCACCAACTAACCCTTAACACAACAAACTAAACTCAATCACTTTTAAATTACAAAAAAATGCTAAAAATCATAACAAACTATACCAGAATCACCTAAATTACTTCGGCTACCGTAAGTCACCCCCAACAATCCCTTACCACAACAAACCAAACCATATCATCTTAAAATTACAAAAAAAGGTGTACAAATCATAACAAACTATGCCAGACTCACCTAAATTACTTCGGCTACTCTAAATCATCACCAACTAACCCTTACCACAACAAACTAAACCCAATCACTTTTAAATTACAAAAAAATGCTAGTAACCATAGCAAACTATGCCAAACTCACCCAAATTACTTCGGCTACCATAAATCATCACCAACTAACCCTTACCACAACAAACTAAACCCAATCACTTTTAAATTACAAAAAAATTCTAAAAATCATAACAAACTATACCAGAATCACCTAAATTACTTCGGCTACCGTAAATCACCCCCAACTATCCCTTACCTCAACAAACCAAACCATATCATTTTAAAATTACAAAAAAAGGTGTACAAATCATAACAAACTATGCCAGACTCACCTAAATTACTTCGGCTATTCTAAATCATCACCAACTAACCCTTACCACAACAAACTAAACCCAGTCACTCTTAAATTACAAAAAAATTCTAGTAACCATAGCAAACTATGCCAAACTCACCTAAATTACTTCGGCTACCATAAATCATCACCAACTAACCCTTACCACAACAAACTAAACCCTATAACTTTTAAATTACAAAAAAATGCTAAAAATCATAACAAACTATACCAGAATCACCTAAATTACTTCGGTTACCGTAAATCACCCCCAACTATCCCTTACCACAACAAACCAAACCATATCATCTTAAAATTACAAAAAAAGGTGTACAAATCATAACCAACCATGCCAGACTCACCTAAATTTCTTCGGCTACTCTAAATCATCACCAACTAACCCTTACCACAACAAACTAAACCCAATCACTTTTAAATTACAAAAAAATGCTAGTAACCATAGCAAACTATGCCAAACTCACATAAATTACTTCTGCTACCATAAATCATCACCAACTAACCCATACCACAACAAACTAAACCCAATCACTTTTAAATTACAAAAAAATGCTAAAAATCATAACAAACTATATCAGAATCACCTAAATTACTTCGGCTACCGTAAATCACCCCCAACTGACCCTTACCACAACAAACCAAACCATATCATCTTAAAATTACAAAAAAAGGTGTACAAATCATAACAAACTATGCCAGACTCACCTAAATTACTTCGGCTACTCTAAATCATCACCCACTAACCCTTACCACAACAAACTAAACCCAATCACTTTTAAATTACAAAAAAATGCTAGTAACCATAGCAAACTATGCCAAACTCACCTAAATTACTTCGGCTACCATACATCATCACCAACTAACCCTTACCACAACAAACTAAACCCTGTCACTTTTAAATTACAAAAAAATGCTAAAAATCATAACAAACTATACCAGAATCACCTAAATTACTTCGGTTACCGTAAATTACCCCCAACTATCCCTTACCACAACAAACCAAACCATATCATCTTAAAATTACAAAAAAAGGTGTACAAATCATAACCAACCATGCCAGACTCACCTAAATTTCTTCGGCTACTCTAAATCATCACCAACTAACCCTTACCACAACAAACTAAACCCAATCACTTTTAAATTACAAAAAAATGCTAGTAACCATAGCAAACTATGCCAAACTCACCTAAATTACTTCGGCTACCATAAATCATCACCAACTAACCCTTAACACAACAAACTAAACTCAATCAATTTTAAATTACAAAAAAATGCTAAAAATCATAACAAACTATACCAGAATCACCTAAATTACTTCGGCTACCGTAAGTCACCCCCAACAATCCCTTACCACAACAAACCAAACCGTATCATCTTAAAATTACAAAAAAAGGTGTACAAATCATAACAAACTATGCCAGACTCACCTAAATTACTTCGGCTACCCTAAATCATCACCAACTAACCCTTACCACAACAAACTAAACCCAATCACTTTTAAATTACAAAAAAATGCTAGTAACCATAGCAAACTATGCCAAACTCACCCAAATTACTTCGGCTACCATAAATCATCACCAACTAACCCTTACCACAACAAACTAAACCCAATCACTTTTAAATTACAAAAAAATTCTAAAAATCATAACAAACTATACCAGAATCACCTAAGTTACTTCGGCTACCGTAAATCACCCCCAACTATCCCTTACCTCAACAAACCAAACCATATCATTTTAAAATTACAAAAAAAGGTGTACAAATCATAACAAACTATGCCAGACTCACCTAAATTACTTCGGCTACTCTAAATCATCACCAACTAACCCTTACCACAACAAACTAAACCCAGTCACTCTTAAATTACAAAAAAATTCTAGTAACCATAGCAAACTATGCCAAACTCACCTAAATTACTTGGGCTACCATAAATCATCACCAACTAACCCTTACCACAACAAACTAAACCCAATCACTTTTAAATTACAAAAAAATTCTAAAAATCATAACAAACTATACCAGAATCACCTAAATTACTTCGGCTACCGTAAATCACCCTAAACTATCACTTACCACAACAAACCAAACCATATCATCTTAAAATTACAAAAAAAGGTGTACAAATCATAACAAACTATGCCAGACTCACCTAAATTACTTCGGCTATTCTAAATCATTACCAACTAACCCTTACCACAACAAACTAAACCCAATCACTTTTAAATTACAAAAAAATTCTAAAAATCATAACAAACTATACCAGAATCACCTAAATTACTTCGGCTACCATAAATCATCACCAACTAACCCTTACCACAACAAATTAAACCTAATCACTTTTAAATTACACAAAAATGCTACTAACCATAGCAAACTATGCCAAACTCACCTAAATTACTTCGGCTATCAAAAATCACCCCCAACTACACTTTACAGCAACAAACTAAGCCCAATCACTTTAAAATTACAAAAAAATGCTAAAAATCATCACAAAATATACCAGAATCACCTAAATTACTTCGGCTACCGTAAATCACCCCCAACTATACCTTACCACAACAAACCAAACCATATCATCTTAAAATTACAAAAAAAGGTGTACAAATCATAACAAACTATGCCAGACTCACCTAAATTACTTCGGCTACTCAAAATCATCACCAACTAACCCTTACCACAACAAACTAAACCCAATCACTTTTAAATTACAAAAAAATGCTAGTAACCATAGCAAACTATGCCAAACTCACCTAAATTACTTCGGCTACCATAAATCATCACCAACTAACCCTTACCACAACAAACTAAACCCAATCACTTTTAAATTACAAAAAAATGCTACTAACCATAGCAAACTATGCCAAACTCACCTAAATAACTTCGGCTATCAAAAATCACCCCCAACTATCCCTTACCACAACAAACTAAACCCAATCGCTTTTAAATTACAAAAAAATGCTAAAAATCATAACAAACTATACCAGAATCACCTAAATTACTTCGGCTACCGTAAATCACTCCCAACTATCCCTTACCACAACAAACCAAACCATATCATCTTAAAATTACAAAAAAAGGTATACAAATCATAACAAACTATGCCAGACTCACCTAAATAACTTCGGCTACTCTAAATCATCACCCACTAACCCTTACCACGACAAATTAAACCCAATCACTTTTAAATTACAAAAAAATGCTAGTAACCATAGCAAACTCACCTAAATTACTTCGGCTACCATAAATCATCACCAACTAACCCTTACCACAACAAACTAAACCCAATCACTTTTAAATTACAAAAAAATTCTAGTAACCATAGCAAACTATGCCAAACTCACCTAAATTACTTGGGCTACCATAAATCATCACCAACTAACCCTTACCACAACAAACTAAACCCAATCACTTTTAAATTACAAAAAAATGCTACTAACCATAGCAAACTATGCCAAACTCACCTAAATTACTTCGGCTTTTAAAAATCACCCCCAACTACACTTTACAGCAACAAACTAAGCCCAATCAGTTTAAAATTACAAAAAAATTCTAAAAATCATAACAAACTATTCCAGAATCACCTAAATTACTTCGGCTACCGTAAATCACCCCTAACTATCCCTTACCACAACAAACCAAACCATATCATCTTAAAATTACAAAAAAAGGTGTACAAATCATAACAAACTATGCCAGACTCACCTAAATTACTTCGGCTACTCTAAATTATCACCAACTAACCTTTACCACAACAAACTAAACCCAATCACTTCTAAATTTCAAAAAAATGCTAGTAACCATAGCAAACTATGCCAAACTCACCTAAATTACTTCGGCTACCATAAATCATCACCAACTAACCCTTACCACAACAAACTAAACCCAATCACTTTTAAATTACAAAAAAATGCTAAAAATCATAACAAACTATGCCAAACTCACCTAAATTACTTCGGCTACCATAAATCATCACCAACTAACCCTTACCACAACAAACTAAACCCAATCACTTTTAAATTACAAAAAAAATTTAAAAATCATAACAAACTATACCAGAATCACCTAAATTACTTCGGCTACCGTAAATCACCCCCAACTATCCCTTACCACAACAAACCAAACCATATCATCTTAAAATTACAAAAAAAGATGTACAAATCATAACAAACTATGCCAGACTCACCTAAATTACTTCGGCTACTCTAAATCATCACCAACTAACCCTTACCACAATAAACTAAACCCAATCACTTTTAAATTACAAAAAAATGCTAGTAACCATAGCAAACTATGCCAAACTCGCCTAAATTACTTCGGCTACAATAAATCATCACCAACTAACCCTTACCACAACAAACTAAACCCAATCACTTTTAAATTACAAAAAAATGCTACTAACCATAGCAAACTATGCCAAACTCACCTAAATTACTTCGGCTATCAAAAATCGCCCCCAACTACACTTTACAGCAACAAACTAAGCCCAATCACTTTAAAATTACAAAAAAATGCTAAAAATCATAACAAACTATACCAGAATTACCTAAATTACTTCGGCTACCGTAAATCACCCCCAACTATCCCTTACCACAACAAACCAAACCATATCAGCTTAAAATTACAAAAAAAGTTGTACAAATCATAACAAACTATGCCAGACTCACCTAAATTACTTCGGCTACCCTAAATCATCACCAACTAACCCTTACCACAACAAACTAAACCCAATCATTTTTAAATTACAAAAAAATGCTAGTAACCATAGCAAACTATGCCAAACTCACCTAAATTACTTCGGCTACCATAAAGCATCACCAACCAACCCTTACCACAACAAACTAAACCCAATCACTTTTAAATTACAAAAAAATGCTAAAAATCATAACAAACTATACCAGAATCACCTAAATTACTTCGGCTACCGTAAATCACCCCCAACTATCCCTTACCACAACAAACCAAACCATATCATCTTAAAATTACAAAAAAAGGTGTACAAATCATAACAAACTCTGCCAGACTCACCTAAATTACTTCGGCTACTCTAAATCATCACCAACTAACCCTTACCAAAACAAACTAAACCCAATCACTTTTAAATTACAAAAAAATGCTAGTAACCATAGCAAACTATGCCAAACTCACCTACATTACTTCGGCTACCATAAATAATCACCAACTAACAATTACCACAACAAACTAAACCCAATCACTTTCAAATTACAAAAAAATGCTAAAAATCTTAACAAACTATACCAAAATCACCTAAATTACTTCGGCTACCTTAAATCACCCCCAACTATCCCTTACCACAACAAACCAAACCATATCATCTTAAAATTACAAAAAAAGGTGTACAAATCATAACAAACTATGCCAGACTCACCTAAATTACTTCGGCTACTCTAAATCATCACCAACTAACCCTTACCACAACAAACTAAACCCAATCACTTTTAAATTACAAAAAAATGCTAGTAACCATAGCAAACTATGCCAAACTCACCTAAATTACTTCGGCTATCATAAATCATCACCAACTAACCCTTGCCACAACAAACTAAACCCAATAATATTTAAATTACAAAAAAATGCTACTAACCATAGCAAACTATGCCAAACTCACCTAAATTACTTCGGCTATCAAAAATCACCCCCAACTACACTTTACAGCAACAAACTAAGCCCAATCACTTTAAAATTACAAAAAAATGCTAAAAATCATAACAAACTATACCAGAATCACCTAAATTACTTCGGCAACCGTAAATCACCCCCAACTATACCTTACCTCAACAAACCAAACCATAGCATCTTAAAATTACAAAAAAAGGTGTACAAATCATAACAAACTATGCCAGACTCACCTAAATTACTTCGGCTACTCTAAATCATCACCAACTAACCCTTACCACAACAAACTAAACCTAATCACATTTAAATTACAAAAAAATGCTAGTAACCATGGCAAACTATGCCAAACTCACCTAAATTACTTCAGCTACCATAAATCATCACCAACTAACCCTTACCACAACAAACTAAACCCAATCACTTTTAAATTACAAAAAAATGCTAAAAATCATAACAAACTATACCAGAATCACCTAAATTACTTCGGCTACCGTAAATCACCCCCAACTATCCCTTACCACAACAAACCAAACCATATCATCTTAAAATTACAAAAAAAGTTGTACAAATCATAACAAACTATGCCAGACTCACCTAAATTTCTTCGGCTACTCTAAATCATCACCAACTAACCCTTATCATCACAAACTAAACCCAATCACTTTTAAATTACAAAAAAATGATAGTAACCATAGCAAACTATGCCAAACTCACCTAAATTACTTCGGCTACCATAAATCATCACCAACTAACCCTTAACACAACAAACTAAACTCAATCACTTTTAAATTACAAAAAAAGGCTAAAAATCATAAGAAACTATACCAGAATCACCTAAATTACTTTGGCTACCGTAAGTCACCCCCAACAATCCCTTACCACAACAAACCAAACCATATCATCTAAAAATTACAAAAAAGGTGTACAAATCATAACAAACTATGCCAGACTCACCTAAATTACTTCGGCTACTCTAAATCATCACCAACTAACCCTTACCACAACAAACTAAACCCAATCATTTTTAAATTACAAAAAAATGCTAGTAACCATAGCAAACTATGCCAAACTCACCCAAATTACTTCGGCTACCATAAATCATCACCAACTAACCCTTACCACAACAAACTAAACCCAATCACTTTTAAATTACAAAAAAATGCTAAAGATCATAACAAACTATACCAGAATCACCTAAATTACTTCGGCTACCGTAAATCACCCCCAACTATCCCTTACCTCAACAAACCAAACCATATCATTTTAAAATTAAAAAAAAGGTGTACAAATCATAACAAACTATGCCAGACTCACCTAAATTACCTCGGTTACTCTAAATCATCACCAACTAACCCTTACCACAACAAACTAAACCCAATCACTTTTAAATTACAAAAAAATTCTAGTAACCATAGCAAACTATGCCAAACTCACCTAAATTACTTGGGCTACCATAAATCATCACCAACTAACCCTTACCACAACAAACTAAACCCAATCACTTTTAAATTACAAAAAAATTTTAAAAATCATTACAAACTATACCAGAATCACCTAAATTACTTCGGCTACCGTAAATCACCCTAAACTATCACTTACCACAACAAACCAAACCATATCATGTTAAAATTACAAAAAAAGGTGTACAAATCATAACAAACTATGCCAGACTCACCTAAATTACTTCGGCTACCATAAATCATCACCAACTAACCCTTACCACAACAAACTAAACCCAATCACTTTTAAATTACAAAAAAATGCTACTAACCATAGCAAACTATGCCAAACTCACCTAAATTACTTCGGCTATCAAAAATCGCCCCCAACTACACTTTACAGCAACAAACTAAGCCCAACCACTTTAAAATTACAAAAAAATGCTAAAAATCATAACAAACTATACCAGAATCACTTAAATTACTTCGGCTACCGTAAATCACCCCCAACTATCCCTTACCACAACAAACCAAACCATATTATCTTAAAATTACAAAAAAAGGTGTACAAATCATAACAAACTATGCCAGACTCACCTAAATTACTTCGGCTACTCTAAATCATCACCATCTAACCCTTACCACAACAAACTAAACCCTATCACTTTTAAATTACAAAAAAATGCTACTAACCATAGCAAACTATGCCAAACTCACCTAAATTACTTCGGCTATCAAAAATCACCCCCAACTACAGTTTTACAGCAACAAACTAAGCCCAATCACTTTTAAATTACAAAAAAATGCTAAAAATCATAACAAACTATACCAGAATCACCTAAATTACTTCGCCTACCGTAAATCACCCCCAACTATACCTTACCACAACAAACCAAACCATATCATCCTAAAATTACAAAAAAAGGTGTACAAATCATAACAAACTATGCCAGACTCACCTAAATTACTTCGGCTACTCTAAATCATCACCCACTAATCCTTACCACAACAAACTAAACCCAATCATTTTTAAATTACAAAAAAATGCTAGTAACCATAGCAAACTATGCCAAACTCACCTAAATTACTTCGGCTACCATAAATCATCACCAACTAACCCTTACCACAACAAACTAAACCCAATCACTTTTAAATTACAAAAAAATGCTACTAACCATAGCAAACTATGCCAAACTCACCTAAATTACTTCGGCTATCAAAAATCACCCCCAACTACACTTTACAGCAACAAACTAAGCCCAATCAGTTTAAAATTACAAAAAAAATTCTAAAAATCATAACAAACTATTCCAGAATCACCTAAATTACTTCGGCTACCGTAAATCACCCCTAACTATCCCTTACCACAACAAACCAAACCATATTATCTTAAAATTACAAAAAAAGGTGTACAAATCATAACAAACTATGCCAGACTCACCTAAATTACTTCGGCTACTCTAAATCATCACCAACTAACCTTTACCACAACAAACTAAACCCAATCACTTCTAAATTACAAAAAAATGCTAGTAACCATAGCAAACTATGCCAAACTCACCTAAATTACTTCGGCTACCATAAATCATCACCAACTAACAATTACCACAACAAACTAAACCCAATCACTTTCAAATTACAAAAAAATGCTAAAAATCATAACAAACTATACCAGAATCACCTAAATTACTTCGGCAACCGTAAATCACCCCCAACTATACCTTACCACAATAAACCAAACCATAGCATCTTAAAATTACAAAAAAAGGTGTACAAATCATAACAAACTATGCCAGACTCACCTAAATTACTTCGGCTACTCTAAATCATCACCAACTAACCCTTACCACAACAAACTAAACCCAATCACTTTTAAATTACAAAAAAATGCTAGTAACCAGAGCAAACTATGCCAAACTCACCTAAATTGCTTCGGCTACCATAAATCATCACCAACAAACTAAACCCAATCACTTTTAAATTACAAAAAAATGCTACTAACCATAGCAAACTATGCCAAACTCACCTAAATTACTTCGGCTATCAAAAATCGCCCCCAACTACACTTTACAACAACAAACTAAGCCCAATCACTTTAAAATTACAAAAAAATGCTAAAAATCATAACAAACTATACCAGAATCACCTAAATTACTTCGGCTACCGTAAATCACCCCCAACTATCCCTTACCACAACAAACCAAACCATATCATCTTAAAATTACAAAAAAAGTTGTACAAATCATAACAAACTATGCCAGACTCACCTAAATTACTTCGGCTACCCTAAATCATCACCAACTAACCCTTACCACAACAAACTAAACCCAATCATTTTTAAATTACAAAAAAATGCTAGTAACCATAGCAAACTATGCCAAACTCACCTAAATTACTTCGGCTACCATAAAGCATCACCAACTAACCCTTACTACAACAAACTAAACCCAATAACTTTTAAATTACAAAAAAATGCTAAAAATCATAACAAACTATACCAGAATCACCTAAATTACTTCGCCTACCGTAAATCACCCCCAACTATCCCTTACCACAACAAACCAAACCATATCATCCTAAAATTACAAAAAAAGGTGTACAAATCATAACAAACTATGCCAGACTCACCTAAATTACTTCGGCTACTCTAAATCATCACCAACTAACCCTTACCACAACAAACTAAACCCAATCACTTTTAAATTACAAAAAAATGCTAGTAACCATAGCAAACTATGCCAAACTCACCTAAATTACTTCGGCTATCATAAATCATCACCAACTAACCCTTGCCACAACAAACTAAACCCAATAATATTTAAATTACAAAAAAATGCTACTAACCATAGCAAACTATGCCAAACTCACCTAAATTACTTCGGCTATCAAAAATCACCCCCAACTACACTTTACAGCAACAAACTAAGCCCAATCACTTTAAAATTACAAAAAAATGCTAAAAATCATAACAAACTATACCAGAATCACCTAAATTACTTCGGCAACCGTAAATCACCCCCAACTATACCTTACCTCAACAAACCAAACCATAGCATCTTAAAATTACAAAAAAAGGTGTACAAATCATAACAAACTATGCCAGACTCACCTAAATTACTTCGGCTACTCTAAATCATCACCAACTAACCCTTACCACAACAAACTAAACCTAATCACATTTAAATTACAAAAAAATGCTAGTAACCATAGCAAACTATGCCAAACTCACCTAAATTACTTCGGCTACCATAAATCATCACCAACTAACCCTTACCACAACAAACTAAACCCAATCACTTTTAAATTACAAAAAAATGCTAAAAATCATAACAAACTATACCAGAATCACCTAAATTACTTCGGCTACCGTAAATCACCCCCAACTATCCCTTACCACAACAAACCAAACCATATCATCTTAAAATTACAAAAAAAGTTGTACAAATCATAACAAACTATGCCAGACTCACCTAAATTTCTTCGGCTACTCTAAATCATCACCAACTAACCCTTATCATCACAAACTAAACCCAATCACTTTTAAATTACAAAAAAATGATAGTAACCATAGCAAACTATGCCAAACTCACCTAAATTACTTCGGCTACCATAAATCATCACCAACTAACCCTTAACACAACAAACTAAACTCAATCACTTTTAAATTACAAAAAAAGGCTAAAAATCATAAGAAACTATACCAGAATCACCTAAATTACTTTGGCTACCGTAAGTCACCCCCAACAATCCCTTACCACAACAAACCAAACCATATCATCTAAAAATTACAAAAAAGGTGTACAAATCATAACAAACTATGCCAGACTCACCTAAATTACTTCGGCTACTCTAAATCATCACCAACTAACCCTTACCACAACAAACTAAACCCAATCATTTTTAAATTACAAAAAAATGCTAGTAACCATAGCAAACTATGCCAAACTCACCCAAATTACTTCGGCTACCATAAATCATCACCAACTAACCCTTACCACAACAAACTAAACCCAATCACTTTTAAATTACAAAAAAATGCTAAAGATCATAACAAACTATACCAGAATCACCTAAATTACTTCGGCTACCGTAAATCACCCCCAACTATCCCTTACCTCAACAAACCAAACCATATCATTTTAAAATTAAAAAAAAGGTGTACAAATCATAACAAACTATGCCAGACTCACCTAAATTACCTCGGTTACTCTAAATCATCACCAACTAACCCTTACCACAACAAACTAAACCCAATCACTTTTAAATTACAAAAAAATTCTAGTAACCATAGCAAACTATGCCAAACTCACCTAAATTACTTGGGCTACCATAAATCATCACCAACTAACCCTTACCACAACAAACTAAACCCAATCACTTTTAAATTACAAAAAAATTTTAAAAATCATTACAAACTATACCAGAATCACCTAAATTACTTCGGCTACCGTAAATCACCCTAAACTATCACTTACCACAACAAACCAAACCATATCATGTTAAAATTACAAAAAAAGGTGTACAAATCATAACAAACTATGCCAGACTCACCTAAATTACTTCGGCTACCATAAATCATCACCAACTAACCCTTACCACAACAAACTAAACCCAATCACTTTTAAATTACAAAAAAATGCTACTAACCATAGCAAACTATGCCAAACTCACCTAAATTACTTCGGCTATCAAAAATCGCCCCCAACTACACTTTACAGCAACAAACTAAGCCCAACCACTTTAAAATTACAAAAAAATGCTAAAAATCATAACAAACTATACCAGAATCACTTAAATTACTTCGGCTACCGTAAATCACCCCCAACTATCCCTTACCACAACAAACCAAACCATATTATCTTAAAATTACAAAAAAAGGTGTACAAATCATAACAAACTATGCCAGACTCACCTAAATTACTTCGGCTACTCTAAATCATCACCATCTAACCCTTACCACAACAAACTAAACCCTATCACTTTTAAATTACAAAAAAATGCTACTAACCATAGCAAACTATGCCAAACTCACCTAAATTACTTCGGCTATCAAAAATCACCCCCAACTACAGTTTTACAGCAACAAACTAAGCCCAATCACTTTTAAATTACAAAAAAATGCTAAAAATCATAACAAACTATACCAGAATCACCTAAATTACTTCGCCTACCGTAAATCACCCCCAACTATACCTTACCACAACAAACCAAACCATATCATCCTAAAATTACAAAAAAAGGTGTACAAATCATAACAAACTATGCCAGACTCACCTAAATTACTTCGGCTACTCTAAATCATCACCCACTAATCCTTACCACAACAAACTAAACCCAATCATTTTTAAATTACAAAAAAATGCTAGTAACCATAGCAAACTATGCCAAACTCACCTAAATTACTTCGGCTACCATAAATCATCACCAACTAACCCTTACCACAACAAACTAAACCCAATCACTTTTAAATTACAAAAAAATGCTACTAACCATAGCAAACTATGCCAAACTCACCTAAATTACTTCGGCTATCAAAAATCACCCCCAACTACACTTTACAGCAACAAACTAAGCCCAATCAGTTTAAAATTACAAAAAAAATTCTAAAAATCATAACAAACTATTCCAGAATCACCTAAATTACTTCGGCTACCGTAAATCACCCCTAACTATCCCTTACCACAACAAACCAAACCATATTATCTTAAAATTACAAAAAAAGGTGTACAAATCATAACAAACTATGCCCGACTCACCTAAATTACTTCGGCTACTCTAAATCATCACCAACTAACCTTTACCACAACAAACTAAACCCAATCACTTCTAAATTACAAAAAAATGCTAGTAACCATAGCAAACTATGCCAAACTCACCTAAATTACTTCGGCTACCATAAATCATCACCAACTAACAATTACCACAACAAACTAAACCCAATCACTTTCAAATTACAAAAAAATGCTAAAAATCATAACAAACTATACCAGAATCACCTAAATTACTTCGGCAACCGTAAATCACCCCCAACTATACCTTACCACAATAAACCAAACCATAGCATCTTAAAATTACAAAAAAAGGTGTACAAATCATAACAAACTATGCCAGACTCACCTAAATTACTTCGGCTACTCTAAATCATCACCAACTAACCCTTACCACAACAAACTAAACCCAATCACTTTTAAATTACAAAAAAATGCTAGTAACCAGAGCAAACTATGCCAAACTCACCTAAATTGCTTCGGCTACCATAAATCATCACCAACAAACTAAACCCAATCACTTTTAAATTACAAAAAAATGCTACTAACCATAGCAAACTATGCCAAACTCACCTAAATTACTTCGGCTATCAAAAATCGCCCCCAACTACACTTTACAACAACAAACTAAGCCCAATCACTTTAAAATTACAAAAAAATGCTAAAAATCATAACAAACTATACCAGAATCACCTAAATTACTTCGGCTACCGTAAATCACCCCCAACTATCCCTTACCACAACAAACCAAACCATATCATCTTAAAATTACAAAAAAAGTTGTACAAATCATAACAAACTATGCCAGACTCACCTAAATTACTTCGGCTACCCTAAATCATCACCAACTAACCCTTACCACAACAAACTAAACCCAATCATTTTTAAATTACAAAAAAATGCTAGTAACCATAGCAAACTATGCCAAACTCACCTAAATTACTTCGGCTACCCTAAATCATCACCAACTAACCCTTACCACAACAAACTAAACCCAATCACTTTTAAATTACAAAAAAATGCTAGTAACCATAGCAAACTATGCCAAACTCATCTAAATTACTTCGGCTACCATAAATCATCACCAACTAACACTTACTACAACAAACTAAACCCAATCACTTTTAAATTACAAAAAAATGCTAAAAATCATAACAAACTATACCAGAATCACCTAAATTACTTCGCCTACCGTAAATCACCCCCAACTATCCCTTACCACAACAAACCAAACCATATCATCCTAAAATTACAAAAAAAGGTGTACAAATCATAACAAACTATGCCAGACTCACCTAAATTACTTCGGCTACTCTAAATCATCACCCACTAACCCTTACCACAACAAACTAAACCCAATCACTTTTAAATTACAAAAAAATGCTAGTAACCATAGCAAAATATGCCAAACTCACCTAAATTACTTCGGCTACCATAAATCATCACCAACTAACCCTTACCACAACAAACTAAACCCAATCACTTTTAAATTACAAAAAAATTCTAAAAATCATAACAAACTATACCAGAATCACCTAAATTACTTCGGCTACCGTAAATCACCCCCAACTATCCCTTACCTCAACAAACCAAACCATATCATTTTAAAATTAAAAAAAAGGTGTACAAATCATAACAAACTATGCCAGACTCACCTAAATTACCTCGGTTACTCTAAATCATCACCAACTAACCCTTACCACAACAAACTAAACCCAATCACTTTTAAATTACAAAAAAATTCTAGTAACCATAGCAAACTATGCCAAACTCACCTAAATTACTTGGGCTACCATAAATCATCACCAACTAACCCTTACCACAACAAACTAAACCCAATCACTTTTAAATTACAAAAAAATTTTAAAAATCATTACAAACTATACCAGAATCACCTAAATAACTTCGGCTACCGTAAATCACCCTAAACTATCACTTACCACAACAAACCAAACCATATCATGTTAAAATTACAAAAAAAGGTGTACAAATCATAACAAACTATGCCAGACTCACCTAAATTACTTCGGCTACTCTAAATCATCACCAACTAACCCTTACCACAACAAACTAAACCCAATCACTTTTAAATTACAAAAAAATGCTAGTAACCATAGCAAACTATGCCAAACTCACCTAAATTACTTCGGCTACCATAAATCATCACCAACTAACCCTTACCACAACAAACTAAACCCAATCACTTTTAAATTACAAAAAAATGCTACTAACCATAGCAAACTATGCCAAACTCACCTAAATTACTTCGGCTATCAAAAATCGCCCCCAACTACACTTTACAGCAACAAACTAAGCCCAACCACTTTAAAATTACAAAAAAATGCTAAAAATCATAACAAACTATACCAGAATCACTTAAATTACTTCGGCTACCGTAAATCACCCCCAACTATCCCTTACCACAACAAACCAAACCATATCAACTTAAAATTACAAAAAAAGGTGTACAAATCATAACAAACTATGCCAGACTCACCTAAATTACTTCGGCTACTCTAAATCATCACCATCTAACCCTTACCACAACAAACTAAACCCAACCACTTTTAAATTACAAAAAAATGCTACTAACCATAGCAAACTATGCCAAACTTACCTAAATTACTTCGGCTATCAAAAATCACCCCCAACTACAGTTTTACAGCAACAAACTAAGCCCAATCACTTTTAAATTACAAAAAAATGCTAAAAATCATAACAAACTATACCAGAATCACCTAAATTACTTCGCCTACCGTAAATCACCCCCAACTATACCTTACCACAACAAACCAAACCATATCATCCTAAAATTACAAAAAAAGGTGTACAAATCATAACAAACTATGCCAGACTCACCTAAATTACTTCGGCTACTCTAAATCATCACCCACTAACCCTTACCACAACAAACTAAACCCAATCATTTTTAAATTACAAAAAAATGCTAGTAACCATAGCAAACTATGCCAAACTCACCTAAATTACTTCGGCTACCATAAATCATCACCAACTAACCCTTACCACAACAAACTAAACCCAATCACTTTTAAATTACAAAAAAATTCTACTAACCATAGCAAACTATGCCAAACTCACCTAAATTACTTCGGCTATCAAAAATCACCCCCAACTACACTTTACAGCAACAAACTAAGCCCAATCAGTTTAAAATTACAAAAAAAATTCTAAAAATCATAACAAACTATTCCAGAATCACCTAAATTACTTCGGCTACCGTAAATCACCCCTAACTATCCCTTACCACAACAAACCAAACCATATTATCTTAAAATTACAAAAAAAGGTGTACAAATCATAACAAACTATGCCAGACTCACCTAAATTACTTCGGCTACTCTAAATCATCACCAACTAATCTTTACCACAACAAACTAAACCCAATCACTTTTGAATTACAAAAAAATGCTAGTAACCATAGCAAACTATGCCAAACTCACCAAAATTACTTCGGCTACCATAAATCATCACCAACTAACCCTTACCACAACAAACTAAACCCAATCACTTTTAAATTACAAAAAAATGCTACTAACCATAGCAAACTATGCCAAACTCACCTAAATTACTTCGGCTACAATAAATCATCACCAACTAACCCTTACCACAACAAACTAAACCCAATCACTTTTAAATTACAAAAAAATGCTACTAACCATAGAAAACTATGCCAAACTCACCTAAATTACTTCGGCTATCAAAAATCGCCCCCAACTACACTTTACAGCAACAAACTAAGCCCAATCACTTTAAAATTACAAAAAAATGCTAAAAATCATAACAAACTATACCAGAATCACCTAAATTACTTCGGCTACCGTAAATCACCCCCAACTATCCCTTACCACAACAAACCAAACCATATCATCTTAAAATTACAAAAAAAGTTGTACAAATCATAACAAACTATGCCAGACTCACCTAAATTACTTCGGCTACCCTAAATCATCACCAACTAACCCTTACCACAACAAACTAAACCCAATCACTTTTAAATTACAAAAAAATGCATAAAATCATAACAAACTATACCAGAATCACCTAAATTACTTCGGCTACCGTAAATCACCCCCAACTATCCCTTACCACAACAAACCAAACCAAATCATCTTAAAATTACAAAAAAAGGTGTACAAATCATAACAAACTATGCCAGACTCACCTAAATTACTTCGGCTACTCTAAATCATCACCAACTAACCCTTACCACAACAAACTAAACCCAATCACTTTTAAATTACAAAAAAATGCTAGTAACCATAGCAAACTATGCCAAACTCACCTAAATTACTTCGGCTACCATAAATCATCACCAACTAACCCTTAACACAACAAACTAAACCCAATCACTTTTAAATTACAAAAAAATGCTAAAAATCATAACAAACTATACCAGAATCACCTAAATTACTTCGGCTACCGTAAGTCACCCCCAACAATCCCTTACCACAACAAACCAAACCATATCATCTTAAAATTACAAAAAAAGGTGTACAAATCATAACAAACTATGCCAGACTCACCTAAATTACTTCGGCTACTCTAAATCATCACCAACTAACCCTTACCACAACAAACTAAACCCAATCACTTTTAAATTACAAAAAAATGCTAGTAACCATAGCAAACTATGCCAAACTCACCCAAATTACTTCGGCTACCATAAATCATCACCAACTAACCCTTACCACAACAAACTAAACCCAATCACTTTTAAATTACAAAAAAATGCTAAAAATCATAACAAACTATACCAGAATCACCTAAATTACTTCGGCTACCGTAAATCACCCCCAACTATCCCTTACCTCAACAAACCAAACCATATCATCTTAAAATTACAAAAAAAGGTGTACAAATCATAACAAACTATGCCAGACTCACCTAAATTACTTCGGCTACTCTAAATCATCACCAACTAACCCTTACCACAACAAACTAAACCCAATCACTTTTAAATAACAAAAAAATTCTAAAAATCATAACAAACTATACCAGAATCACCTAAATTACTTCGGCTACCGTAAATCACCCTAAACTATCACTTACCACAACAAACCAAACCATATCATCTTAAAATTACAAAAAAAGGTGTACAAATCATAACAAACTATGCCAGACACCTAAATTACTTCGGCTACTCTAAATCATCACCAACTAACCCTTACCACAACAAACTAAACCCAATCACTTTTAAATTACAAACAATGCTAGTAACCATAGCAAACTATGCCAAACTCACCTAAATTACTTCGGCTAACATAAATCATCACCAACTAACCCTTACCACAACAAACTAAACCCAATCACTTTTAAATTACAAAAAAATGCTACTAACCATAGCAAACTATGCCAAACTCACCTAAATTACTTCGGTTATCAAAAATCACCCCCAACTACACTTTACAGCAACAAACTAAGCCCAATCACTTTAAAATTACAAAAAAATGCAAAAAATCATAACAAACTATACCAGAATTACTTAAATTACTTCGGTTACCGTAAATCACCCCCAACTATCCCTTACCACAACAAACCAAACCATATCATCTTAAAATTACAAAAAAAGGTGTACAAATCATAACCAACCATGCCAGACTCACCTAAATTTCTTCGGCTACTCTAAATCATCACCAACTAACCCTTACCACAACAAACTAAACCCAATCACTTTTAAATTACAAAAAAATGCTAGTAACCATAGCAAACTATGCCAAACTCACCTAAATTACTTCGGCTACCATAAATCATCACCAACTAACCCTTAACACAACAAACTAAACTCAATCACTTTTAAATTACAAAAAAATGCTAAAAATCATAACAAACTATACCAGAATTACCTAAATTACTTCGGCTACCGTAAGTCACCCCCAACAATCCCTTACCACAACAAACCAAACCATATCATCTTAAAATTACAAAAAAGGTGTACAAATCATAACAAACTATGCCAGACTCACCTAAATTACTTCGGCTACTCTAAATCATCACCCACTAACCCTTACCACAACAAACTAAACCCAATCACTTTTAAATTACAAAAAAATGCTAGTAACCATAGCAAACTATGCCAAACTCACCTAAATTACTTCGGCTACCATAAATCATCACCAACTAACCCTTAACACAACAAACTAAACTCAATCACTTTTAAATTACAAAAAAATTCTAAAAATCATAACAAACTATACCAGAATCACCTAAATTACTTCGGCTACCATAAATCATCACCAACTAACCCTTACCACAACAAACTAAACCTAATCACTTTTAAATTACACAAAAATGCTACTAACCATAGCAAACTATGCCAAACTCACCTAAATTACTTCGGCTATCAAAAATCACCCCCAACTACACTTTACAGCAACAAACTAAGCCCAATCACTTTAAAATTACAAAAAAATGCTAAAAATCATCAGAAAAATATACCAGAATCACCTAAATTACTTCGGCTACCGTAAATCACCCCCAACTTAACCTTACCACAACAAACCAAACCATATCATCTTAAAATTACAAAAAAAGGTGTACAAATCATAACAAACTATGCCAGACTCACCTAAATTACTTCGGCTACTCAAAATCATCACCAACTAACCCTTACCACAACAAACTAAACCCAATCACTTTGAAATTACAAAAAAATGCTAGTAACCATAGCAAACTATGCCAAACTCACCTAAATTACTTCGGCTACCATAAATCATCACCAACTAACCCTTACCACAACAAACTAAACCCAATCACTTTTAAATTACAAAAAAATGCTACTAACCATAGCAAACTATGCCAAACTCACCTAAATTACTTCGGCTATCAAAAATCACCCCCAACTATCCCTTACCACAACAAACTAAACCCAATCGCTTTTAAATTACAAAAAAATGCTAAAAATCATAACAAACTATACCAGAATCACCTAAATTACTTCGGCTACCGTAAATCACCCCCAACTATCCCTTACCACAACAAACCAAACCATATCATCTTAAAATTACAAAAAAAGGTATACAAATCATAACAAACTATGCCAGACTCACCTAAATAACTTCGGCTACTCTAAATCATCACCCACTAACCCTTACCACAACAAATTAAACCCAATCACTTTTAAATTACAAAAAAATGCTAGTAACCATAGCAAACTCACCTAAATTACTTCGGCTACCATAAATCATCACCAACTAACCCTTACCACAACAAACTAAACCCAATCAATTTTAAATTACAAAAAAATTCTAGTAACCATAGCAAACTATGCCAAACTCACCTAAATTACTTGGGCTACCATAAATCATCACCAACTAACCCTTACCACAACAAACTAAACCCAATCACTTTTAAATTACAAAAAAAATTTAAAAATTATAACAAACTATACCAGAATCACCTAAATTACTTCGGCTACCGTAAATCACCCCCAACTATCCCTTACCACAACAAACCAAACCATATCATCTTAAAATTACAAAAAAAGGTATACAAATCATAACAAACTATGCCAGACTCACCTAAATTACTTCGGCTACTCTAAATCATCACCAACTAACCCTTACCACAACAAACTAAACCCAATCACTTTTAAATTACAAAAAAATGCTAGTAACCATAGCAAACTATGCCAAACTTGCCTAAATTACTTCGGCTACAATAAATCATCACCAACTAACCCTTACCACAACAAACTAAACCCAATCACTTTTAAATTACAAAAAAATGCTACTAACCATAGCAAACTATGCCAAACTCACCTAAATTACTTCGGCTATCAAAAATCGCCCCCAACTACACTTTACAGCAACAAACTAAGCCCAATCACTTTAAAATTACAAAAAAATGCTAAAAATCATAACAAACTATACCAGAATCACCTAAATTACTTCGGCTACCGTAAATCACCCCCAACTATCCCTTACCACAACAAACCAAACCATATCATCTTAAAATTACAAAAAAAGTTGTACAAATCATAACAAACTATGCCAGACTCACCTAAATTACTTCGGCTACCCTAAATCATCACCAACTAACCCTTACCACAACAAACTAAACCCAATCATTTTTAAATTACAAAAAAATGCTAGTAACCATAGCAAACTATGCCAAACTCACCTAAATTACTTCGGCTACCATAAAGCATCACCAACTAACCCTTACCACAACAAACTAAACCCAATCACTTTTAAATTACAAAAAAATGCTAAAAATCATAACAAACTATACCAGAATCACCTAAATTACTTCGGCTACCGTAAATCACCCCCAACTATCCCTTACCACAACAAACCACACCATATCATCTTAAAATTACAAAAAAAGGTGTACAAATCATAACAAACTATGCCAGACTCACCTAAATTACTTCGGCTACTCTAAATCATCACCAACTAACCCTTACCAAAACAAATTAAACCCAATCACTTTTAAATTACAAAAAAATGCTAGTAACCATAGCAAACTATGCCAAACTTACCTAAATTACTTCGGCTACCATAAATAATCACCAACTAACCCTTACCACAACAAACTAAACCCAATCACTTCTAAATTACAAAAAAATGCTACTAACCATAGCAAACTATGCCAAACTCACCTAAATTACTTCGGCTTTTAAAAATCACCCCCAACTACACTTTACAGCAACAAACTAAGCCCAATCAGTTTAAAATTACAAAAAAATTCTAAAAATCATAACAAACTATTCCAGAATCACCTAAATTACTTCGGCTACCGTAAATCACCCCTAACTATCCCTTACCACAACAAACCAAACCATATCATCTTAAAATTACAAAAAAAGGTGTACAAATCATAACAAACTATGCCAGACTCACCTAAATTACTTCGGCTACTCTAAATTATCACCAACTAACCTTTACCACAACAAACTAAACCCAATCACTTCTAAATTTCAAAAAAATGCTAGTAACCATAGCAAACTATGCCAAACTCACCTAAATTACTTCGGCTACCATAAATCATCACCAACTAACCCTTACCACAACAAACTAAACCCAATCACTTTTAAATTACAAAAAAATGCTAAAAATCATAACAAACTATGCCAAACTCACCTAAATTACTTCGGCTACCATAAATCATCACCAACTAACCCTTACCACAACAAACTAAACCCAATCACTTTTAAATTACAAAAAAAATTTAAAAATCATAACAAACTATACCAGAATCACCTAAATTACTTCGGCTACCGTAAATCACCCCCAACTATCCCTTACCACAACAAACCAAACCATATCATCTTAAAATTACAAAAAAAGATGTACAAATCATAACAAACTATGCCAGACTCACCTAAATTACTTCGGCTACTCTAAATCATCACCAACTAACCCTTACCACAATAAACTAAACCCAATCACTTTTAAATTACAAAAAAATGCTAGTAACCATAGCAAACTATGCCAAACTCGCCTAAATTACTTCGGCTACAATAAATCATCACCAACTAACCCTTACCACAACAAACTAAACCCAATCACTTTTAAATTACAAAAAAATGCTACTAACCATAGCAAACTATGCCAAACTCACCTAAATTACTTCGGCTATCAAAAATCGCCCCCAACTACACTTTACAGCAACAAACTAAGCCCAATCACTTTAAAATTACAAAAAAATGCTAAAAATCATAACAAACTATACCAGAATTACCTAAATTACTTCGGCTACCGTAAATCACCCCCAACTATCCCTTACCACAACAAACCAAACCATATCAGCTTAAAATTACAAAAAAAGTTGTACAAATCATAACAAACTATGCCAGACTCACCTAAATTACTTCGGCTACCCTAAATCATCACCAACTAACCCTTACCACAACAAACTAAACCCAATCATTTTTAAATTACAAAAAAATGCTAGTAACCATAGCAAACTATGCCAAACTCACCTAAATTACTTCGGCTACCATAAAGCATCACCAACCAACCCTTACCACAACAAACTAAACCCAATCACTTTTAAATTACAAAAAAATGCTAAAAATCATAACAAACTATACCAGAATCACCTAAATTACTTCGGCTACCGTAAATCACCCCCAACTATCCCTTACCACAACAAACCAAACCATATCATCTTAAAATTACAAAAAAAGGTGTACAAATCATAACAAACTCTGCCAGACTCACCTAAATTACTTCGGCTACTCTAAATCATCACCAACTAACCCTTACCAAAACAAACTAAACCCAATCACTTTTAAATTACAAAAAAATGCTAGTAACCATAGCAAACTATGCCAAACTCACCTACATTACTTCGGCTACCATAAATAATCACCAACTAACAATTACCACAACAAACTAAACCCAATCACTTTCAAATTACAAAAAAATGCTACTAACCATAGCAAACTATGCCAAACTCACCTAAATTACTTCGGCTACCATAAATCATCACCAACTAACCCTTACCACAACAAACTAAACCCAATCATTTTTAAATTACAAAAAAATGCTACTAACCATAGCAAACTATGCCAAACTCACCTAAATTACTTCGGCTATCAAAAATCACCCCCAACTACACTTTACAGCAAGAAACTAAGCCCAATCACTTTAAAATTACAAAAAAATGCTAAAAATCATAACAAACTATACCAGAATCACCTAAATTACTTCGGCTACCGTAAATCACCCCCAACTATCCCTTACCACAACAAACCAAACCATATCATCTTAAAATTATAAAAAAAGGTGTACAAATCATAACAAACTATGCCAGACTCACCTAAATTACTTCGGCTACTCTAAATAATCTATATATATAAAGCGAAGTGTCCTCACTGACACACTCATTCATTCACTCATTCATCTACACATCTACACACTGATTCATAATCAACCCACAGCCCAAACCGTGAGGGCTGGAGACTTGAAATTTTAGACACGGGTGTATCATGTGCCGAAACTGAACACTAAGAAGGGATTTTGCGAAATTCGGCCCGGTTCCTTTGTAATTCAATAAAAACCGGCTAAAATAAACAAAAAATGATCGGATCGCGGAGACCGTGTTTATGTTAGAAGCACGTATCTAGCCAAAACAACTTCGACGACGGGCGACCGGTTTACATTAAAAGCACTTATTTAACCTAAACAATTTCAACGTCGAGTTTCTGCTTTCGTGATCATACTTTTGCCGTACCTAGCGAGGCCGCAGATATTTCAATTATAATTTTGATTTCAATTATAATGTCGATCCGTGACTCAATTAAAAATTACCAAATCACTCCAAATTTAATCCGTCAACATTAAACATCCTCAAATATCTCTTACCACTGCAAACTTTACCAAATCAACCCCAAAAAATTCCCGAACTATGCCAGATCCGTTATTCTAAATCATCCCTTACCACCCCTTAGCAACCCCAAGCAACTCCAATCACTTTAAAATAAAACAAAATGACACAAATCATGGCAGATTAAGTCCAACTCACACATATTATTTCGTCTACCAAAAATCACCCCCAACTACCCCTTACCACCCCAAAATAAGCCCAATCACTTTAAAATTACAAAAAATGTTACAAACCTTACCAAACTATGCCAAACTCATCTAAATTACTTTGGCTTCCATAAATCACCCCCAACAACCCCTTACTACCCCAAAATAAGCCCAATCACTTTAAAATTACAAAAAATGCTACAAACCATAGCAAACTATGCCAAACTCACTTAAATTACTTCGGCTATCATAAATCACCCCCAACTACCCCTTACCACCCCTAACTCATCCCAATCACTTTAAAATTACAAAAAATGTTACAAACCTTACCAAACTATGCCTAACTCACCCAAATTACTTCGGCTAACATAAATCACCCCCAACAACCCCTTACTACCCCAAAATAAGCCCAATCACTTTAAAATTACAAAAAATGCTACAAACCATAGCAAACTATGCCAAACTCACTTAAATTACTTCGGCTATCATAAATCACCCCCAACTACCCCTTACCGCCCCTAACTCATCCCAATCACTTTAAAATTACAAAAAATGCTACAACCCATAGCAAACTATGCCTAACTCACTTAAATTACTTCGGCTAACATAAATCACCCCCAACAACCCCTTACTACCCCAAAATAAGCCCAATCACTTTAAAATTACAAAAAAATGCTACAAACCATAGCAAACTATGCCTAACTCACCTAAATTACTTCGGCTACCATAAATCAGCCCCAACTACCCCTTACCACCCCAAAATAAGCCCAATCACTTTAAAATTACAAAAAATGCTACAAACCATAGCAAACTATGCCAAACTCACTTAAATTACTTCGGCTAACATAAATCACCCCCAACAACCCCTTACTACCCCAAAATAAGCCCAATCACTTTAAAATTACAAAAAAATGCTACAAACCATAGCAAACTATGCCAAACTCACCTAAATTACTTCGGCTAACATAAATCACCCCCAACAACCCCTTACTACCCCAAAATAAGCCCAATCACTTTAAAATTACAAAAAAATGCTACAAACCATAGCAAACTATGCCTAACTCACCTAAATTACTTCGGCTAACATAAATCACCCCCAACAACCCCTTACTACCCCAAAATAAGCCCAATCACTTTAAAATTACAAAAAAAGCTACAAACCATAGCAAACTATGCCTAACTCACCTAAATTACTTCGGCTAACATAAATCACCCCCAGCAACCCCTTACTACCCCAAAATAAGCCCAATCACTTTAAAATTACAAAAAAATGCTACAAACCATAGCAAACTATGCCTAACTCACCTAAATTACTTCGGCTAACATAAATCACCCCCAACAACCCCTTACTACCCCAAAATAAGCCCAATCACTTTAAAATTACAAAAAATGCTACAAACCATAGCAAACTATGCCTAACTCACCTAAATTACTTCGGCTACCATAAATCACCCCGAACTACCCCTTACAACCCCAAAATAAGCCCAATCACTTTAAAATTACAAAATATTCAACAAATCATAGCAAACTATGCCAAACTCACTTAAATTACTTCGGCTAACATAAATCACCCCCAACAACCCCTTACTACTCCAAAATAAGCCCAATCACTTTAAAATTACAAAAAAATGCTACAAACCATAGCAAACTATGCCTAACTCACCTAAATTACTTCGGCTACCATAAATCACCCCCAACTACCCCTTACCACCCCAAAATAAGCCCAATCACTTTAAAATTACAAAAAATGCTACAAACCATAGCAAACTATGCCAAACTCACCTAAATTACTTCGGCTACCATAAATCACCCCCAACTACCCCTTACCACCCCAAAATAAGCCAAATCACTTTAAAATTACGAAAAATGCTACAAGCCATAGCAAACTATCTCAAACTCACCTGAATTACTTTGGCTACCATAAATCACCCCCAACTACCCCTTACCACCCCAAACTAAGCCCAATCACTTTAAAATTACAAAAAATGCTACAAACCATAGCAAACTATGCCAAACTCACCTAAATTACTTCGGCTACCATAAATCACCCCCAACTACCCCTTACCGCCCCAAAATTAGCCTAATCACTTTAAAATTACAAAAATGCTACAAAACATAGCAAGCTATGCCAAACTCACTTAAATTTCTTCGGCTACCATAAATTAATAATCGTTTTCAATCAAAATCTTCTATTTGGTTGTGTTATTTATAAATGCCTTATCGTATTAAATCATAAAATATTAATAAATATCTGCACATAAAATATATTGTTCCGACTAATAGTCGTTATTCTGAATATTAAATATGCTGATACCTATTTTGATTCTCTTCCACCTTCCAATAAATATTTGTTCCAGTTGAAATGCAAACATAAACGTATTTCTGAATTGCAACACGCTGACGGGGCAAGCCCTACCTTTTCAACATGCGTGCATTTGTATAAACAGCTCTATGGTTTTTAACTTTAAAAGAGCTATAAAGGCGGTGTAAGCGCTAGAGTTTCGTAAAAATATCTGAAAAATTCGAAATTCTTCAATTGAATCAGAACTATCTTTGTGTTCGATAGTAAATTTATACTTGGAGTGGCACTGCCAACCCTGCCACCCATGACGAGGCACCTGCTGACTACTCTCCTTCCAGGGAAACTTTATAAATCAACGTCAAAATAATTTAGGACGCCTGAATGTGAAAATATCACTGTGTAATAAGTTCAGACTGACATGGAACACTTGAAATTTCGATATTTGTTTGTAATTCGACACAGGTCCATGAAGGAATGCATGTTAATGTAAACAAGTGTTAGTTTGTCGGAGAGACCGAATAAGATTTTTAACATTCCTGTCAAAATATTTATTTACTTTAGAATGTTAATTTCTTAAATTGATTTTGTGAAAATTATGACGGGCCATACGAGTACACCTGTGCGAGTATTATTTGGTGCATACAAATTAATCTCTTTTGTTATCCGAATTGTTTTTATACGCACTAGGCACGTGCACCTCATATTATTGTGAAAATTGCTGCTTCAGCGTCTGAAACGCTGGTACTCAACGTCGCCAAGGTCGAGGCGACGCATCGGTATTCGAAGTTCTATCGCTATTAAATAAATTATTTTATTCCCGATATTCCCGATTTGTTCTTGCCGTTAACCAAAACTCTCCCCAATCGATTTTCGAAAAATTTCCAGCGTCGGACCGGACGTCACTTATTATCGTACGCTAATTTTTACGTTCAGTTAATCATAGTGGTGTATTTGTTCTTCACCAAACCTGCTCCGGCCAAAATCCGAAATTTTAAGTATTGTGTGCTTATACACGATTTACACTATTTATTTTACGTACATTGCGTTCATTATGGTTCTGCATTATTTATAACTAAGATGGAGCAGTTTGAAAATCTAATAGTAAGCGGAGAACAAATACCACCACGTATAATTCCCGTGAAAAGTGATGGAAATAGTCTTTCTTACTATCTTTCCTATTGCATTTTTAATACCGGAAATAGAGCTCAAGAGCGAAGAATAACTTCGACTTTTTTATACATAATTCCTAAATACTTCCTTATATATTTCAACATTGTCTTTAACGTTGTCAGAGAACTAAATGGGAATAATTTGGAATAATTTAGAAACTTTTGAAAACAATGACAAAATTCTTTAGGGCGCCTGGATTTGAAAATATAACTCTGTGTAATAAGTTTAGACTGACTAGAGTGAAAAGAAAGGAGCTTGCGCCCAGAAAAGAAATTAAATGGAACACTTGAAGTTGAAATATTTGTTTGTAATTCGTCACAAGTCCATGAGGGAATGCGTGTTAATGTAAACAAATGTGAGTTTATTGGAGAGGCCGAATAAGATTTTTACATTATTGAAGCAGCTGGAGCCTGCCACGTCAAGGGCAAGGTCAGAAACGTGAAAAGGCGATGCTCGATTTAGTTTGAGTGTCTATGCAGAAATTCGCACATACCAAGCGTTGGATGATAAGCCTTTCTTATCGTTTCTTAGAATTCGGGAATTGCTGGTTCAGCGTGTGGAGCAGTACTCGATCGCGGTGTTTAATTTTAACACAACTACAATTGTGAAAATTGCTGCTCCAGCGTCGGAAACTGTTTGCAAAGTCGCCAAATTCGATGAGGCGACGCATCAGTGTTCGAAGGTCTACCGCTATCAAATAAAGTATTTTAATTTAACATTTCATCCTCGCGTTAACCAAATCTGCCCCCAATCAATTTTCGAAAAATTATCAGCATCGGACCGGACTCCACTTATATTTGTACGCTAATTTTTACGTTTAGTTAATGATAGATAGATAGATAGATAATTTTCGTGAAAATATCTGAAAAATTCATAATTCTGCAACTGAATTACAGAACTAATTTTGTGTTCGATAGTAAATTTATACTTGGAGTGGCACTGCCGACCCTGCCACCCCTGACGAGCCCCACTGCTGACAACTTTCCTTCCAGAAAAATTTTTGAAATCAGCGGCAAAATAAATTTAGGGCACCTGGATGTGAAAATATCACTATGTAATAAGTTCAGACTGACAAGAGTGAAAAAAACCGCTTGCATCCAGAAACGAAATCAAATGGAACACTTGAAATTTAGATATTTGTTTGTAATTCGTCGCAGGTCCATGAAGGCATGCATGTTAATGTAAACAAGTGTTAGTTTGTCGGAGAGGCCAAATAAGATTTTTACACCCACCACATTCCCGTCAAAATATTTATTTACTTTAGTATGTTAATTCATTTTGTGCAAATTATGACGGCCCAGTCGAGTACACCTGCGCGAGTATTATTTGGTAATCCAAATTCTTTTAATACGCACTAGGCACGTGCACCTAATATAATTGTTAAAATTGCTGCTTCAGCGTCTGGAACGCTGGTACTCAACGTCGCCAAGGTCGAGGCGACGCAACAGTATTCGAAGTTCTATCGCTATTAAATAATTTTTTTTATTATAATATTCCCGATTTGTTCTTGACGTTAAGTAAATATCTCCCCAATCGATTTTCGAAAAATTACCATCGTCGTACCGGACTCCACTTATATACCGTACGCTAATTTTTACGTTCATTTAATGATAGTGGTGTATTTGATCTTCACCAAACCTGCTCCGGCCAAAATCCGAAATTTGCAGTTTTACCGGATTTCACTGACATCATAAGTAATGTGTGCTTATACACGATTTACACTATTTATTTTATGTACATTGTGTTCATTATTGTTCTGCATTATTTATAACTAAGATGGAGGAATAGTAAGCGGGGTACAAATACCACCACGTATAATTCCTCTGAAAAGTGATGGAAATAGTCTTTTTTACTATCTTTCCTGTTGCATTTTATTACCGAAAATAGAGCTCAAGAGGTTCGCACTATAATTGTTCATTTTAAAATTACCAAATTTTTTGTATATTTTACCTGAATACGTTAAACACCCCTAAACATAATGTACCATTCTAAACTACTCTCAAAAATCATACACTTGCCATTCCAAACTACCCCACATCAACCTAAAATGTAAAAAAATTACGAATTCCAAGCAAACTACGCTAAACTCGCATAAATTACTTCGACTTCCGCTATATCACCCCAACCACTTCTTACCAAGCCAAACTAAACCCAATCACAAAAGTTTCGTTTAATCCGCCAAAGCTAAACCCCACCAACCATCAATAACCATTCAAAACAATCCCAAAAAAAACCCTTATCATCCGAAACTACACCAAATACATCGTTTTTATGGTGTGAAATTATGTATTTATATATTTCAACATTCTTCGACGACATTCTTTAACGTTGTTAGAGAACTAAATGGGAATAATTTGGAATAATTCAGCTTCTCTGTCAACTCTCCTTCTCTTGAAGAGTGAAAAAGTGTGAAAAAAAAGGAGCTTGCACCCAGAAACGAAATTATCGTCATTTTCGAAATCATATTGAAGTACCCGGTCCTGGCAATGCAGGTTGATTTCAGCAAATTTGTTTATTTTGTGATTGGAAAAGTAGAGCATTCCTGTTTAATTGTATTATAATGTCGATTAGTCTACATCACAAATACACCACTTTTGTCAACACTGCGTTTATTTAATCTACGTCCGGGCAACGCCGGGTACTTTCAGCTAGTCACCAACTAAACCTTACCACAATAAACTAAACCCAATCACTTTTAAATTACAAAAAAATGCTAGTAACCATAGCAAACTAAGCCAAACTCACCTAAATTACTTCGGTTACCATAAATCATCACCAACTAACCCTTACCACAACAAACTAAACCCAATCACTTTTAAATTACAAAAAAATGCTAAAAATCATAACAAACTAAACCAGAATCACCTAAATTACTTCGGCTAAAAAAAAAATGCTAAAAATCATCACAAAATATACCAGAATCACCTAAATTACTTCGGCTACCGTAAATCACCCCCAACTATCCCTTACCACAACAAACCAAACCATATCATCTTAAAATTACAAAAAAAGGTTTACAAATCATAACAAACTATGCCAGACTCACCTAAATTACTTCGGCTACTCTAAATCACCACCAACTAACCCTTACCACAACAAACTAAACCCAATCACTTTTAAATTACAAAAAAATGCTAGTAACCATAGCAAACTATGCCAAACTCACCTAAATTACTTCGGCTACCATAAATCATCACCAACTAACCCTTACCACAACAAACTAAACCCAATCACTTTTAAATTACAAAAAAATGCTACTAACCATAGCAAACTATGCCAAACTCACCTAAATTACTTCGGCTATCAAAAATCACCCCCAACTACACTTTACAGCAACAAACTAAGCCCAATCACTTTAAAATTACAAAAAAATGCTAAAAATCATAACAAACTATACCAGAATTACTTAAATTACTTCGGCTACCGTAAATCACCCCCAACTATCCCTTACCACAACAAACCAAACCATATCATCTTAAAATTACAAAAAAAGGTGTACAAATCATAACAAACTATGCCATCCTCACCTAAATTACTTCGGCTACTCTAAATCATCACCAACTAACCCTTACCACAACAAACTAAACCCAATCACTTTTAAATTACAAAAAAATGCTAGTAACCATAGCAAACTATGCCAAACTCATCTAAATTACTTCGGCTACCATAAATCATCACCAACTAACCCTTACTACAACAAACTAAACCCAATCACTTTTAAATTACAAAAAAATGCTAAAAATCATAACAAACTATACCAGAATCACCTAAATTACTTCGCCTACCGTAAATCACCCCCAACTATCCCTTACCACAACAAACCAAACCATATCATCCTAAAATTACAAAAAAAGGTGTACAAATCATAACAAACTATGCCAGACTCACCTAAATTACTTCGGCTACTCTAAATCATCACCCACTAACCCTTACCACAACAAACTAAACCCAATCACTTTTAAATTACAAAAAAATGCTAGTAACCATAGCAAAATATGCCAAACTCACCTAAATTACTTCGGCTACCATAAATCATCACCAACTAACCCTTACCACAACAAACTAAACCCAATCACTTTTAAATTACAAAAAAATTCTAAAAATCATAACAAACTATACCAGAATCACCTAAATTACTTCGGCTACCGTAAATCACCCCCAACTATCCCTTACCACAACAAACCAAACCATATCATCTTAAAATTACAAAAAAAGGTGTACAAATCATAACAAACTATGCCAGACTCACCTAAATTACTTCGGCTACTCTAAATCATCACCCACTAACCCTTACCACAACAAACTAAACCTAATCACATTTAAATTACAAAAAAATGATAGTAACCATAGCAAACTATGCCAAACTCACCTAAATTACTTCGGCTACAATAAATCATCACCAACTAACCCTTAACACAACAAACTAAACTCAATCACTTTTAAATTACAAAAAAAGGCTAAAAATCATAAGAAACTATACCAGAATCACCTAAATTACTTTGGCTACCGTAAGTCACCCCCAACAATCCCTTACCACAACAAACCAAACCATATCATCTAAAAATTACAAAAAAGGTGTACAAATCATAACAAACTATGCCAGACTCACCTAAATTACTTCGGCTACTCTAAATCATCACCAACTAACCCTTACCACAACAAACTAAACCCAATCATTTTTAAATTACAAAAAAATGCTAGTAACCATAGCAAACTATGCCAAACTCACCCAAATTACTTCGGCTACCATAAATCATCACCAACTAACCCTTACCACAACAAACTAAACCCAATCACTTTTAAATTACAAAAAAATGCTAAAGATCATAACAAACTATACCAGAATCACCTAAATTACTTCGGCTACCGTAAATCACCCCCAACTATCCCTTACCTCAACAAACCAAACCATATCATTTTAAAATTAAAAAAAAGGTGTACAAATCATAACAAACTATGCCAGACTCACCTAAATTACCTCGGTTACTCTAAATCATCACCAACTAACCCTTACCACAACAAACTAAACCCAATCACTTTTAAATTACAAAAAAATTCTAGTAACCATAGCAAACTATGCCAAACTCACCTAAATTACTTGGGCTACCATAAATCATCACCAACTAACCCTTACCACAACAAACTAAACCCAATCACTTTTAAATTACAAAAAAATTTTAAAAATCATTACAAACTATACCAGAATCACCTAAATTACTTCGGCTACCGTAAATCACCCTAAACTATCACTTACCACAACAAACCAAACCATATCATGTTAAAATTACAAAAAAAGGTGTACAAATCATAACAAACTATGCCAGACTCACCTAAATTACTTCGGCTACCATAAATCATCACCAACTAACCCTTACCACAACAAACTAAACCCAATCACTTTTAAATTACAAAAAAATGCTACTAACCATAGCAAACTATGCCAAACTCACCTAAATTACTTCGGCTATCAAAAATCGCCCCCAACTACACTTTACAGCAACAAACTAAGCCCAACCACTTTAAAATTACAAAAAAATGCTAAAAATCATAACAAACTATACCAGAATCACTTAAATTACTTCGGCTACCGTAAATCACCCCCAACTATCCCTTACCACAACAAACCAAACCATATTATCTTAAAATTACAAAAAAAGGTGTACAAATCATAACAAACTATGCCAGACTCACCTAAATTACTTCGGCTACTCTAAATCATCACCATCTAACCCTTACCACAACAAACTAAACCCTATCACTTTTAAATTACAAAAAAATGCTACTAACCATAGCAAACTATGCCAAACTCACCTAAATTACTTCGGCTATCAAAAATCACCCCCAACTACAGTTTTACAGCAACAAACTAAGCCCAATCACTTTTAAATTACAAAAAAATGCTAAAAATCATAACAAACTATACCAGAATCACCTAAATTACTTCGCCTACCGTAAATCACCCCCAACTATACCTTACCACAACAAACCAAACCATATCATCCTAAAATTACAAAAAAAGGTGTACAAATCATAACAAACTATGCCAGACTCACCTAAATTACTTCGGCTACTCTAAATCATCACCCACTAATCCTTACCACAACAAACTAAACCCAATCATTTTTAAATTACAAAAAAATGCTAGTAACCATAGCAAACTATGCCAAACTCACCTAAATTACTTGGGCTACCATAAATCATCACCAACTAACCCTTACTACAACAAACTAAACCCAATCACTTTTAAATTACAAAAAAATGCTACTAACCATAGCAAACTATGCCAAACTCACCTAAATTACTTCGGCTATCAAAAATCACCCCCAACTACACTTTACAGCAACAAACTAAGCCAATCAGTTTAAAATTACAAAAAAAATTCTAAAAATCATAACAAACTATTCCAGAATCACCTAAATTACTTCGGCTACCGTAAATCACCCCTAACTATCCCTTACCACAACAAACCAAACCATATTATCTTAAAATTACAAAAAAAGGTGTACAAATCATAACAAACTATGCCAGACTCACCTAAATTACTTCGGCTACTCTAAATCATCACCAACTAACCTTTACCACAACAAACTAAACCCAATCACTTCTAAATTACAAAAAAATGCTAGTAACCATAGCAAACTATGCCAAACTCACCTAAATTACTTCGGCTACCATAAATCATCACCAACTAACAATTACCACAACAAACTAAACCCAATCACTTTCAAATTACAAAAAAATGCTAAAAATCATAACAAACTATACCAGAATCACCTAAATTACTTCGGCAACCGTAAATCACCCCCAACTATACCTTACCACAATAAACCAAACCATAGCATCTTAAAATTACAAAAAAAGGTGTACAAATCATAACAAACTATGCCAGACTCACCTAAATTACTTCGGCTACTCTAAATCATCACCAACTAACCCTTACCACAACAAACTAAACCCAATCACTTTTAAATTACAAAAAAATGCTAGTAACCAGAGCAAACTATGCCAAACTCACCTAAATTGCTTCGGCTACCATAAATCATCACCAACAAACTAAACCCAATCACTTTTAAATTACAATAAAATGCTACTAACCATAGCAAACTATGCCAAACTCACCTAAATTACTTCGGCTATCAAAAATCGCCCCCAACTACACTTTACAACAACAAACTAAGCCCAATCACTTTAAAATTACAAAAAAATGCTAAAAATCATAACAAACTATACCAGAATCACCTAAATTACTTCGGCTACCGTAAATCACCCCCAACTATCCCTTACCACAACAAACCAAACCATATCATCTTAAAATTACAAAAAAAGTTGTACAAATCATAACAAACTATGCCAGACTCACCTAAATTACTTCGGCTACCCTAAATCATCACCAACTAACCCTTACCACAACAAACTAAACCCAATCATTTTTAAATTACAAAAAAATGCTAGTAACCATAGCAAACTATGCCAAACTCACCTAAATTACTTCGGCTACCATAAAGCATCACCAACTAACCCTTACTACAACAAACTAAACCCAATCACTTTTAAATTACAAAAAAATGCTAAAAATCATAACAAACTATACCAGAATCACCTAAATTACTTCGCCTACCGTAAATCACCCCCAACTATCCCTTACCATAACAAACCAAACCATATCATCCTAAAATTACAAAAAAAGGTGTACAAATCATAACAAACTATGCCAGACTCACCTAAATTACTTCGGCTACCCTAAATCATCACCAACTAACCCTTACCACAACAAACTAAACCCAATCACTTTTAAATTACAAAAAAATGCTAGTAACCACAGCAAACTATGCCAAACTCATCTAAATTACTTCGGCTACCATAAATCATCACCAACTAACACTTACTACAACAAACTAAACCCAATCACTTTTAAATTACAAAAAAATGCTAAAAATCATAACAAACTATACCAGAATCACCTAAATTACTTCGCCTACCGTAAATCACCCCCAACTATCCCTTACCACAACAAACCAAACCATATCATCCTAAAATTACAAAAAAAGGTGTACAAATCATAACAAACTATGCCAGACTCACCTAAATTACTTCGGCTACTCTAAATCATCACCCACTAACCCTTACCACAACAAACTAAACCCAATCACTTTTAAATTACAAAAAAATGCTAGTAACCATAGCAAAATATGCCAAACTCACCTAAATTACTTCGGCTACCATAAATCATCACCAACTAACCCTTACCACAACAAACTAAACCCAATCACTTTTAAATTACAAAAAAATTCTAAAAATCATAACAAACTATACCAGAATCACCTAAATTACTTCGGCTACCGTAAATCACCCCCAACTATCCCTTGCCACAACAAACCAAACCATATCATCTTAAAATTACAAAAAAAGGTGTACAAATCATAACAAACTATGCCAGACTCACCTAAATTACTTCGGCTACTCTAAATCATCACCCACTAACCCTTACCACAACAAACTAAACCTAATCACATTTAAATTACAAAAAAATGCTAGTAACCATAGCAAACTATGCCAAACTCACCTAAATTACTTCGGCTACCATAAATCATCACCAACTAACCCTTACCACAACAAACTAAACCCAATCACTTTTAAATTACAAAAAAATGCTAAAAATCATAACAAACTATACCAGAATCACCTAAATTACTTCGGCTACCGTAAATCACCCACAACTATCCCTTACCACAACAAACCAAACCATATCATCTTAAAATTACAAAAAAAGTTGTACAAATCATAACAAACTATGCCAGACTCACCTAAATTTCTTCGGCTACTCTAAATCATCACCAACTAACCCTTACCACAACAAACTAAACCCAATCATTTTTAAATTACAAAAAAATGCTAGTAACCATAGCAAACTATGCCAAACTCACCTAAATTTCTTCGGCTACCATAAATCATCACCAACTAACCCTTAACACAACAAACTAAACTCAATCACTTTTAAATTACAAAAAAAGGCTAAAAATCATAACAAACTATACCAGAATCACCTAAATTACTTCGGCTACCGTAAGTCACCCCCAACAATCCCTTACCACAACAAACCAAACCATATCATCTTAAAATTACAAAAAAGGTGAACAAATCATAACAAACTATGCCAGACTCACCTAAATTACTTCGGCTACTCTAAATCATCACCAACTAACCCTTACCACAACAAACTAAACCCAATCATTTTTAAATTACAAAAAAATGCTAGTAACCATAGCAAACTATGCCAAACTCACCCAAATTACTTCGGCTACCATAAATCATCACCAACTAACCCTTACCACAACAAACTAAACCCAATCACTTTTAAATTACAAAAAAATGCTAAAAATCATAACAAACTATACCAGAATCACCTAAATTACTTCGGCTACCGTAAATCACCCCCAACTATCCCTTACCTCAACAAACCAAACCATATCATTTTAAAATTAAAAAAAAGGTGTACAAATCATAACAAACTATGCCAGACTCACCTAAATTACCTCGGTTACTCTAAATCATCACCAACTAACCCTTACCACAACAAACTAAACCCAATCACTTTTAAATTACAAAAAAATTCTAGTAACCATAGCAAACTATGCCAAACTCACCTAAATTACTTGGGCTACCATAAATCATCACCAACTAACCCTTACCACAACAAACTAAACCCAATCACTTTTAAATTACAAAAAAATTTTAAAAATCATTACAAACTATACCAGAATCACCTAAATAACTTCGGCTACCGTAAATCACCCTAAACTATCACTTACCACAACAAACCAAACCATATCATGTTAAAATTACAAAAAAAGGTGTACAAATCATAACAAACTATGCCAGACTCACCTAAATTACTTCGGCTACTCTAAATCATCACCAACTAACCCTTACCACAACAAACTAAACCCAATCACTTTTAAATTACAAAAAAATGCTAGTAACCATAGCAAACTATGCCAAACTCACCTAAATTACTTCGGCTACCATAAATCATCACCAACTAACCCTTACCACAACAAACTAAACCCAATCACTTTTAAATTACAAAAAAATGCTACTAACCATAGCAAACTATGCCAAACTCACCTAAATTACTTCGGCTATCAAAAATCGCCCCCAACTACACTTTACAGCAACAAACTAAGCCCAACCACTTTAAAATTACAAAAAAATGCTAAAAATCATAACAAACTATACCAGAATCACTTAAATTACTTCGGCTACCGTAAATCACCCCCAACTATCCCTTACCACAACAAACCAAACCATATCAACTTAAAATTACAAAAAAAGGTGTACAAATCATAACAAACTATGCCAGACTCACCTAAATTACTTCGGCTACTCTAAATCATCACCATCTAACCCTTACCACAACAAACTAAACCCAACCACTTTTAAATTACAAAAAAATGCTACTAACCATAGCAAACTATGCCAAACTTACCTAAATTACTTCGGCTATCAAAAATCACCCCCAACTACAGTTTTACAGCAACAAACTAAGCCCAATCACTTTTAAATTACAAAAAAATGCTAAAAATCATAACAAACTATACCAGAATCACCTAAATTACTTCGCCTACCGTAAATCACCCCCAACTATACCTTACCACAACAAACCAAACCATATCATCCTAAAATTACAAAAAAAGGTGTACAAATCATAACAAACTATGCCAGACTCACCTAAATTACTTCGGCTACTCTAAATCATCACCCACTAACCCTTACCACAACAAACTAAACCCAATCATTTTTAAATTACAAAAAAATGCTAGTAACCATAGCAAACTATGCCAAACTCACCTAAATTACTTCGGCTACCATAAATCATCACCAACTAACCCTTACCACAACAAACTAAACCCAATCACTTTTAAATTACAAAAAAATGCTACTAACCATAGCAAACTATGCCAAACTCACCTAAATTACTTCGGCTATCAAAAATCACCCCCAACTACACTTTACAGCAACAAACTAAGCCCAATCAGTTTAAAATTACAAAAAAAATTCTAAAAATCATAACAAACTATTCCAGAATCACCTAAATTACTTCGGCTACCGTAAATCACCCCTAACTATCCCTTACCACAACAAACCAAACCATATTATCTTAAAATTACAAAAAAAGGTGTACAAATCATAACAAACTATGCCAGACTCACCTAAATTACTTCGGCTACTCTAAATCATCACCAACTAATCTTTACCACAACAAACTAAACCCAATCACTTCTAAATTACAAAAAAATGCTAGTAACCATAGCAAACTATGCCAAACTCACCTAAATTACTTCGGCTACCATAAATCATCACCAACTAACAATTACCACAACAAACTAAACCCAATCACTTTCAAATTACAAAAAAATGCTAAAAATCATAACAAACTATACCAGAATCACCTAAATTACTTCGGCAACCGTAAATCACCCCCAACTATACCTTACCACAATAAACCAAACCATAGCATCTTAAAATTACAAAAAAAGGTGTACAAATCATAACAAACTATGCCAGACTCACCTAAATTACTTCGGCTACTCTAAATCATCACCAACTAACCCTTACCACAACAAACTAAACCCAATCACTTTTAAATTACAAAAAAATGCTAGTAACCAGAGCAAACTATGCCAAACTCACCTAAATTGCTTCGGCTACCATAAATCATCACCAACAAACTAAACCCAATCACTTTTAAATTACAAAAAAATGCTACTAACCATAGCAAACTATGCCAAACTCACCTAAATTACTTCGGCTATCAAAAATCGCCCCCAACTACACTTTACAACAACAAACTAAGCCCAATCACTTTAAAATTACAAAAAAATGCTAAAAATCATAACAAACTATACCAGAATCACCTAAATTACTTCGGCTACCGTAAATCACCCCCAACTATCCCTTACCACAACAAACCAAACCATATCACCTTAAAATTACAAAAAAAGTTGTACAAATCATAACAAACTATGCCAGACTCACCTAAATTACTTCGGCTACCCTAAATCATCACCAACTAACCCTTACCACAACAAGCTAAACCCAATCATTTTTAAATTACAAAAAAATGCTAGTAACCATAGCAAACTATGCCAAACTCACCAAAATTACTTCGGCTACCATAAAGCATCACCAACTAACCCTTACCACAACAAACTAAACCCAATCACCTTTAAATTACAAAAAAATGCTAAAAATCATAACAAACTATACCAGAATCGCCTAAATTACTTCGGCTACCGTAAATCACATCAACTATCCCTTACCACAACAAACCAAACCATATCATCTTAAAATTACAAAAAAAGGTGTACAAATCATAACAAACTATGCCAGACTCACCTAAATTACTTCGGCTACTCTAAATCATCACCAACTAACCCTTACCAAAACAAACTAAACCCAATCACTTTTAAATTACAAAAAAATGCTAGTAACCATAGCAAACTATGCCAAACTCACCTAAATTACTTCGGCTACCATAAATAATCACCAACTAACCCTTACCACAACAAACTAAACCCAATCACTTTTAAATTACAAAAAAATGCTACTAACCATAGCAAACTATGCCAAACTCACCTAAATTACTTCGGCTATCAAAAATCACCCCCAACTACACTTTACAGCAACAAACTAAGCCCAATCAGTTTAAAATTACAAAAAAAATTCTAAAAATCATAACAAACTATTCCAGAATCACCTAAATTACTTCGGCTACCGTAAATCACCCCTAACTATCCCTTACCACAACAAACCAAACCATATCATCTTAAAATTACAAAAAAAAGTGTACAAATCATAGCAAACTATGCCAGACTCACCTAAATTACTTCGGCTACTCTAAATCATCACCAACTAATATTTTACCACAACAAACTAAACCCAATCACTTCTAAATTACAAAAAAATGCTAGTAACCATAGCAAAGTATGCCAAACTCACCTAAATTACTTCGGCTACCATAAATCATCACCAACTAACAATTACCACAACAAACTAAACCCAATCACTTTCAAATTACAAAAAAATGCTAAAAATCATAACAAACTATACCAAAATCACCTAAATTACTTCGGCTACCTTAAATCACCCCCAACTATCCTTTACCACAACAAACCAAACCATATCATCTTAAAATTACAAAAAAAGGTGAACAAATCATAACAAACTATGCCAGACTCACCTAAATTACTTCGGCTACTCTAAATCATCACCAACTAACCCTTACCACAACAAACTAAACCCAATCACTTTTAAATTACAAAAAAATGCTAGTAACCATAGCAAACTATGCCAAACTCACCTAAATTACTTCGGCAACCATAAATCATCACCAACTAACCCTTGCCACAACAAACTAAACCCAATAATATTTAAATTACAAAAAAATGCTACTAACCATAGCAAACTATGCCAAACTCACCTAAATTACTTCGGCTATCAAAAATCACCCCCAACTACACTTTACAGCAACAAACTAAGCCCAATCACTTTAAAATTACAAAAAAATGCTAAAAATCATAACAAACTATACCAGAATCACCTAAATTACTTCGGCAACCGTAAATCACCCCCAACTATACCTTACCACAACAAACCAAACCATAGCATTTTAAAATTACAAAAAAAGGTGTACAAATCATAACAAACTATGCCAGACTCACCTAAATTACTTCGGCTACTCTAAATCATCACCAACTAACCCTTACCACAACAAACTAAACCCAATCACTTTTAAATTACAAAAAAATGCTAGTAACCATAGCAAACTATGCCAAACTCACCTAAATTGCTTCGGCTACCATAAATCATCACCAACTAACCCTTACCACAACAAACTAAACCCAATCATTTTTAAATTACAAAAAAATGCTAATAACCATAGCAAACTATGCCAAACTCATATAAATTACTTCGGCTATCAAAAATCACCCCCAACTACACTTTACAGCAAGAAACTAAGCCCAATCACTTAAAAATTACAAAAAAATGCTAAAAATCATTACAAACTATACCAGAATCACCTAAATTACTTCGGCTACCGTAAATCACCCCCAACTATCGCTTACCACAACAAACCAAACCATATCATCTTAAAATTACAAAAAAAGGTGTACAAATCATAACAAACTATGCCAGACTCACCTAAATTACTTCGGCTACTCTAAATCATCACCAACTAACCCTTACCAGAACAAACTAAACCCAATCACTTTTGAATTACAAAAAAATGCTAGTAACCATAGCAAACTATGCCAAACTCACCAAAATTACTTCGGCTACCATAAATCATCACCAACTAACCCTTACCACAACAAACTAAACCCAATCACTTTTAAATTACAAAAAAATGCTACTAACCATAGCAAACTATGCCAAACTCACCTAAATTACTTCGGCTATCAAAAATCACCCCCAACTACACTTTACAGCAACAAACTAAGCCCAATCATTTTAAAATTACAAAAAAATGCTAAAAATCATAACAAACTATACCAGAATTACTTAAATTACTTCGGGTAACGTAAATCACCCCCAACTATCCCTTACCACAACAAACCAAACCATATCATCTTAAAATTACAAAAAAAAGTGTACAAATCTTAACAAATTATGCCAGACTCACCTAAATTACTTCGGCTACTCTAAATCATCACCAACTAACCCTTACCACAACAAACTAAACCCAATCACTTTTAAATTACAAAAAAATGCTAGTAACCATAGCAAACTATGCCAAACTCATATAAATTATTTCGGCTACCATAAATCATCACCAACTAACCCTTACTACAACAAACTAAACCCAATCACTTTTAAATTACAAAAAAATGCTAAAAATCATAACAAACTATACCAGAATCACCTAAATTACTTCGGCTACCGTAAATCACCCCCAACTATCCCTTACCACAACAAACCAAACCATATCATCCTAAAATTACAAAAAAAGGTGTACAAATCATAACAAACTATGCCAGACTCACCTAAATTACTTCGGCTACTCTAAATCATCACCCACTAACCCTTACCACAACAAACTAAACCCAATCACTTTTAAATTACAAAAAAATGCTAGTAACCATAGCAAACTATGCCAAACTCACCTAAATTACTTCGGCTACCATAAATCATCACCAACTAACACTTACCACAACAAACTAAACCCAATCACTTTTAAATTACAAAAAAATGCTAAAAATCATAACAAACTATACCAGAATCACCTAAATTACTTCGGCTACCGTAAATCACCCCCAACTATCCCTTACCACAACAAACCAAACCATATCATCTTAAAATTACAAAAAAAGGTGTACAAATCATAACAAACTATGCCAGACTCACCTAAATTACTTCGGCTACTCTAAATCATCACCCACTAACCCTTACCACAACAAACTAAACCCAATCACTTTTAAATTATAAAAAAATGCTAGTAACCATAGCAAACTATGCCAAACTCACCTAAATTACTTCGGCTACCATAAATCATCACCAACTAACCCTTACCACAACAAACTAAACCCAATCACTTTTACATTACAAAAAAATGCTAAAAATCATAACAAACTATACCAGAATCACCTAAATTACTTCGGCTACCGTAAATCACCCCCAACTATCCCTTACCACAACAAACCAAACCATATCATCTAAAAATTACAAAAAAAGGTGTACAAATCATAACAAACTATGCCAGACTCACCTAAATTACTTCGGCTACTCTAAATCATCCCCAACTAACCCTTACCACAACAAACTAAACCCAATCACTTTTAAATTACAAAAAAATGCTAGTAACCATAGCAAACTATGCCAAACTCACCTAAATTGCTTCGGCTACCATAAATCATCACCAACTAACCCTTACCACAACAAACTAAACCCAATTACTTTTAAATTACAAAAAAATGCTAAAAATCATAACAAACTATACCAGAATCACCTAAATTACTTCGGCTACCGTAAATCACCCCCAACTATCCCTTACCACAACAAACCAAACCATATCATCTAAAAATTACAAAAAAAGGTGTACAAATCATAACAAACTATGCCAGACTCACCTAAATTACTTCGGCTACTCTAAATCATCCCCAACTAACCCTTACCACAACAAACTAAACCCAATCACTTTTAAATTACAAAAAAATGCTAGTAACCATAGCAAACTATGCCAAACTCACCTAAATTACTTCGGCTACCATAAATCATCACCAACTAACCCTTACCACAACAAACTAAACCCAATCATTTTTAAATTACAAAAAAATGCTACTAACCATAGCAAACTATGCCAAACTCATATAAATTACTTCGGCTATCAAAAATCACCCCCAACTACACTTTACAGCAAGAAACTAAGCCCAATCACTTAAAAATTACAAAAAAATGCTAAAAATCATTACAAACTATACCAGAATCACCTAAATTACTTCGGCTACCGTAAATCACCCCCAACTATCGCTTACCACAACAAACCAAACCATATCATCTTAAAATTACAAAAAAAGGTGTACAAATCATAACAAACTATGCCAGACTCACCTAAATTACTTCGGCTACTCTAAATCATCACCAACTAACCCTTACCACAACAAACTAAACCCAATCACTTTTAAATTACAAAAAAATGCTAGTAACCATAGCAAACTAAGCCAAACTCACCTAAATTACTTCGGCTACCATAAATCATCACCAACTAACCCTTACCACAACAAACTAAACCCAATCATTTTTAAATTACAAAAAAATGCTAAAAATCATAACAAACTAAACCAGAATCACCTAAATTACTTCGGCTAAAAAAAAATGCTAAAAATCATCATAAAATATACCAGAATCACCTAAATTACTTCGGCTACCGTAAATCACCCCCAACTATCCCTTACCACAACAAACCAAACCATATCATCTTAAAATTACAAAAAAAGGTGTACAAAAAAAATCATAACAAACTATGCCAGACTCACCTAAATTACTTCGGCTACTCTAAATCATCACCAACTAACCCTTACCAGAACAAACTAAACCCAATCACTTTTGAATTACAAAAAAATGCTAGTAACCATAGCAAACTATGCCAAACTCACCAAAATTACTTCGGCTACCATAAATCATCACCAACTAACCCTTACCACAACAAACTAAACCCAATTACTTTTAAATTACAAAAAAATGCTACTAACCATAGCAAACTATGCCAAACTCACCTAAATTACTTCGGCTATCAAAAATCACCCCCAACTACACTTTACAGCAACAAACTAAGCCCAATCACTTTAAAATTACAAAAAAATGCTAAAAATCATTACAAACTATACCAGAATTACTTAAATTACTTCGGCTAACGTAAATCACCCCCAACTATCCCTTACCACAACAAACCAAACCATATCATCTTAAAATTACAAAAAAAAGTGTACAAATCTTAACAAATTATGCCAGACTCACCTAAATTACTTCGGCTACTCTAAATCATCACCAACTAACCCTTACCACAACAAACTAAACCCAATCACTTTTAAATTACAAAAAAATGCTAGTAACCATAGCAAACTATGCCAAACTCATATAAATTATTTCGGCTACCATAAATCATCACCAACTAACCCTTACTACAACAAACTAAACCCAATCACTTTTAAATTACAAAAAAATGCTAAAAATCATAACAAACTATACCAGAATCACCTAAATTACTTCGGCTACCGTAAATCACCCCCAACTATCCCTTACCACAACAAACCAAACCATATCATCCTAAAATTACAAAAAAAGGTGTACAAATCATAACAAACTATGCCAGACTCACCTAAATTACTTCGGCTACTCTAAATCATCACCCACTAACCCTTACCACAACAAACTAAACCCAATCACTTTTAAATTACAAAAAAATGCTAGTAACCATAGCAAACTATGCCAAACTCACCTAAATTACTTCGGCTACCATAAATCATCACCAACTAACACTTACCACAACAAACTAAACCCAATCACTTTTAAATTACAAAAAAATGCTAAAAATCATAACAAACTATACCAGAATCACCTAAATTACTTTGGCTACCGTAAATCACCCCCAACTATCCCTTACCACAACAAACCAAACCATATCATCTTAAAATTACAAAAAAAGGTGTACAAATCATAACAAACTATGCCAGACTCACCTAAATTACTTCGGCTACTCTAAATCATCACCCACTAACCCTTACCACAACAAACTAAACCCAATCACTTTTAAATTATAAAAAAATGCTAGTAACCATAGCAAACTATGCCAAACTCACCTAAATTACTTCGGCTACCATAAATCATCACCAACTAACCCTTACCACAACAAACTAAACCCAATCACTTTTACATTACAAAAAAATGCTAAAAATCATAACAAACTATACCAGAATCACCTAAATTACTTCGGCTACCGTAAATCACCCCCAACTATCCCTTCCCACAACAAACCAAACCATATCATCTTAAAATTACAAAAAAAGTTGTACAAATCATAACAAACTATGCCAGACTCACCTAAATTTCTTCGGCTACTCTAAATCATCACCAACTAAACCTTACCACAACAAACTAAACCCAATCACTTTTAAATTACAAAAAAATGCTAGTAACCATAGCAAACTATGCCAAACTCACCTAAATTACTTCGGCTACCATAAATAATCACCAACTAACCCTTACCACAACAAACTAAACCCAATCACTTTTAAATTACAAAAAAATGCTACTAACCATAGCAAACTATGCCAAACTCACCTAAATTACTTCGGCTATCAAAAATCACCCCCAACTACACTTTACAGCAAGAAACTAAGCCCAATCACTTAAAAATTACAAAAAAATGCTAAAAATCATTACAAACTATACCAGAATCACCTAAATTACTTCGGCTACCGTAAATCACCCCTAACTATCCCTTACCACAACAAACCAAACCATATCATCTTAAAATTACAAAAAAAAGTGTACAAATCATAGCAAACTATGCCAGACTCACCTAAATTACTTCGGCTACTCTAAATCATCACCAACTAACCTTTACCACAACAAACTAAACCCAATCACTTCTAAATTACAAAAAAATGCTAGTAACCATAGCAAACTATGCCAAACTCACCTAAATTACTTCGGCTACCATAAATCATCACCAACTAACAATTACCACAACAAACTAAACCCAATCACTTTCAAATTACAAAAAAATGCTAAAAATCATAACAAACTATACCAAAATCACCTAAATTACTTCGGCTACCTTAAATCACCCCCAACTATCCTTTACCACAACAAACCAAACCATATCATCTTAAAATTACAAAAAAAGGTGTACAAATCATAACAAACTATGCCAGACTCACCTAAATTACTTCGGCAACTCTAAGTCATCACCAACTAACCCTTACCACAACAAACTAAACCCAATCACTTTTAAATTACAAAAAAATGCTAGTAACCATAGCAAACTATGCTAAACTCACGTAAATTGCTTCGGCTACCATAAATCATCACCAACTAACCCTTACCACAACAAACTAAACCCAATCACTTTTAAATTACAAAAAAATGCTAAAAATCATAACAAACTATACCAGAATCACCTAAATTACTTCGGCTACCGTAAATCACCCCCAACTATCCCTTACCACAACAAACCAAACCATATCATCTAAAAATTACAAAAAAAGGTGTACAAATCATAACAAACTAAGCCAGACTCACCTAAATTACTTCGGCTACTCTAAATCATCCCCAACTAACCCTTACCACAACAAACTAAACCCAATCACTTTTAAATTAAAAAAAATGCTAGTAACCATAGCAAACTATGCCAAACTCACCTAAATTACTTCGGTTACCATAAATCATCCCCAACTAACCCTTACCACAACAAACTAAACCCAATCATTTTTAAATTACAAAAAAATGCTACTAACCATAGCAAACTATGCCAAACTCACCTAAATTACTTCGGCTATCAAAAATCACCCCCAACTACACTTTACAGCAAGAAACTAAGCCCAATCACTTAAAAATTACAAAAAAATGTTAAAAATCATTACAAACTATACCAGAATCACCTAAATTACTTCGGCTACCGTAAATCACCCCCAACTATCGCTTACCACAACAAACCAAACCATATCATCTTAAAATTACAAAAATAGGTGTACAAATCATAACAAACTATGCCAGACTCACCTAAATTACTTCGGCTACTCTAAATCATCACCAACTAACCCTTACCACAACAAACTAAACCCAATCACTTTTAAATTACAAAAAAATGCTAGTAACCATAGCAAACTAAGCCAAACTCACCTAAATTACTTCGGCTACCATAAATCATCACCAACTAACCCTTACCACAACAAACTAAACCCAATCATTTTTAAATTACAAAAAAATGCTAAAAATCATAACAAACTAAACCAGAATCACCTAAATTACTTCGGCTAAAAAAAAATGCTAAAAATCATCATAAAATATACCAGAATCACCTAAATTACTTCGGCTACCGTAAATCACCCCCAACTATCCCTTACCACAACAAACCAAACTATATCATCTTAAAATTACAAAAAAAGGTGTACAAATCATAACAAACTATGCCAGACTCACCTAAATTACTTCGGCTACTCTAAATCATCACCAACTAACCCTTACCACAACAAACTAAACCCAATCACTTTTGAATTACAAAAAAATGCTAGTAACCATAGCAAACTATGCCAAACTCACCAAAATTACTTCGGCTACCATAAATCATCACCAACTAACCCTTACCACAACAAACTAAACCCAATCACTTTTAAATTACAAAAAAATGCTACTAACCATAGCAAACTATGCCAAACTCACCTAAATTACTTCGGCTATCAAAAATCACCCCCAACCACAATTTACAGCAACAAACTAAGCCCAATCACTTTAAAATTACAAAAAAATGCTAAAAATCATAACAAACTATACCAGAATTACTTAAATTACTTCGGCTACCGTAAATCACCCCCAACTATCCCTTACCACAACAAACCAAACCATATCATCTTAAAATTACAAAAAAAAGTGTACAAATCATAACAAACTATGCCAGACTCACCTAAATTACTTCGGCTACTCTAAATCATCACCAACTAACCCTTACCACAACAAACTAAACCCAATCACTTTTAAATTACAAAAAAATGCTAGTAACCATAGCAAACTATGCCAAACTCATATAAATTACTAGCTGAATGTACCCGGCGTTCCCAGACGTAGATTAAATAAACGCAGTGTTGACAAAAGTGGTGTATTTGTGATGTAGACTAATCGACATTATAATACAATTAAACAGGAATGCTCTACTTTTCCAATCACAAAATAAACAAATTTGCTGAAATTAACCTGCATTGCCAGGACCGGGTACTTCAATATGATTAGGAAAATGACGAAATTTCGTTTCTGGGTGCAAGCTCCTTATTTTTCACTCTTTTTCACTCTTCAAGAGAAGGAGAGTTGACAGAGAAGCTGAATTATTCCAAATTATTCCCATTTAGTTCTCTAACAACGTTAAAGAATGTCGTCGAAGAATGTTGAAATATATAAATACATAATTTCACACCATAAAAACGATGTATTTGGTGTAGTTTCGGATGATAAGGTTTTTTTTGGGGATTGTTTTGAATGGTTATCGATGGTTGGCGGGGTTTAGCTTTGGCGGATTAAACGAAACTTTTGGTAATGTTAATGCGATTGGGTTTAGTTTAGCATGGTAAGAAGTGGTTGGGGTGATATAGCGGAAGTCGAAGTAATTTATGCGAGTTTAGCGTAGTTTGCTTGTAATTCGTAATTTTTTTACATTTTAGGTTGATGTGGGGTAGTTTGGAATGGCAAGTGTATGATTTTTAAGAGTAGTTTGGAATGGTACATTATGTTTAGGGGTGTTTAACGTATTCAGGTAAAATATACAGAAAATTTGGTAATTTAAAAATGAACAATTATAGTGCGAACCTCTTGAGCTCTATTTTCGGTAATAAAATGCAAGAGGAAAGATAGTAAAAAAAACTATTTCCATCACTTTTTAGAGGAATTATACGTGGTGGTATTTGTACCCCGCTTACTATTCCTCCATCTTAGTTATAAATAATGCAGAACAATAATGAACACAATGTACAGCCATGGACAGTCAAGAATAACACTTTAGCCGGCGGGTGTCATGCAAATACCGACTCTATGAGATATTGTCATTGAGTCGGTATTTGCAACACACTCGCCGGCTGAAGTGTTATTCTTGACTGTCCACGGTTGTACATAAAAAAATAGTGTAAATCGTGTATAAGCACACATTACTTATGATGTCAGTGAAATCCGGCAAAACTGCAAATTTCGGATTTTGGCCGGAGCAGGTTTGGTGAAGATCAAATACACCACTATCATTAAATGAACGTAAAAATTAGCGTACGGTATATAAGTGGAGACCGGTACGACGATGGTAATTTTTCGAAAATCGATTGGGAAGATATTTACTTAACGTCAAGAACAAATCGGGAATATTATATTAAAAAAATTAATTTAATAGCGATAGAACTTCGAATACTGATGCGTCGCCTCGACCTTGGCGACGTTGAGTACCAGCGTTCCAGACGCTGAAGCAGCAATTTTAACAATTATATTAGGTGCACGTGCCTAGTGCGTATTAAAAGAATTTGGATTACCAAATAATACTCGCGCAGGTGTACTCGACTGGCCCGTCATAATTTGCACAAAATGAATTAACATACTAAAGTAAATAAATATTTCGACGGGAATGTGGTGGGTGTAAAAATCTTATTCGGCATCTCCGACAAACTAACACTTGTTTACATTAACATGCATGCCTTCATGGACCTGTGACGAATTACAAACAAATATCTAAATTTCAAGTGTTCCATTTGATTTCGTTTCTGGATGCAAGCGGTTTTTTTCACTCTTGTCAGTCTGAACTTATTACATAGTGATATTTTCACATCCAAATGCCCTAAATTTATTTTGCCGCTGATTTCAAAAATTTTTCTGGAAGGAAAGTAGTCAGCAGTGGGGCTCGTCAGGGGTGGCAGGGTTGGCAGTGCCACTCCAAGTATAAATTTACTATCGAACACAAAATTAGTTCTGTAATTCAGTTGCAGAATTATGAATTTTTCAGATATTTTCACGAAAATTTAGCGCTTACACCGCCACTGGTATGAATGTCAGTGATATCTGGTACATACAACGGTGAAAATTTCGGGGCAAATTTGGTGAAAAACAAATACACCACTATCATTAACTAAACGTAAAAATTAGCGTACAAATATAAGTGGAGTCCGGTCCGATGCTGATAATTTTTCGAAAATTGATTGGGGGCAGATTTGGTTAACGCGAGGATCAAATGTTAAATTAAAATACTTTATTTGATAGCGGTAGACCTTCGAACACTGTTGCGTCGCCTCAGCGAATTTGGCGACTTTGCGAACAGTTTCCGACGCTGGAGCAGCAATTTTCACAATTGTAGTTGTGTTAAAATTAAACACCGCGATCGAGTACTGCTCCACACGCTGAACCAGCAATTCTCGAATTCTAAGAAACGATAAGAAAGGCTTATCCAACGCTTGGTATGTGCGAATTTCTGCATAGACACTCAATCAAACTAAATCGAGCATCGCCTTTTCACGTTTCTGACCTTGCCCTTGACGTGGCAGGCTCCAGCTGCTTCAATAATGTAAAAATCTTATTCGGCCTCTCCAATAAACTCACATTTGTTTACATTAACACGCATTCCCTCATGGACTTGTGACGAATTACAAACAAATATTTCAACTTCAAGTGTTCCATTTAATTTCGTTTCTGGATGCAAGCTCCTTTCTTTTCACTCTAGTCAGTCTAAACTTATTACACAGAGTTATATTTTCAAATCCAGGCGCCCTAAAGAATTTTGTCGTTGTTTTCAAAAGTTGACATAGAAGCTAAATTATTCCAAATTATTCCCATTTAGTTCTCTGACAACGTTAAAGACAATGTTGAAATATATAAATACAAAATTTTACACCATAAAAACGAAGTATTTAGGAATTATGTATAAAAAAAGTCGAAGTTATTCTTCGCTCTTGAGCTCTATTTCCGGTATTAAAAATGCAATAAGAAAGATAGTAAGAAAGACTATTTCCATCACTTTTCACGGGAATTATACGTGGTGGTATTTGTTCTCCGCTTACTATTAGATTTTCAAACTGCTCCATCTTAGTTATAAATAATGCAGAACAATAATGAACGCAATGTACGTAAAATAAATAGTGTAAATAAATCGTGTATAAGCATACAATACTTAAGCGTATGATGTCAGTGAAAATTTCGGATTTCGGCCGGAGCAGGTTTGGTGAAGAACAAATACACCACTATCATTAACTGAACGTAAAAATTAGCGTACGAAAATAAGTGAAGTCCGGTCCGACGCTGGAAATTTTTCGAAAATCGATTGGGGAGAGTTTTGGTTAACGGCAAGAACAAATCGGGAATATTATATTAAAATAATTTATTTAATAGCGATAGAACTTTGAATACCGATGCGTCGCCTCGACCTTGGCGACGTTGAGTACCAGCGATCCAGACGCTGAAGCAGCAATTTTCACAATTATATGAGGTGCACGTGCCTAGTGCGTATCAAAACAATTTGGATAACAAAAGAGATTAATTTGTATGTACCAAATAATACTCGCACAGGTGTACTCGTATGGCCCGTCATAATTTTCACAAAATCAATTTAAGAAATTAACATTCTAAAGTAAATAAATATTTTGACAGGAATGTTAAAAATCTTATTCGGTCTCTCCGACAAACTAACACTTGTTTACATTAACATGCATTCCTTCATGGACCTGTGACGAATTACAAACAAATATCGAAATTTCAAGTGTTCCATGTCAGTCTGAACTTATTACAAAGTGATATTTTCACATTCAGGCGCCCTAAATTATTTTGACGTTGATTTATAAAGTTTCCCTGGAAGGAAAGTAGTCAGCAGGTGCCTCGTCAGGGGTGGCAGGGTTGGCAGTGCCACTCCAAGTATAAATTTACTATCGAACACAAAGATAGTTCTGATTCAATTGCAGAATTTCGAATTTTTCAGATATTTTTACGAAACTCTAGCGCTTACACCGCCTTTATACCTCTTTAAAGTTAAAAACCATAGAGCTGTTTATACAAATGCACGCATGTTGAAAAGGTAGGGCTTGCCCCGTCAGCGTGTTGCAATTCAGAAATACGTTTATGTTTGCATCTCAACTGCAACAAATATTTATTGGAAGGTGGAAGAGAATCAAAATAGGTATCAGCATATTTAATATTCAGAATAACGACTATTAGTCGGAACAATATATTTTATGTGCAGATATTTATTAATATTTTATGATTTAATACGATAAGGCATTTATAAATAACACAACCAAATAGAAGATTTTGATTGAAAACGATTATTAATTTATGGTAGCCGAAGTAATTTAAGTGAGTTTGGCATAGCTTGCTATGTTTTGTAGCATTTTTGTAATTTTAAAGTGATTAGGATAATTTTGGGGCGGTAAGGGGTAGTTAGGGGTGATTTATGGTAGCCGAAGTAATTTAGGTGAGTTTGGAATAGTTTGCTATGGTTTGTAGCATTTTTTGTAATTTTAAAATGATTGGGCTTAGTTTGGGGTGGTAAGGGGTAGTTGGGGGTGATTTATGGTAGCCGAAGTAATTCAGGTGAGTTTGAGATAGTTTGCTATGGCTTCTAGAATTTTTCGTAATTTTAAAGTTGTTGCACATATTTTGGGGTGGTAAGGGGTAGTTGGGGGTGATTTATGGTAGCCGAATTAATTTAGGTGAGTTAGGCATAGTTTGCTATGGTTTGTAGCATTTTTTGTAATTTTAAAGTGATTGGGCTTATTTTGGGGTTGTAAGGGGTAGTTCGGGGTGATTTATGGTAGCCGAAGTAATTTAGGGGAGTTTGGCATAGTTTGCTACGGTTTGTAGAATTTTTTTGTAATTTTAAAGTGATTGGGCTTATTTTGGGGTGGTAAGGGGTAGTTGGGGGTGATTTATGGTAGCCGAAGTAATTTAGGTGAGCTAGGCATAGTTTGCTATGATTTGTTAAATATTTTGTAATTTTAAAGTGATTGGGTTTATTTTGGAGTTGTAAGGAGTAGTTCGGGGTGATTTATGGTAGCCGAAGTAATTTAAGGGAGTTTGGCATAGTTTGCTATGGTTTGTAGCATTTTTTATAATTTTAAAGTGATTGGGCTTATTTTGGGGTAGTAAGGGGTAGTTGGGGGTGATTTATATTAGCCGAAGTAATTTAGGTGAGTTAGGCATAGTTTGCTATGGTTTGTAGCATTTTTTGGAATTTTAAAGTGATTGGGGTTAGTTAGGGGTGGTAAGGGGTAGTTGGGGGTGATTTATGATAGCCGAAGTAATTTAAGTGAGTTTGGCATAGTTTGCTATGGTTTGTAGCATTTTTTTGTAATTTTAAAGTGATTGGGCTTATTTTGGGGTAGTAAGGGGTTGTTGGGGGTGATTTATGTTAGCCGAAGTAATTTAGGTGAGTTAGGCATAGTTTGCTATGGTTTGTAGCATTTTTTGTAATTTTAAAGTGATTGGGATGAGTTAGGGGTGGTAAGGGGTAGTTGGGGGTGATTTATGATAGCCGAAGTAATTTAAGTGAGTTTGGCATAGTTTGCTATGGTTTGTAGCATTTTTTATAATTTTAAAGTGATTGGGCTTATTTTGGGGTAGTAAGGGGTAGTTGGGGGTGATTTATGTTAGCCGAAGTAATTTAGGTGAGTTAGGCATAGTTTGCTATGGTTTGTAGCATTTTTTGTAATTTTAAAGTGATTGGGCTTATTTTGGGGTGGTAAGGGGTAGTTGGGGGTGATTTATGGTAGCCGAAGTAATTTAGGTGAGTTAGGCATAGTTTTCTATGGTTTGTAGCATTTTTTTGTAATTTTAAAGTGATTGGGCTTATTTTGGGGTAGTAAGGGGTTGTTGGGGGTGATTTATGTTAGCCGAAGTAATTTAGGTGAGTTAGGCATAGTTTGCTATGGTTTGTAGCATTTTTTTGTAATTTTAAAGTGATTGGGCTTATTTTGGGGTAGTAAGGGGTTGTTGGGGGTGATTTATGTTAGCCGAAGTAATTTAAGTGAGTTTGGCATAGTTTGCTATGATTTGTAGCATTTTTTGTAATTTTGAAGTGATTGGGATGAGTTAGGGGTGGCAAGGGGTAGTTGGGGGTGATTTATGATAGCCGAAGTAATTATAGTGAGTTTGGCATAGTTTGGTATGTTTTGTAGAATTTTTTGTAATTTTAAAGTGATTGGGCTTATTTTGGGGTTGTAAGGGGTAGTTGGGGGCGATTTATGGTAGCCGAAGTAATTTAGGGGAGTTTGGCACAGTTTGCTGCGGTTTGTAGAATTTTTTTGTAATTTTAAAGTGATTGAGCCTATTTTGGGGAGGTAAGGGGTAGTTGGGGGTGATTAATGGAAGCCGAAGTAATTTAGATGAGTTTGGCATAGATTGATATTGCTTGTAACATTTTTTGTAATTTTAAAGTGATTGGGCTGAGTTTGGGGTGGTAAGGGGTAGTTGGGGGTGATTTATGGTAGCCGAAGTAATTTAGGTGAGTTAGGGATAGTTTGCTATGGTTTGTAGCATTTTTTATAATTTTAAAGTAATTGGGCTTATTTTGGGGTAGTAAGGGGTAGTTGGGGGTGATTTATGTTAGCCGAAGTAATTTAGGTGAGTTAGGCATAGTTTGCTATGGTTTGTAGCATTTTTTGTAATTTTAAAGTGATTGGGATGAGTTAGGGGTGGTAAGGGGTAGTTGGGGGTGATTTATGATAGCCGAAGTAATTTAAGTGAGTTTGGCATAGTTTGCTATGGTTTGTAGCATTTTTTATAATTTTAAAGTGATTGGGCTTATTTTGGGGTAGTAAGGGGTAATTGGGGGTGATTTATGTTAGCCGAAGTAATTTAGGTGAGTTAGGCATAGTTTGCTATGGTTTGTAGCATTTTTAGTAATTTTAAAGTGATTGGGATTAGTTAGGGGTGGTAAGGGGTAGTTGGGGGTGATTTATGATAGCCGAAGTAATTTAAGTGAGTTTGGCATAGTTTGCTATGGTTTGTAGCATTTTTTATAATATTAAAGTGATTGGGCTTATTTTGGGGTAGTAAGGGGTAGTTGGGGGTGATTTATGGTAGCCGAAGTAATTTAGGTGAGTTAGGCATAGTTTGCTATGGTTTGTAGCATTTTTTTGTAATTTTAAAGTGATTGGGCTTATTTTGGGGTAGTAAGGGGTTGTTGGGGGTGATTTATGTTAGCCGAAGTAATTTAAGTGAGTTTGGCATAGTTTGCTATGATTTGTAGCATTTTTTGTAATTTTGAAGTGATTGGGATGAGTTAGGGGTGGCAAGGGGTAGTTGGGGGTGATTTATGATAGCCGAAGTAATTTAAGTGAGTTTGGCATAGTTTGGTATGTTTTGTAGAATTTTTTGTAATTTTAAAGTGATTGGGCTTATTTTGGGGTTGTAAGGGGTAGTTGGGGGCGATTTATGGTAGCCGAAGTAATTTCGGGGAGTTTGGCACAGTTTGCTGCGGTTTGTAGAATTTTTTTGTAATTTTAAAGTGATTGAGCCTATTTTGGGGAGGTAAGGGGTAGTTGGGGGTGATTAATGGAAGCCGAAGTAATTTAGGTGAGTTAGGGATAGTTTGCTATGGTTTGTAGCATTTTTTATAATTTTAAAGTAATTGGGCTTATTTTGGGGTAGTAAGGGGTAGTTGGGGGTGATTTATGTTAGCCGAAGTAATTTAAGTGAGTTTGGCATAGTTTGCTATGGTTTGTAGCATTTTTTATAATTTTAAAGTGATTGGGCTTATTTTGGGGTAGTAAGGGGTAGTTGGGGGTGATTTATGTTAGCCGAAGTAATTTAGGTGAGTTAGGCATAGTTTGCTATGGTTTGTAGCATTTTTTGTAATTTTAAAGTGATTGGGCTTATTTTGGGGTGGTAAGGGGTAGTTGGGGGTGATTTATGGTAGCCGAAGTAATTTAGGTGAGTTAGGCATAGTTTGCTATGGTTTGTAGCATTTTTTGTAATTTTAAAGTGATTGGGATGAGTTAGGGGTGGTAAGGGGTAGTTGGGGGTGATTTATGATAGCCGAAGTAATTTAAGTGAGTTTGGCATAGTTTGCTATGGTTTGTAGCATTTTTTATAATTTTAAAGTGATTGGGCTTATTTTGGGGTAGTAAGGGGTAGTTGGGGGTGATTTATGTTAGCCGAAGTAATTTAGGTGAGTTAGGCATAGTTTGCTATGGTTTGTAGCATTTTTTGTAATTTTAAAGTGATTGGGCTTATTTTGGGGTAGTAAGGGGTAGTTGGGGGTGATTTATGTTAGCCGAAGTAATTTAGGTGAGTTAGGCATAGTTTGCTATGGTTTGTAGCATTTTTTGTAATTTTAAAGTGATTGGGATGAGTTAGGGGTGGTAAGGGGTAGTTGGGGGTGATTTATGATAGCCGAAGTAATTTAAGTGAGTTTGGCATAGTTTGCTATGGTTTGTAGCATTTTTTATAATTTTAAAGTGATTGGGCTTATTTTGGGGTAGTAAGGGGTAGTTGGGGGTGATTTATGTTAGCCGAAGTAATTTAGGTGAGTTAGGCATAGTTTGCTATGGTTTGTAGCATTTTTTGTAATTTTAAAGTGATTGGGCTTATTTTGGGGTGGTAAGGGGTAGTTGGGGGTGATTTATGGTAGCCGAAGTAATTTAGGTGAGTTAGGCATAGTTTGCTATGGTTTGTAGCATTTTTTGTAATTTTAAAGTGATTGGGCTGAGTTTGGGGTGGTAAGGGGTAGTTGGGGGTGATTTATGGTAGCCGAAGTAATTTAGGTGAGTTAGGGATAGTTTGCTATGGTTTGTAGCATTTTTTATAATTTTAAAGTAATTGGGCTTATTTTGGGGTAGTAAGGGGTAGTTGGGGGTGATTTATGTTAGCCGAAGTAATTTAGGTGAGTTAGGCATAGTTTGCTATGGTTTGTAGCATTTTTTGTAGTTTTAAAATGATTGGGATGAGTTAGGGGTGGTAGGGGGTAGTTAGGGGTGATTTATGATAGCCGAAGTAATTTAAGTGAGTTTGGCATAGTTTGCTATGGTTCGTAGCATTTTTTATAATTTTAAAGTGATTGGGCTTATTTTGGGGTTGTAAGGGGTAGTTGGGGGTGATTTATGTTAGCCGAAGTAATTTAGGTGAGTTAAGCATAGTTTGCTATGGTTTGTAGCATTTTTTGTAATTTTAAAGTGATTGGGCTTATTTTGGGGTGGTAAGGGGTAGTTGGGGGTGATTTATTGTAGCCGAAGTAATTTAGGTGAGTTAGGCATAGTTTGCTATGGTTTGTAGCATTTTTTTGTAATTTTAAAGTGATTGGGCTTATTTTGGGGTAGTAAGGGGTTGTTGGGGGTGATTTATGTTAGCCGAAGTAATTTAAGTGAGTTTGGCATAGTTTGCTATGATTTGTAGCATTTTTTGTAATTTTAAAGTGATTGGGATGAGTTAGGGGTGGCAAGGGGTAGTTGGGGGTGATTTATGATTGCCGAAGTAATTTAAGTGAGTTTGGCATAGTTTGGTATGGTTTGTAGAATTTTTTGTAATTTTAAAGTGATTGGGCTTATTTTGGGGTTGTAAGGGGTAGTTGGGGGTGATTTATGGTAGCCGAAGTAATTTAGGGGAGTTTGGCACAGTTTGCTACGGTTTGTAGAATTTTTTTGTAATTTTAAAGTGATTGAGCCTATTTTGGGGAGGTAAGGGGTAGTTGGGGGTGATTTATGGTAGCCGAAGTAATTTAGGTGAGTTAGGGATAGTTTGCTATGATTTGTGTCATTTTGTTTTATTTTAAAGTGATTGGAGTTACTTGGGGTTGCTAAAGGGTGGTAAGGGATGATTTAAGATAACGGATCTAATTTATGTCAGTTTGGCTTAGTTCGGGAATTTTTTGGGGTTGATTTGGTAAAGTTTGCAGTGGTAAGAGATATTTGAGGATGTTTAATGTTGACGGATTAAATTTGGAGTGATTTGGTAATTTTTAATTGAGTCACGGATCGACATTATAATTGAAATCAAAATTATAATTGAAATATCGGCGGCCTCGCTAGGTACGGCAAAAGTATGATCACGAAAGCAGAAAGTCGACGTTGAAATTGTTTAGGTTAAATAAGTACTTTTAATGTAAACCGGTCGCCCGTCGTCGAAGCTGTTTTGGCTAGATACGTGCTTCTAACATAAACACGGTCTCCGCGATTGGATCATTTTTTGTTTATTTTAGCCGGTTTTTATTGAATTACAAAGGAACCGGGCCGAATTTCGCAAAATCCCTTCTTAGTGTTCAGTTTCGGCACATGATACACCCGTGTCTAAAATTTCTAGTCGCCAGCCCTCACGGTTTGGGCTGTGGGTTGTCGGTGAATCAGTGAATGTGTAGATGTGTAGATGAGTGTGTCAGTGAGGACACTTCGCTTTATATATATAGACTAGCTGAATGTACCCGGCGTTGCCCGGACGTAGATTAAATAAACTCAGTGTTGACTAAAGTGGTGATGTTGACTAATCGACATTATAATACAATTAAACAGGAATGCTCTACTTTTCCAATCACAAAATAAACAAATATGCTGAAATTAACCTGCGTTGCCAGGACTGGGTACTTCAATATGATTTGGACAAAGAGGATACCTTGGTTGATATCTGAGATGAAAAATTTTGAATAGTCTCTTTAGGCAGTTGTTCTATAAGCGATTCCAGGAAATCGAAATTAACTTTATATAATTTTAGGGGAAATCGAAGTTTACAAATTAGCTGATCATGTTATGATAAAATTGAAAACACAATGGAACAATTCCTCTTGCTGCAGTCAACTCACAAACACAACAGTATGTAGATGATTTTGACTTATCTCCGGAATAAACAAACACTTATCTCCTTCTGAACTGCACAAAAATTATTACAACCTGGCCCTAACTGGTTGGACAATTAAAGTGCGAACCTTTTGAGCTCCCTTTCTAGTATTAAAATTTTGGTATGTGGTAAAATGTGGTATTTTATGGTATTTGTGCATCGCTAGATTTTCAAACTTGTCCATCTTAGTTATAAATGATGTAAAGCAATAATGAACACAATGTATTTACGTAAAATAAACAGTGTAAAACGCGTATCAATGTCAGTAATGTCTGGTCCAACGCTGTAAATTTTGGATTTCAGCCGAGGCAGATTTGGTGAAAAATAAATACACCATTATCATTAACTGAACGGTCGTCCGGTACGACGAAGGTGATTGGGAACAAATTTTGTTAACGGCAAAATTAACATTCTAAAATAAATAAATATTTTGACGGGAATATGGTGGATGTAAAAATCTTATTCGGTCTCTCCGACGGACTCACACCTGTTTACATTAACACACACTTGTTTAACAATTAAAGTGCCAACCTATTGAGCTTCCGTTCCAGTATTTAAATATCAATACCAATACCATAGATATAAAAAAAGACAATTTCCATAACCTTTCATAATACGGTGTGGTATTTGTACATCGCTAGATTTTCAAACTTCTCCATCTTAGTTATAAATGATGTAAAGCAATAATAAACACAGTGAACGTAAAATAAATAGTGTAAAACGTGTATAAGCACATAATTATTAAGGGTATGAATGTCAGTGATCTCTGGTACATACAACGGTGAAAATTTCGGATTTCAGCCGGGGCAAATTTGGTGAAAAACAAATACACCACTACCATTAACTGAAAGTAAAAATTAGCGTACAAATATAAGTGGAATCCGGTTCGACGCTGGTAATTTTTCGAAAATTGATTGGGGGCAGATTTGGTTAACGCGAGGATCAAATGTTAAATTAAAATACTTTATTTGATAGCGGTAGACCTTCGAACACTGATGCGTCGCCTCATCGAATTTGGCGACTTTGCGAACAGTTTCCGACGCTGGAGCAGCAATTTTCACAATTGTAGTTGTGTTAAAATTAAACACCGCGATCGAGTACTGCTCCACACGCTGAACCAGCAATTCTCGAATTCTAAGAAACGATAAGAAAGGCTTATCCAACGCTTAGTATGTGCGAATTTCTGCATAGATACTCAATCAAACTAAATCGAGCATCGCCTTTTCACGTTTGTGACCTTGCCCTTGACGTGGCAGGCTCCAGCTGCTTCAATAATGTAAAAATCTTATTCGGCCTCTCCAATAAACTCACATTTGTTTACATTAACACGCATTCCCTCATGGACTTCTGACGAATTACAAACAAATATTACAACTTCAAGTGTTCCATTTAATTTCGTTTCTGGGTGCAAGCTCCTTTCTTTTCACTCTAGTCAGTCTAAACTTATTATACAGAGTTATATTTTCAAATCCAGGCGCCCTAAAGAATTTTGTCGTTGTTTTCCAAAGTTTCAAGAGAAGGAGAGTTGACATAGAAGCTAAATTATTCCAAATTATACCCATTTAGTTCTCTGACAACGTTAAAGACAATGTTGAAATATATAGATACAAAATTTTACACCATAAAAACGAAGTATTTAGGAATTATGTATAAAAAAAGTCGAAGTTATTCTTCGCCCTTGAGCTCTATTTCCGGTATTAAAAATGCAATAGGAAAGATAGTAAGAAAGACTATTTCCATCACTTTTCACGGAAATTATACATGGTGGTATTTGTTCTCCGCTTACTATTAGATTTTCGAACTGCTCCATCTTAGTTATAAATAATGCAGAACCATAATGAACGCAATGTACGTAAAATAAATAGTGTAAATCGTGTATAAGCACACAATACTTAAAATTTCGGATTTTGGCTGGAGCAGGTTTGGTGAAGAACAAATACACCACTATGATTAACTGAACGTAAAAATTAGCGTACGATAATAAGTGACGTCCGGTCCGACGCTGGAAATTTTTCGAAAATCGATTGGGGAGAGTTTTGGTTAACTGCAAGAACAAATCGGGAATATCGGGAATAAAATAATTTATTTAATAGCGATAGAACTTCGAATACCGATGCGTCGCCTCGACCTTGGCGACGTTGAGTACCAGCGTTTCAGACGCTGAAGCAGCAATTTTCACAATTATATGAGGTGCACGTGTCTAGTGCGTATGTAAACAGTTTGGATAACAAAAGAGATTAATTTGTATGTACCAAATAATACTCGCACAGGTGTACTCGTATGGCCCGTCATAATTTTCACGAAATGAATTTAAAAAATTAACATTCTAAAGTAAATAAATATTTTGACAGGAATGTTAAAAATCTTATTCGGTCTCTCCAACAAACTAACACTTGTTTACATTAACATGCATTCCTTCATGGACCTGTGACGAATTACAAACAAATATCGAAATTTCAAGTGTTCCATGTCAGTCTGAACTTATTACACAGTGATATTTTCACATTCAGGCGCCCTAAATTATTTTGACGTTGATTTATAAAGTTTCCCTGGAAGGAGAGTAGTCAGCAGGTGCCTCGTTAGGGGTGGCAGGGTTGGCAGTGCCACTCCAAGTATAAATTTACTATCGAACACAAAGATAGTTCTGATTCAATTGCAGAATTTCGAATTTTTCAGATATTTTTACGAAACTCTAGCGCTTACACCGCCTTTATACCTCTTTAAAGTTAAAAACCATAGAGCTGTTTATACAAATGCACGCATGTTGAAAAGGTAGGGCTTGCCCCGTCAGCGTGTTGCAATTCAGAAATAAGTTTATGTTTGCATCTCAACTGGAACCAATATTTATTGGAAGGTGGAAGAGAATCAAAATAGGTATCAGCATATTTAATATTCAGAATAACGACTATTAGTCGATTTATGGTAGCCGAAGTAATTCAGGTGAGTTTGAGATAGTTTGCCATGGTTTGTAGCATTTTTCGTAATTTTAAAGTGATTGGGCTAATTTTGGGGTTGTAAGGGGTAGTTGGGGGTGATTTATGGCAGCCGAAGTAATTTAGGTGAGTTAGGCATAGTTTGCTATGATTTGTTGAATATTTTGTAATTTTAAAGTGATTGAGCCTATTTTGGGGTGGTAAGGGGAAGTTGGGGGTGATTTATAGAAGCCAAAGTAATTTAAGTGAGTTTGGCATAGTTTGCTATGGTTTGTAGAATTTTTTTGTAATTTTAAAGTGATTGAGCCTATTTTGGGGTGGTAAGGGGTAGTTGGGGGTGATTTATGGAAGCCAAAGTAATTTAGATGAGTTTGGCATAGTTTGATGTGGCTTGTAACATTTTTTGTAATTTTAAAGTGATTGGGCTGAGTTTGGGGTGGTAAGGGGTAGTTGGGGGTGATTTATGATAGCCGAAGTAATTTAAGTGAGTTTGGCATAGTTTGCTCTGGTTTGTAGCATTTTTTGTAATTTTAAAGTGATTGGGTTTAGTTTGTGGTTGGTAAGGGGTAGTTGGGGGTGATTTATGGTAGCCGAAGTAATTTAGGTGAGTTAGGCATAGTTTGCTATGATTTGTTGAATATTTTGTAATTTTAAAGTGATTGGGTTTATTTTGGGGTTGTAAGGGGTAGTTCGGGGTGATTTATGGTAGCCAAAGTAATTTAGGGGAGTTTGGCATAGTTTGCTACGGTTTGTAGAATTTTTTTGTAATTTTAAAGTGATTGGGCTGAGTTTGGGGTGGTAAGGGGTAGTTGGGGGTGATTTATGGAAGCCAAAGTAATTTAGATGAGTTTGGCATAGTTTGATATGGCTTGTAACATTTTTTGTAATTTTAAAGTGATTGGGCTTATTTTGGGGTAGTAAGGGGTTGTTGGGGATGATTTATGTTAGCCGAAGTAATTTAGGTGAGTTTGGCATAGTTTGCTATGGTTTGTAGCATTTTTTGTAATTTTAAAGTGATTGGGATGAGTTAGGGGTGGTAAGGGGTAGTTGGGGGTGATTTATGATAGCCGAAGTAATTTAAGTGAGTTTGGCATAGTTTGCTATGGTTTGTAGCATTTTTTGTAATTTTAAAGTGATTGGGCTTATTTTGGGGTGGTAAGGGGTAGTTGGGGGTGATTTATGATAGCCGAAGTAATTTAAGTGAGTTTGGCATAGTTTGCTATGGTTTGTAGCATTTTTTGTAATTTTAAAGTGATTGGGCTTATTTTGGGGTAGTAAGGGGTTGTTGGGGGTGATTTATGTTAGCCGAAGTAATTTAGGTGAGTTTGGCATAGTTTGCTATGGTTTGTAGCATTTTTTGTAATTTTAAAGTGATTGGGATGAGTTAGGGGTGGTAAGGGGTAGTTGGGGGTGATTTATGATAGCCGAAGTAATTTAAGTGAGTTTGGCATAGTTTGCTATGGTTTGTAGCATTTTTTGTAATTTTAAAGTGATTGGGCTTATTTTGGGGTGGTAAGGGGTTGTTGGGGGTGATTTATGTTAGCCGAAGTAATTTGGGTGAGTTAGGCATAGTTTGCTATGGTTTGTAGCATTTTTTGTAATTTTAAAGTGATTGGGATGAGTTAGGGGTGGTAAGGGGTAGTTGGGGGTGATTTATGATAGCCGAAGTAATTTAAGTGAGTTTGGCATAGTTTGCTATGGTTTGTAGCATTTTTTGTAATTTTAAAGTGATTGGGCTTATTTTGGGGTAGTAAGGGGTTGTTGGGGGTGATTTATGTTAGCCGAAGTAATTTAGGTGAGTTTGGCATAGTTTGCTATGGTTTGTAGCATTTTTTGTAATTTTAAAGTGATTGGGATGAGTTAGGGGTGGTAAGGGGTAGTTGGGGGTGATTTATGATAGCCGAAGTAATTTAAGTGAGTTTGGCATAGTTTTCTATGGTTTGTAGCATTTTTTGTAATTTTAAAGTGATTGGGCTTGTTTTGGGGTAGTAAGGGGTTGTTGGGGGTGATTTATGTTAGCCGAAGTAATTTAGGTGAGTTAGGCATAGTTTGCTACGGTTTGTAGCATTTTTTATAATTTTAAAGTGATTGGGCTTATTTTGGGGTGGTAAGGGGTAGTTTGGGGTGATTTATGGAAGTCAAAGTAATTTAGATGATTTAAGCATAGTTTGCTACGGTTTGTAGAATTTTTTTGTAATTTTAAAGTGATTGGGCTTAAATTGGGGGGGGTAAGGGGTAGTTGGGGGTGATTTTTGGTAGACGAAATAATATGTGTGAGTTCGAAATAGTCTGCTATGGTTTGTGTCATTTTGTTTTATTTTAAACTGATTGGAGTTACTTGGGGTTGCTAAGGGGTGGTAAGGGATGATTTAAAATAACGGATCTAGTTTATGTCAGTTTGGCATAGTTCGGGAATTTTTTGGGGTTGATTTGGTAAAGTTTGCAGTGGTAAGAGATATTTGAGGATGTTTAATGTTGACGGATTAAATTTGGAGTGGTTTGGTAATTTTTAATTGAGTCACGGATCGACATTATAATTGAAATCAAAATTATAATTGAAATATCTGCGGCCTCGCTAGGTACGGCAAAAGTATGATCACGAAAGCAGAAACTCGACGTTGAAATTGTTTAGGTTAAATAAGTGCTTTTAATGTAAACCGGTCGCCCGTCGTCGAAGTTGTTTTGGCTAGATACGTGCTTCTAACATAAACACGGTCTCCGCGATCGGATCATTTTTTGTTTATTTTAGCCGGTTTTTATTGAATTACAAAGGAACCGGGCCGAATTTCGCAAAATCCCTTCTTAGTGTTCAGTTTCGGCACATGATACACCCGTGTCTAAAATTTCAAGTCTCCAGCCCTCACGGTTTGGGCTGTGGGTTGTCGGTGAATCAGTGAATGTGTAGATGTGTAGATGAGTGTGTCAGTGAGGACACTTCGCTTTATATATATAGATTTCGGCTACCATAAATCATCACCAACTAACCCTTACTACAACAAACTAAACCCAATCACTTTTAAATTACAAAAAAATGCTAAAAATCATAACAAACTATACCAGAATCACCTAAATTACTTCGGCTACCGTAAATCACCCCCAACTATCCCGTACCACAACAAACCAAACCATATCATCCTAAAATTACAAAAAAAGGTGTACAAATCGTAACAAACTATGCCAGACTCACCTAAATTACTTCGGCTACTCTAAATCATCACCCACTAACCCTTACCACAACAAACTAAACCCAATCACTTTTAAATTACAAAAAAATGCTAGTAACCATAGCAAACTATGCCAAACTCACCTAAATTACTTCGGCTACCATAAATCATCACCAACTAACACTTACCACAACAAACTAAACCCAATCACTTTTAAATTACAAAAAAATGCTAAAAATCATAACAAACTATACCAGAATCACCTAAATTACTTCGGCTACCGTAAATCACCCCCAACTATCCCTTACCACAACAAACCAAACCATATCATCTTAAAATTACAAAAAAAGGTGTACAAATCATAACAAACTATGCCAGACTCACCTAAATTACATCGGCTACTCTAAATCATCACCCACTAACCCTTACCACAACAAACTAAACCCAATCACTTTTAAATTATAAAAAAATGCTAGTAACCATAGCAAACTATGCCAAACTCACCTAAATTACTTCGGCTACCATAAATCATCACCAACTAACCCTTACCACAACAAACTAAACCCAATCACTTTTACATTACAAAAAAATGCTAAAAATCATAACAAACTATACCAGAATCACCTAAATTACTTCGGCTACCGTAAATCACCCCCAACTATCCCTTACCACAACAAACCAAACCATATCATCTTAAAATTACAAAAAAAGGTGTACAAATCATAACAAACTATGCCAGACTCACCTAAATTACTTCGGCTACTCTAAATCATCACCAACTAACCCTTACCACAACAAACTAAACCCAATCACTTTTAAATTACAAAAAAATGCTACTAACCATAGCAAACTATGCCAAACTCACCTAAATTCCTTCGGCTATCAAAAATCACCCCCAACTACACTTTACAGCAACAAACTAAGCCCAATCCATTTTAAATTACAAAAAAATGCTAAAAATCATAACAACCTATACCAGAATCACCTAAATTACTTCGGCTACCGTAAATCACCCCCAACTATCCCTTACCACAACAAACCAAACCATATGATCCTAAAATTAAAAAAAAGGTGTACAAATCATAACAAACTATGCCAGACTCACCTAAATTACTTCGGCTACTCTAAATCATCACCCACTAACTTTTACCACAACAAACTAAACCCAATCATTTTTAAATTACAAAAAAATGCTAGTAACCATAGCAAACTATGCCAAACTCACCTAAATTACTTCGGCTACCATAAATCATCACCAACTAACCCTCACCACAACAAACTAAACCCAATCACTTTTAAATTACAAAAAAATGCTACTAACCATAGCAAACTATGCCAAACTCACCTAAATTACTTCGGCTATCAAAAATCACCCCCAACTACACTTTACAGCAACAAACTAAGCCCAATCAGTTTAAAATTACAAAAAAAATTCTAAAAATCATAACAAACTATTCCAGAATTACCTAAATTACTTCGGCTACCGTAAATCACCCCTAACTATCCTTTACCACAACAAACCAAACCATATCATCTTAAAATTACAAAAAAAGATGTACAAATCATAACAAACTATGCCAGACTCACCTAAATTACTTCGGCTACTCTAAATCATCACCAACTAAACTTTACCACAACAAACTAAACCCAATCACTTCTAAATTACATAAAAATGCTAGTAACCATAGCAAACTATGCCAAACTCACCTAAATTACTTCGGCTACCATAAATCATCACCAACTAACAATTACCACAACAAACTAGACCCAATCACTTTCAAATTACAAAAAAATGCTAAAAATCATAACAAACTATACCAAAATCACCTAAATTACTTCGGCTACCTTAAATCACCCCCAACTATCCCTTACCACAACAAACCAAACCATATCATCTTAAAATTACAAAAAAGGTGTACAAATCATAACAAACTATGCCAGACTCACCTAAATTACTTCGGCTACTCTAAATCATCACCAACTAACCCTTACCACAACAAACTAAACCCAATCACTTTTAAATTACAAAAAAATGCTAGTATCCATAGCAAACTATGCCAAACTCACCTAAATTACTTCGGCTACCATAAATCATCACCAACTAACCCTTGCCACAACAAACTAAACCCAATAATATTTAAATTACAGAAAAATGCTACTAACCATAGCAAACTATGCCAAACTCACCTAAATTACTTCGGGTATCAAAAATCACCCCCAACTATACCTTACCACAACAAACCAAACCATAGCATCTTAAAATTACAAAAAAAGGTGTACAAATCATAACAAACTATGCCAGACTCACCTAAATTACTTCGGCTACTCTAAATCATCACCAACTAACCCTTACCACAACAAACTAAACCCATCACTTTTAAATTACAAAAAAATGCTAGTAACCATAGCAAACTATGCCAAACTCACCTAAATTGCTTCGGCTACCATAAATCATCACCAACTAACCCTTACCACAACAAACTAAACCCAATCACTTTTAAATTACAAAAAAATGCTAAAAATCATAACAAACTATACCCGAATCACCTAAATTACTTCGGCTACCGTAAATCACCCCCAACTATCCCTTACCACAACAAACCAAACCATATCATCTTAAAATTACAAAAAAAGGTGTACAAATCATAACAAACTATGCCAGACTCACCTAAATTACTTCGGCTACTCTAAATCATCCCCAACTAACCCTTACCACAACAAACTAAACCCAATCACTTTTAAATTACAAAAAAATGCTAGTAACCATAGCAAACTATGCCAAACTCACCTAAATTACTTCGGCTACCATAAATTATCACAAACTAACCCTTACCACAACAAACTAAACCCAATCATTTTTAAATTACAAAAAAATGCTACTAACCATAGCAAACTATGCCAAACTCACCTAAATTACTTCGGCTATCAAAAATCTCCCCCAACTACACTTTACAGCAAGAATCTAAGCCCAATCACTTTAAAATTACAAAAAAATGCTAAAAATCATAACAAACTATACCAGAATCACCTTAACTACTTCGGCTACCGTAAATCACCCCCAACTATCCCTTACCACAACAAACCAAACCATATCATCTTAAAATTACAAAAAAAGATGTACAAATCATAACAAACTATGCCAGACTCACCTAAATTACTTCGGCTACTCTAAATCATCACCAACTAACCCTTACCACAACAAACTAAACCCAATCACCTTTAAATTACAAAAAAATGCTAGTAACCATAGCAAACTAAGCCAAACTCTCCTAAATTACTTCTGCTACCATAAATCATCACCAACTAACCCTTACCACAACAAACTAAACCCAATCACTTTTAAATTACAAAAAAATGCTAAAAATCATTACAAACTAAACCAGAATCACCTAAATTACTTCGGCTAAAAAAAAATGCTAAAAATCATCACAAAATATACCAGAATCACCTAAATTACTTCGGCTACCGTAAATCACCCTCAACTATCCCTTACCACAACAAACCAAACCATATCATCTTAAAATTACAAAAAAAGGTGTACAAATCATAACAAACTATGCCAGACTCACCTAAATTACTTCGGCTACTCTAAATCATCACCAACTAACCCTTACCACAACAAACTAAACCCAATCACTTTTAAATTACAAAAAAATGCTAGTAACCATAGCAAACTATGCCAAACTCACCTAAATTACTTCGGCTACCATAAATCATCACCAACTAACCCCTACCACAACAAACTAAACCCAATCACTTTTAAATTACAAAAAAATGCTACTAACCATAGCAAACTATGCCAAACTCACCTAAATTACTTCGGCTATCAAAAATCACCCCCAACTACACTTTACAGCAACAAACTAGGCCCAATCACTTTAAAATTACAAAAAAATGCTAAAAATCATAACAAACTATACCAGAATTACTTAAATTACTTCGTCTACCGTAAATGACCCCCAACTATCCCTTACCACAACAAACCAAACCATATCATCTTAAAATTACAAAAAAAGGTGTACAAATCATAACAAACTATGCCAGACTCACCTAAATTACTTCGGCTACTCTAAATCATCACCAACTAACCCTTACCACAACAAACTAAACCCAATCACTTTTAAATTACAAAAAAATGCTAAAAATCATAACAAACTATACCAGAACTAGCTGAATGTACCCGGCGTTGCCCGGACGTAGATTAAATAAACGCAGTGTTGACAAAAGTGGTGTATTTGTGATGTAGACTAATCGACATTATAATACAATTAAACAGGAATGCTCTACTTTTCCAATCACAAAATAAACAAATTTGCTGAAATTAACCTGCATTGCCAGGACCGGGTACTACAATATGATTTGGAAAATGACGATAATTTCGTTTCTGGGTGCAAGCTCCTTTTTTTTTACTCTTTTACACTCTTCAAGAGAAGGAGAGTTGACAGAGAAGCTGAACTATTCCAAATTATTCCCATTTAGTTCTCTAACAACGTTAAAGAATGTCGTCGAAGAATGTTGAAATATATAAATACATAATTTCACACCATAAAAACGATGTATTTGGTGTAGTTTCGGATGATAAGGTTTTTTTTGGGGATTGTTTTGAATGGTTATTGATGGTTGGCGGGGTTTAGCTTTGGCGGATTAAACGAAACTTTTGGTAATTTTAATGCGATTGGGTTTAGTTTGGCTTGGTAAGAAGTTGTTGGGGTGATATAGCGGAAGTCGAAGTAATTTATGCGAGTTTAGCGTAGTTTGCTTGTAATTCGTAATTTTTTTACATTTTAGGTTGATGTGGGGTAGTTTGGAATGGCAAGTGTATGATTTTTGAGAGTAGTTTGGAATGGTACATTATGTTTAGGGGTGTTTAACGTATTCAGGTAAAATATACAGAAAATTTGGTAATTTAAAAATGAACAATTATAGTGCGAACCTCTTGAGCTCTATTTTCGGTAATAAAATGCAATAGGAAAGATAGTAAAAAAGACTATTTCCATCACTTTTCAGAGGAATTATACGTGGTGGTATTTGTACCCCGCTTACTATTCCTCCATCTTAGTTATAAATAATGCAGAACAATAATGAACACAATGTACATAAAATAAATAGTGTAAATCGTGTATAAGCACACATTACTTATGATGTCAGTGAAATCCGGTAAAACTGCAAATTTCGGATTTTGGCCGGAGCAGGTTTGGTGAAGATCAAATACACCACTATCATTAAAAGAACGTAAAAATTAGCGTACGGTATATAAGTGGAGTCCGGTACGACGATGGTAATTTTTCGAAAATCGATTGGGGAGATATTTACTTAACGTCAAAAACAAATCGGGAATATTATATTAAAATAATTTATTTAATAGCGATAGAACTTCGAATACTGATGCGTCGCCTCGACCTTGGCGACGTTGAGTACCAGCGTTCCAGACGCTGATGCAGCAATTTTAACAATTATATTAGGTGCACGTGCCTAGTGCTTATTAAAAGAATTTGGATTACCAAATAATACTCGCGCAGGTGTACTCGACTGGCCCGTCATAATTTGCACAAAATGAATTAACATACTAAAGTAAATAAATATTTTGACGGGAATGTGGTGGGTGTAAAAATCTTATTCGGCCTCTCCGACAAACTAACACTTGTTTACATTAACATGCATGCCTTCATGGACCTGTGACGAATTACAAACAAATATCTAAATTTCAAGTGTTCCATTTGATTTCGTTTCTGGATGCAAGCGGTTTTTTTCACTCTTGTCAGTCTGAACTTATTACATAGTGATATTTTCACATCCAGGTGCCCTAAATTTATTTTGCCGCTGATTTCAAAAATTTTTCTGGAAGGAAAGTAGTCAGCAGTGGGGCTCGTCAGGGGTGGCAGGGTTGGCAGTGCCACTTCAAGTATAAATTTACTATCGAACACAAAATTAGTTCTGTAATTCAGTTGCAGAATTATGAATTTTTCAGATATTTTCACGAAAATCTAGCGCTTACACCGCCACTGGTATGAATGTCAGTGATATCTGGTACATACAACGGTGAAAATTTCGGGGCAAATTTGGTGAAAAACAAATACACCACTATCATTAACTAAACGTAAAAATTAGCGTACAAATATAAGTGACTCCACTTATATTCTTTATACTCCCTTTTATTCCTTATACTCCCGGTCCGATGCTGATAATTTTTCGATAATTGATTGGGGGCAGATTTGGTTAACGCGAGGATCAAATGTTAAATTAAAATACTTTATTTGATAGCGGTAGACCTTCGAACACTGATGCGTCGCCTCATCGAATTTGGCGACTTTGCGAACAGTTTCCGACGCTGGAGCAGCAATTTTCACAATTGTAGTTGTGTTAAAATTAAACACTGCGATCGAGTACTGCTCCACACGCTGAACCAGCAATTCTCGAATTCTAAGAAACGATAAGAAAGGCTTATCCAACGCTTGGTATGTGCGAATTTCTGCATAGACATTCAATCAAACTAAATCGAGCATCGTCTTTTCACGTTTCTGACTTTGCCCTTGACGTGGCAGGCTCCAGCAGCTTCAATAATGTAAAAATCTTATTCGGCCTCTCCAATAAACTCACATTTGTTGACATTAACACGCAATCCCTCATGGACTTGTGACGAATTACAAACAAATATTTTAACTTCAAGTGTTCCATTTAATTTCGTTTCTGGGTGCAAGCTCCTTTCTTTTCACTCTAGTCAGTCTAAACTTATTACACAGAGTTATATTTTCAAATCCAGGCGCCCTAAAGAATTTTGTCGTTGTTTTCAAAAGTTTCAAGAGAAGGAGAGTTGACATAGAAGCTAAATTATTCCAAATTATTCCCATTTAGTTCTCTGACAACGTTAAAGACAATGTTGAAATATATAAATATAAAATTTTACACCATAAAAACGAATTATTTAGGAATTACGTATAAAAAAAGTCGAAGTTATTCTTCGCTCTTGAGCTCTATTTCCGGTATTAAAAATGCAATAGGAAAGATAGTAAGAAAGACTATTTCCATCACTTTTCACGGGAATTATACGTGGTGGTATTTGTTCTCCGCTTACTATTAGATTTTCAAACTGCTCCATCTTAGTTATAAATACTGCAGAACAATAATGAACGCAATGTACGTAAAATAAAGAGTGTAAATAAATCGTGTATAAGCATACAATACTTAAGCGTATGATGTCAGTGAAAATTTCGGATTTCGGCCGAAGCAGGTTTGGTGAAGAACAAATACACCACTATCATTAACTGAACGTAAAAATTAGCGTACGAAAATAAGTGAAGTCCGGTCCGACGCTGGAAATTTTTCGAAAATCGATTGGGGAGAGTTTTGGTTAACGGCAAGGACAAATCGGGAATATTATATTAAAATAATTTATTTAATAGCGATAGAACTTTGAATACCGATGCGTCGCCTCGACCTTGGCGACGTTGAGTACCAGCGATCCAGACGCTGAAGCAGCAATTTTCACAATTATATGAGGTGCACGTGCCTAGTGCGTATAAAAACAATTTGGAAAACAAAAGAGATTAATTTGTATGTACCAAATAATACTCGCACAGGTGTACTCGTATGGCCCGTCATAATTTTCACAAAATCAATTTAAGAAATTAACATTCTAAAGTAAATAAATATTTTGACGGGAATGTTAAAAATCTTATTCGGCCTCTCCGACAAACTAACACTTGTTTACATTATCATACATGCATTCGTTCATGGAACTGTGACGAATTAGAAACAAATATCGAAATTTCAGGTGTTCCATGTCAGTCTGAACTTATTACACAGTGATATTTTCACATTCAGGCGCCCTAAATTATTTTGCCGTTGATTTCCAAAGTTTCCCTGGAAGGAGAGTAGTCAGCAGGGGGCTCGTCAGGTGTGGCAGGGTTGGCAGTGCCACTCCAAATATAAATTTACTATCGAACACAAAAATAGTTCTGTAATTCAACTGCAGAATTTCGAATTTTTAAAAACCATAGAGCTATTTATACAAATGCACGCATGTTGAAAAGGTAGGGCTTGCTCCGTCAGCGTGTTGCAATTCAGAAATACCTTTATGTTTGCATCTCAACTGGAACAAATATTTATTGGAATGTGGAAGAGAATCAAAATAGGTATCAGCATATTTAATATTCAGAATAACGACTATTATTCGAAACAATATATTTTATGTGCAGATATTTATTAATATTTTATGATTTAATACGATAAGAAATTTATAAATGAAAACCAAATAGAAGATTTTGATTAAAAATGATTATTAATTTATGGTAGCCGAAGTAATTTAAGTGAGTTTGGCATAGCTTGCTATGTTTTGTAGCATTTTTTGTAATTTTAAAGTGATTAGGCTAATTTTGGGGCGGTAAGGGGTAGTTGGGGGCGATTTATGGTAGCCGAAGTAATTTAGGTGAGTTTGACATAGTTTGCTATGGTTTGCATAATTTTTGTAATTTTATAGTAATTGGGCTTATTTTGGGGTGGTAAGGGGTAGTTGGGGTTGATTTATGGTAGCCGAAGTAATTTAGGTGAGTTTGGCATAGTTTGCGTAGCATTTTTTGTAATTTTAAAACGATTGGGCTTATTTTCGGGTGGTAAGGGGTAGTTGGGGGTGAAGTAATCTAGGTGAGTTTGGCATAGTTTGCTATGGTTTTTGTAATTGTAAAGTGATCGGGCTAATATTGGAGTGGTAAGGGGTAGTTGGGGGTGATTTATGATAGCCGAAGTAATTTAAGTGAGTTTGGCATAGTTTGCTATGGTTTGTAGCATTTTTTGTAATTTTAAAGTGATTGGGCTTAGTTTGGGGAGGTAAGGGGTAGTTGGGGGTGATTTATGGAAGCCGAAGTAATTTAGGTGAGTTTGAGATAGTTTGCTATGGTTTGTAGCATTTTTTGTAATTTTAAAGTGATTGGGCTTAGTTTGGGGTGGTAAGGGGTAGTTGGGGGTGATTTATGGTAGCCGAAGTAATTTAAGTGAGTTTGACATAGTTTGCTATGGTATGTAACATTTTTTCTAATTTTAAAGTGATTGGGCTTATTTTGGGTGGGTAAGGGGTAGTGGGGGGTGATTTATGGTAGCCGAAGTAATTTAGGTGAGTTTGGAATAGTTTGCTATGGTTTGTAGCATATTTTGTAACTTTAAAGTGATTGGGCTTATTTTGGGGTGGTAAGGGGTAGTGGGGGGTGATTTATGGTATCCGAAGTAATTTAGGTTAGTTTGAGATAGTTTGCTATGGTTTGTAGCATATTTTGTAATTTTAAAGTGATAGGGTTTAGTTTGGGGAGGTAAGGGATAGTTGGGGGTGATTTATGATAGCCGAAGTAATTTAAGTGAGTTTGGCATAGTTTGCTATGGTTTGTAGCATATTTTGTAATTTTAAAATGATTGGGCTTATTTTGGGTAGGTAAGAGGTAGTGGGGGGTGATTTATGGTAGCCGAAGTAATCTAGGTGAGTTTGGCATAGTTTGCTATGGTTTTTAGCATTTTTTGTAATTTTAAAGTGATTGGGCTAATATTGGAGTGGTAAGGGGTAGTTGGGGGTGATTTATGATAGCCGAAGTAATTTAAGTGAGTTTGGCATAGTTTGCTATGGTTTGTAGCATTTTTTGTAATTTTAAAGTGATTGGGCTAATTTTGGAGTGGTAAGGGGTAGTTAGGGGTGATTTATGATAGCCGATGTAATTTAAGTGAGTTCGACAAAGTTTGCTATGGTTTGTAGCATTTTTTGTAATTTTAAAGTGATTGGGCTTAGTTTGGGGTGGTAAGGGGTAGTTGGGTGTGATTTATGGTAGCCGAAGTAATTTAAGTGAGTTTGACATAGTTTGCTATGTTATGTAACATTTTTTGTAATTTTAAAGTGATTGGGCTTATTTTGGGTAGGTAAGGGGTAGTGGGGGGTGATTTATGGTAGCCGAAGTAATTTAGGTGAGTTTGGAATAGTTTGCTATGGTTTGTAGCATATTTTGTAATTTTAAAGTGATTGGGCTTATTTTGGGGTGGTAAGGGGTAGTGGGTGGTGATTTATGGTATCCGAAGTAATTTAGGTTAGTTTGAGATAGTTTGCTATGGTTTGTAGCATATTTTGTAATTTTAAAGTGATAGGGTTTAGTTTGGGGAGGTAAGGGGTAGTTTGGGGTGATTTATGGTAGCCGAAGTAATTCAGGTGAGCTTGAGATAGTTTGCTATGGTTTGTAGCATATTTTGTAATTTTAAAATGATTGGGCTTATTTTGGGTAGGTAAGGGGTAGTGGGGGTGATTTATGGTAGCCGAAGTAATTTAGGTGAGTTTGGAATAGTTTGCTATGGTTTGTAGCATTTCTTGTAATTTTAAAATGATTGGGCTTAGTTTGGGGTGGTAAGGGGTAGTTGGGGGTGATTTATGGTAGCCGAAGTAATTTAAGTGAGTTTGACGTAGTTTGCTATGGTATGTAACATTTTTTGTAATTTTAAAGTGATTGGGCTTATTTCGGGTAGGTAAGGGGTAGTGGGGGTGATTTATGGAAGCCGAAGTAATTTAGATGAGTTTGGCATAGTTTGACATGGCTTGTAACATTTTTTGAAATTTTAAAGTGATTGGGCTTTTTTTGGGGTTGTAAGGGGTAGTTCGGGGTGATTTACGGTAGCCGAAGTAATTTAGGGGAGTTTGGCATAGTTTGCTACGGTTTGTAGAATTTTTTTGCAATTTTAAAGTGATTGAGTCTATTTTGGGGTGGTAAGGGGTAGTTGGGGGTGATTTATGGAAGCCGAAGTAATTTAGATGAGTTTGGTATAGTTTGATATGGCTTGTAACATTTTTTGTAATTTTAAAGTGATTGGGCTTATTTTGGGGTTGTAAGGGATAGTTGGGGGTGATTTATGGTAGCCGAAGTGATTTAGGTGTGTTAGGCATAGTTTGCTATGATTTGTAGCATTTTTTGTAAATTTATGTGATTGGTCTTATTTTGGGATTGTAAAGGGTAGTTGGGGGTGATTTATGGTAGCCGAAGTAATTTAGGGGAGTTTGGCATAGTTTGCTATGGTTTGTAGAATTTTTTGTAATTTTAAAGTGATTGGGCTTCTTTTGGGGTGGTAGGGGGTAATTGGGGGTGATTTATGGTAGCCGAAATAATTTAGGTGAGTTAGGCATAGTTTGCTATGGTTTGTAGAATATTTTGTAATTTTAAAGTGATTGGGCTTATTTTGGGGTTGTAAGGGGAAGTTGGGGGTGATTTATGGTAGCCGAAGTAATTTAGGGGAGTTTGGCACAATTTGCTACGGTTTGTAGAATTTTTTTGTAATTTTAAAGTGATTGAGCCTATTTTGCGGAGGTAAGGGGTAGTTGGGGGTGATTAATGGAAGCCGAAGTAATTTAGATGAGTTTGGCATAGTTTGATATAGCTTGTAACATTTTTTGTAATTTTAAAGTGATTGGGCTGAGTTTGGGGTGGTAAGGGGTAGTTGGGGGTGATTTATTGTTGCCGAAGTAATTTAGGTGAGTTAGGGATAGTTTGCTATGATTTGTGTCATTTTGTTTTATTTTAAAGTGATTGGAGTTACTTGGGGTTGCTAAAGGGTGGTAAGGGATGATTTAAGATAACGGATCTAATTTATGTCAGTTTGGCTTAGTTCGGGAATTTTTTGGGGTTGATTTGGTAAAGTTTGCAATGGTAAGAGATATTTGAGGATGTTTAATGTAGACGGATTAAATTTGCAGTGGTTTTGTAATTTTTAATTGAGTCAACTTATGTATCCGTTTTGCCTCCTAAAAAGCTTAATAGTGAAATATTAGAACTGTTTATGCTAGCATATTTGAACATATAAAAACCATTTAACGTGTAATAAAAAACACTCTATTTCTTGCCGCTTAATGTAGTTTACGCAATAAACGTTTTTAAAAAGTCAATCTTCGATTTCGTAAATAAAATTGGCGCAGTCGGTAGGATAGGTCGTAACGTTCAAATAAAAATCGCGAGTTGAACCCAAGTGTTGTGATTGAGGACTTTCCACTCTGCGATATCGGACCAGGTCAAACCCTAGGACTTCCGGACAGAACGGTGCAAGTTAATGCTTCAATCGCCTATCGAACTACATAGAAGAAACGAAGAATTGACGACAAGGACAAGAATGCAAAGCTATTGGTAAGTCATAGATGTCATTAATCGGTCAAGAACGCTCAGATATTCCAAATTCCGGAAATTTTGAAGTTAGTTTATTAACTAATCGCTATCGTTCGAGATCTCCGATCAATCGTAACTCAACTCTTGTAATCGAGAACCAAATTAACACTCAACCAAGAATGGAGTTCAAGTTAGAATATTTACAAATATTGCCTGAATTTCATGGCAATCGTTCACTCCTCAGCGAATTTATCAGTACGGGTGAACAGCTAATCTATAAATTTTATAACCATCAGGATGTCAATGATTTCCAAAATGTTCTACTATTAAAATCAATTAAAAACAAAATTAAAGGCGAAGCCGCACGAAACATTGCGTCGTACCAAATCAATAGTTGGAAAGATTTGAAAAGTGCCTTATTAGCCACTTATTCAGACAAAAGGGACTTACAAACCCTTACCATTGAACTTTGCTCGATGCGTCAAGGCAATACAAAACCCTTGGAATTTTTTGCAAAGATTCAAGAAAATCAAAACCTTCAGGTTAGTTACATCGCCATGCACATTCAAAACGACACCGAACGTAGTGCGTTAACCGAGAATTCGAAGCGCTTAGCTTTGCGCGTTTTTCTAAAACATCTAAACAATCCGCTGGGTGATTACCTTACAACTCGACAACCTGATTCCCTCAACTGTGCGTTGCACATTCACACGAACGACTTTAACGTCAATGACCAACAAAAGTTCAATATTCAGAGAACATTTAAACAACCACCACCCATTAGTGGTAATAATTTTAAACAACAAACAAAAGGTTTGCCGAATCAATTTAACGTAAATCAACCCTCGACTTCACATCAAAATAATTTTTCTGCTCAAACTCGACATCCTCAAATGAATGTTTGGCAGCAGCGGCCGAACAAATTTCAATTGAATAAGCCTGTCCCCATGAGTACTTCCACCAGAAACACACCCCCTATGCAAAATAGAAATTTTTTTGTTAATAAAACTCAGCAAAAACCTCACTGGTTCGCTGAAGAACTACATAATAAAGAAGTTACCGTAGACGGTCAAACCACAGAAGAAGCAGAGGATACTAACGAATGTACTGAAGACTATTTTTTAGAAGAAATAGCCTCGGATACGCAGAACTCTTAAATATCGACAATAACCCCTCTCAACTACCGTTTATAGAGATCCCTTTTGATAATTTTAAATTAAAATGTCTTATTGACACAGGATCAACAAAATCATTTATAAATCCGGATAAAGCCAAAGAACATTTTTCCAAATATGTCAAATTTGATGCCTTTAAAATATCCACCGCACATGGTACTACTAAAGAAGACTACAGTATTTCGATACCGTGTCCTAAGTTGTTTAAATCAAAACAACCCACAATAAAATTCTACGTGTTTAAATTTCATAAGTACTTTGACTGTCTTCTTGGTGTTGACAACCTCCGTCACTTACAAGCCAACATTAATCTGACTCTAAGCAAGCTAATATTACCCAACGCTACAATTTCCATGAGGTTAAAGAATTTATCAGATTACAATAATCTTATTGTTAGTGCACCGAATTCGCAACAGATAGTAAAAATAAAAATTGCAAACGTTAAAAATGGCACTGCCTTGTTACCTAAACAACAATTTTTAGATATTGAAATGCCAGAAAGTCTAGTACAAGTTGAAAATCATGAAGCTTTAACAACCGTCATAAATCGCTCTGACCAGCCAATTGAGATCGAACTGGATAAAACTTTTGAAGTTATTCCCCAGGAACAATTTTACATTCCAGATCTAAACAATATAAATGATTCAAATGATCAATATTTTGATTTTTCTAAACTAAGACTAGAGCATTGCAACAAGGAAGAAAAACACCAACTAATCTATATATATAAAGCGAAGTGTCCTCACTGACACACTCATTCATTCACTCATTCATCTACACATCTACACACTGATTCATAATCAACCCACAGCCCAAACCGTGAGGGATGGAGACTTGAAATTTTAGACACGGGTGTATCATGTGCCGAAACTGAACACTAAGAAGGGATTTTGCGAAATTCGGCCCGGTTCCTTTGTAATTCAATAAAAACCGGCTAAAATAAACAAAAAATGATCGGATCGCGGAGACCGTGTTTATGTTAGAAGCACGTATCTAGCCAAAACAACTTCGACGACGGGCGACCGGTTTACATTAAAAGCACTTATTTAACCTAAACAATTTCAACGTCGAGTTTCTGCTTTCGTGATCATACTTTTGCCGTACCTAGCGAGGCCGCAGATATTTCAATTATAATTTTGATTTCAATTATAATGTCGATCCGTGACTCAATTAAAAATTACCAAACCACTCCAAATTTAATCCGTCAACATTAAACATCCTCAAATATCTCTTACCACTGCAAACTTTACCAAATCAACCCCAAAAAATTCCCGAACTAAGCCAAACTGACATAAATTAGATCCGTTATCTTAAATCATCCCTTACCACCCTTTAGCAACCCCAAGTAACTCCAATCACTTTAAAATAAAACAAAATGACACAAATCATTGCAAACTATCCCTAACTCACCTAAATTACTTCGGCTACCATAAATCACCCCCAACTACCCCTTACAACCCCAAAATAAGCCCAATCACTTTAAAATTACAAAAAATTCTACAAACCATAGCAAACTATGCTAAACTCACTTAAATTACTTCGGCTATCATAAATCACCCCCAACTACCCCTTACCACCCCAAACTCAGCCCAATCACTTTAAAATTACAAAAAATGTTACAAGCCATATCAAACTATGCCAAACTCATCTAAATTACTTTGACTTCCATAAATCACCCCCAACTACCCCTTACCACCCCAAAATAGGCTCAATCACTTTAAAATTACAAAAAAATTCTACAAACCGTAGCAAACTATGCCAAACTCCCCTAAATTACTTCGGCTAACATAAATCACCCCGAACTACCCCTTACAACCCCAAAATAAACCCAATCACTTTAAAATTACAAAATATTCAACAAATCATAGCAAACTATGCCTAACTCACCTAAATTACTTCGGCTACCATAAATCACCCCCAACTACCCCTTACCACCCCAAACTAAGCCCAATCACTTTAAAATTACAAAAAATGCTACAAACCATAGCAAACTATGCCAAACTCACCTAAATTACTTCGGCTACCATAAATCACCCCCAACTACCCCTTACCACCCCAAACTCAGCCCAATCACTTTAAAATTACAAAAAATGTTACAAGCCATATCAAACTATGCCAAACTCATCTAAATTACTTTGACTTCCATAAATCACCCCCAACTACCCCTTACCACCCCAAAATAGGCTCAATCACTTTAAAATTACAAAAAAATTCTACAAACCATAGCAAACTATGCCAAACTCCCCTAAATTACTTCGGCTAACATAAATCACCCCGAACTACCCCTTACAACCCCAAAATAAACCCAATCACTTTAAAATTACAAAATATTCAACAAATCATAGCAAACTATGCCTAACTCACCTAAATTACTTCGGCTACCATAAATCACCCCCAACTACCCCTTACCACCCCAAACTAAGCCCAATCACTTTAAAATTACAAAAAATGCTACAAACCATAGCAAACTATGCCAAACTCACCTAAATTACTTCGGCTACCATAAATCACCCCCAACTACCCCTTACCACCCCAAACTAAGCCCAATCACTTTAAAATTACAAAAAATTCTACAAACCATACCAAACTATGCCAAACTCACTTAAATTACTTCGGCTATCATAAATCACCCCCAACTACCCCTTACCACCCCTAACTCATCCCAATCACTTTAAAATTACAAAAAATGCTACAAACCATAGCAAACTATGCCTAACTCACCTAAATTACTTCGGCTAACATAAATCACCCCCAACTACCCCTTACTACCCCAAAATAAGCCCAATCACTTTAAAATTATAAAAAATGCTACAAACCATAGCAAACTATGCCTAACTCACCTAAATTACTTTGACTTCCATAAATCACCCCCAACAACCCCTTACTACCCCAAAATAAGCCCAATCACTTTAAAATTACAAAAAAATGCTACAAACCATAGCAAACTATGCCAAACTCACTTAAATTACTGCGGCTACCATAAATCACCCCCAACAACCCCTTACTACCCCAAAATAAGCCCAATCACTTTAAAATTACAAAAAAATGCTACAAACCATAGCAAACTATGCCAAACTCACTTAAATTACTGCGGCTACCATAAATCACCCCCAACTACCCCTTACCAACCACAAACTAAACCCAATCACTTTAAAATTACAAAAAATGCTACAAACCATAGCAAACTATGCCAAACTCACTTAAATTACTTTGGCTTCTATAAATCACCCCCAACTACCCCTTACCACCCCAAAATAGGCTCAACCACTTTAAAATTACAAAAAAATTCTACAAACCGTAGCAAACTATGCCAAACTCCCCTAAATTACTTCGGCTACCATAAATCACCCCGAACTACCCCTTACAACCCCAAAATAAGACCAATCACTTTAAAATTACAAAATATTCAACAAATCATAGCAAACTATGCCTAACTCACCTAAATTACTTCGGCTAACATAAATCACCCCCAACAACCCCTTACTACCCCAAAATAAGCCCAATCACTTTAAAATTACAAAAAAATGCTACAAACCATAGCAAACTATGCCAAACTCACTTAAATTACTGCGGCTACCATAAATCACCCCCAACTACCTCTTACCAACCACAAACTAAACCCAATCACTTTAAAATTACAAAAAATGCTACAAACCATAGCAAACTATGCCAAACTCACTTAAATTACTTTGGCTTCTATAAATCACCCCCAACTACCCCTTACCACCCCAAAATAGGCTCAACCACTTTAAAATTACAAAAAAATTCTACAAACCGTAGCAAACTATGCCAAACTCCCCTAAATTACTTCGGCTACCATAAATCACCCCGAACTACCCCTTACAACCCCAAAATAAGCCCAATCACTTTAAAATTACAAAATCTTCAACAAATCATAGCAAACTATGCCTAACTCACCTAAATTACTTCGGCTACCATAAATCACCCCCAACTACCCCTTACCACCCCAAAATAAGCCCAATCACTTTAAAATTACAAAAAATGCTACAAACCATAGCAAACTATGCCAAACTCACCTAAATTACTTCGGCTACCATAAATCACCCCCAACTACCCCTTACCACCCCAAAATAAGCCCAATCACTTTAAAATTACGAAAAATGCTACAAGCCATAGCAAACTATCTCAAACTCACCTGAATTACTTTGGCTACCATAAATCACCCCCAACTACCCCTTACCACCCCAAACTAAGCCCAATCACTTTAAAATTACAAAAAATGCTACAAACCATAGCAAACTATGCCAAACTCACCTAAATTACTTCGGCTACCATAAATCACCCCCAACTACCCCTTACCGCCCCAAAATTAGCCTAATCACTTTAAAATTACAATAATGCTACAAAACATAGCAAGCTATGCCAAACTCACTTAAGTTACTTCGGCTACCATAAATTAATAATCGTTTTCAATCAAAATCTTCTATTTGGTTGTGTTATTTATAAATGCCTTATCGTATTAAATCATAAAATATTAATAAATATCTGCACATAAAATATATTGTTCCGACTAATAGTCGTTATTCTGAATATTAAATATGCTGATACCTATTTTGATTCTCTTCCACCTTCCAATAAATATTTGTTCCAGTTGAGATGCAAACATAAACGTATTTCTGAATTGCAACACGCTGACGGGGCAAGCCCTACCTTTTCAACATGCGTGCATTTGTATAAACAGCTCTATGGTTTTTAACTTTAAAGAGGTATAAAGGCGGTGTAAGCGCTAGAGTTTCGTAAAAATATCTGAAAAATTCGAAATTCTTCAATTGAATCAGAACTATCTTTGTGTTCGATAGTAAATTTATACTTGGAGTGGCACTGCCAACCCTGCCACCCATGACGAGGCACCTGCTGACTACTCTCCTTCCAGGGAAACTTTATAAATCAACGTCAAAATAATTTAGGACGCCTGAATGTGAAAATATCACTGTGTAATAAGTTCAGACTGACATGGAACACTTGAAATTTCGATATTTGTTTGTAATTCGACACAGGTCCATGAAGGAATGCATGTTAATGTAAACAAGTGTTAGTTTGTCGGAGAGACCGAATAAGATTTTTAACATTCCTGTCAAAATATTTATTTACTTTAGAATGTTAATTTCTTAAATTGATTTTGTGAAAATTATGACGGGCCATACGAGTACACCTGTGCGAGTATTATTTGGTGCATACAAATTAATCTCTTTTGTTATCCGAATTGTTTTTATACGCACTAGGCACGTGCACCTCATATAATTGTGAAAATTGCTGCTTCAGCGTCTGGATCGGTGGTACTCAACGTCGCCAAGGTCGAGGCGACGCATCGGTATTCAAAGTTCTGTCGCTATTAAATAAATTATTTTAATATAATATTCCCGATTTGTTCTTGCCGTTAACCAAAACTCTCCCCAATCGATTTTCGAACAATTTCCAGCGTCGGACCGGACTTCACTTATTTTCGTACGCTAATTTTTACGTTCAGTTAATGATAGTGGTGTATTTGTTCTTCACCAAACCTGCTCCGGCCGAAATCCGAAATTTTCACTGACATCATACGCTTAAGTATTGTATGCTTAGACACGATTTATTTACACTATTTATTTTACGTACATTGCGTTCATTATTGTTCTGCATTATTTATAACTAAGATGGAGCAGTTTGAAAATCTAATAGTAAGCGGAGAACAAATACCACCACGTATAATTCCCGTGAAAAGTGATGGAAATAGTCTTTCTTACTATCTTTCCTATTGCATTTTTAATACCGGAAATAGAGCTCAAGAGCGAAGAATAACTTCGACTTTTTTATACATAATTCCTAAATACTTCCTTATATATTTCAACATTGTCTTTAACGTTGTCAGAGAACTAAATGGGAATAATTTGGAATAATTTAGAAACTTTTGAAAACAATGACAAAATTCTTTAGGGCGCCTGGATTTGAAAATATAACTCTGTGTAATAAGTTTAGACTGACTAGAGTGAAAAGAAAGGAGCTTGCGCCCAGAAACGAAATTAAATGGAACACTTGAAGTTGAAATATTTGTTTGTAATTCGTCACAAGTCCATGAGGGAATGCGTGTTAATGTAAACAAATGTGAGTTTATTGGAGAGGCCAAATAAGATTTTTACATTATTGAAGCAGCTGGAGCCTGCCACGTCAAGGGCAAGGTCAGAAACGTGAAAAGGCGATGCTCGATTTAGTTTGATTGAGTGTCTATGCAGAAATTCGCACATACCAAGCGTTGGATGATAAGCCTTTCTTATCGTTTCTTAGAATTCGAGAATTGCTGGTTCAGCGTGTGGAGCAGTACTCGATCGCGGTGTTTAATTTTAACACAACTACAATTGTGAAAATTGCTGCTCCAGCGTCGGAAACTGTTTGCAAAGTCGCCAAATTCGATGAGGCGACGCATCAGTGTTCGAAGGTCTACCGCTATCAAATAAAGTATTTTAATTTAACATTTCATCCTCGCGTTAACCAAATCTGCCCCCAATCAATTTTCGAAAAATTATCAGCATCGGACCGGACTCCACTTATATTTGTACGCTAATTTTTACGTTTAGTTAATGATAGTGGTGTATTTGTTTTTCACCAAATTTGCCCCGAAATTTTCACCGTTGTATGTACCAGATATCACTGACATTCATACCAGCGGCGGTGTAAGCGCTAAATTTTCGTGAAAATATCTGAAAAATTCATAATTCTGCAACTGAATTACAGAACTAATTTTGTGTTCGATAGTAAATTTATACTTGGAGTGGCACTGCCAACCCTGCCACCCCTGACGAGCCCCACTACTGACTACTTTCCTTCCAGAAACATTTTTGAAATCAGCGGCAAAATAAATTTAGGGCACCTGGATGTGAAAATATCACTATGTAATAAGTTCAGACTGACAAGAGTGAAAAAAACCGCTTGCATCCAGAAACGAAATCAAATGGAACACTTGAAATTTAGATATTTGTTTGTAATTCGTCACAGGTCCATGAAGGCATGCATGTTAATGTAAACAAGTGTTAGTTTGTCGGAGAGGCCGAATAAGATTTTTACACCCACCACATTCCCGTCAAAATATTTATTTACTTTAGTATGTTAATTCATTTTGTGCAAATTATGACGGGCCAGTCGAGTACACCTGCGCGAGTATTATTTGGTAATCCAAATTCTTTTAATACGCACTAGGCACGTGCACCTAATATAATTGTTAAAATTGCTGCTTCAGCGTCTGGAACGCTGGTACTCAACGTCGCCAAGGTCGAGGCGACGAATCAGTATTCGAAGTTCTATCGCTATTAAATAAATTTTTTTAATATAATATTCCCGATTTGTTCTTGACGTTAAGTAAATATCTCCCCAATCGATTTTCGAAAAATTACCATCGTCGTACCGGACTCCACTTATATACCGTACGCTAATTTTTACGTTCATTTAATGATAGTGGTGTATTTGATCTTCACCAAACCTGCTCCGGCCAAAATCCGAAATTTGCAGTTTTACCGGATTTCACTGACATCATAAGTAATGTGTGCTTATACACGATTTACACTATTTATTTTATGTACATTGTGTTCATTATTGTTCTGCATTATTTATAACTAAGATGGAGGAATAGTAAGCGGGGTACAAATACCACCACGTATAATTCCTCTGAAAAGTGATGGAAATAGTCTTTTTTACTATCTTTCCTATTGCATTTTATTACCGAAAATAGAGCTCAAGAGGTTCGCACTATAATTGTTCATTTTAAAATTACCAAATTTTCTGTATATTTTACCTGAATACGTTAAACACCCCTAAACATAATGTACCATTCCAAACTACTCTCAAAAATCATACACTTGCCATTCCAAACTACCCCACATCAACCTAAAATGTAAAAAAATTACGAATTACAAGCAAACTACGCTAAACCCGCATAAATTACTTCGACTTCCGCTATATCACCCCAACCACTTCTTACCAAGCCAAACTAAACCCAATCGCATTAAAATTACCAAAAGTTTCGTTTAATCCGCCAAAGCTAAACCCCGCCAACTATCAATAACCATTCAAAACGATCCCCAAAAAAAACCTTATCATCCGAAACTACACCAAATACATCGTTTTTATGGTGTGAAATTATTTATTTATATATTTCAACATTCTTCGACGACATTCTTTAACGTTGTTAGAGAACTAAATGGGAATAATTTGGAATAGTTCAGCTTCTCTGTCAACTCTCCTTCTCTTGAAGAGTGAAAAAGAGTGAAAAAAAAGGAGCTTGCACCCAGAAACGAAATTATCGTCATTTTCCAAATCATATTGAAGTACCCGGTCCTGGCAATGCAGGTTAATTTCAGCAAATTTGTTTATTTTGTGATTGGAAAAGTAGAGCATTCCTGTTTAATTGTATTATAATGTCGATTAGTCTACATCACAAATACACCACTTTTGTCAACACTGCGTTTATTTAATCTACGTCCGGGCAACGCCGGGTACATTCAGCTAGTTAAACTTATAAAATCCTATTCGGATATTTTTCATTTCGATCATAAAAAATTAACATTTACAAATGCAGTGAAACATCAAATAAAAGTAAAAGATGACACCCCCATACATACAAAAACTTATAGATATCCTTTTGTACATAAACAAGAAGTTCAAAATCAAATTACAAAAATGTTAGATCAAGGAATCATAAGGGCATCCAACTCTCCATGGTCCTCACCAATCTGGGTGGTTCCAAAAAAAATTGATGCATCAGGACAGCGTAAATGGAGAATTGTCATCGACTATCGTAAGTTAAATGAGCAAACAATAGAAGATCGATACCCACTTCCTAATATTAATGATATATTGGACAAATTGGGACGAAGCCAGTACTTCTCAACCATTGACCTCGCTTCCGGTTTTCACCAAATCGAAGTTGATGAAAAGGATATTCACAAAACAGCTTTTACAGTTGAAAACGGGCATTATGAATTTGTACAGATGCCATTTGGGCTTAAGAATGCTCCTTCGACCTTTCAACGGGTCATGGACAATGTCCTCCGTGGTATCGTGAACGATTGTTGCGTCGTCTACTTAGATGATATAATAATTTTTTCAACGTCTTTACAAGAGCATATTCAAAAATTAACCCTAGTTTTTAATCGCCTTCGTGAATTTAATTTCAAAATACAACTGGATAAAAGTGAATTTTTAAAAAAAGAAGTGAACTATTTGGATCACGTCATAACTCCGCAAGGTATTAAACCTAATCCAGACAAGATTCGTGCTATTCTAGATTATTCTATTCCTACTACATCAAAACAACTAAAAGGTTTTCTTGGTCTCCTTGGATATTACCGCAAGTTTATCAAAAACTTCGCTAAAATAACGAAACCGTTAACAATTAGGCTAAAAAAGGGTCAAAAAATAATTCCAAATGATCCAGATTACAAAGAATGCTTTGAATTCTGTAAAAATTTGTTAACGAACGAACCCATCCTTCAATATCCTAACTTTGAAAAACCATTTATAGTAACTACAGACGCCAGTAATTATGCAATCGGCGCCGTTCTATCACAAGGAACAATTGGTTCAGACCTACAAGTGGCTTATGCATCTCGAACACTAAACGAACACGACATAAATTACTCTACAATCGAAAAAGAGTTACTTGCTATCGTTTGGTCTACCAAATATTTTCGCCCTTATTTATATGGTAAAAAGTTTCAAATTGTAACAGATCATCAACCTCTGAAATGGTTATTTTCACTCAAAGAACCGAATTCCAAATTAATAAGATGGCGTTTACGTCTCGAAGAGTTCGATTATGAAATTTGCTATAAGAAGGGTAAACTAAATAGTAACGCAGACGCACTCTCTAGACCCCCGAATCTCAACGTGTTAACATCTAACTCAACAACCGAAAAGTTACCATTTCTAGAGTATATGAAACAATTTAATAAATCATTTTCAAGTGAAAATCAGACCAGTCTAAACGATACAAACTCAATAATAGTAGAACCACCAGACGAATCGGAACATATTTTAGAAGATGATGACGTCACTATACATAGTAATCGTGAGAACCCGATTTGTGTTATACCAATTTCTGAAGACCCTTTAAACTTTTGTAAAAATCAAATAAAATTTATTTCAGTTAAAAGTAATCCCGCTGATACTGTAATAAAACAAAAATTTGGAAATTCTAAACAGCAATTTATAGTGCAAATCTCAGTAAATAGTATTGAAGAGAACTTAACTAACTTTATAACGCAGTTCATAGTACCTAATGTAACATATGGATGTTTTTTCGACTCCGAAGACTTATATAAGCAGACAAGTATAATTTTACAAAACACCTTCGACAATACAATAAAACTTAAACGACATTTAAAAATTTTAAAAGATATAGAATCTAAAGACGAACAATGGGAAATAATTCAAAATTATCATTTAGGAAAATGTAACCACAGAGGAATCACTGAAACTCTGCAAAAATTATCAACCAAATATTACTGGCCGAACATGCAAAAGACAATTCAAATGTTCATCAATAATTGCGACATTTGCAAAGTAACAAAATATGATAGGAAACCACTTAAATTAAAGTTCAATATCACACCAACAGCGATAAAACCTTTTGAAATTGTCCATCTTGACGTATTAAAATACCAAAACCATAAATTTCTGATAGCTATAGATGCGTTCAGCAAATACGCTCAAGCCTATTTGCTTGAAACGATGCAAGCAGTTGAAATTATGACAAAATTATTAGTTTATTTTACTCATCATTCTGTACCCAATCTTATAATAGTAGACAATGGCTCAGAATTTGATAATGGACTGATAAACGAACTATTCAAATTCCACAAAATCAACGTTCACTTTTGCAGCCCACACCATCCAGCGAGTAATGGACTTGTAGAACGCTTCAATTGTACGTTTTTAGACCATTTAAATTTAATAAATAACCGACCCGAATTTCAAAAAGACCCAATAAATATACAAGCCCTTTACGCCCTAATTGCATATAATAATTCCATTCATTCGACGACGAAAATGTCACCTTTCAATATATTGAACTAGCTGAATGTACCCGGCGTTGCCCGGGCGTAGATTAAATAAACTCAGTGTTGACTAAAGTGGTGATGTTGACTAATCGACATTATAATACAATTAAACAGGAAAGCTCTACTTTTCCAATCACAAAATAAACAAATATGCTGAAATTAACCTGCGTTGCCAGGACCGGGTACTTCGATATGATTTGGACAAAGAGGATACCTTGGTTGATATCTGAGATGAAAAATTTTGAATAGACTCTTTAGGCAGTTGTTCTATAAGCGATTCCAGGAAATCGAAATTAACTTTATATAATTTTCGGGGAAATCGAAGTTTACAAATTAGCTGATCATGTTATGATAAAATTGAAAACACAATGGAACGATTCCTCTTGCTGCAGTCAACTCACAAACAGAACAGTATGTAGATGATTTTGACTTATCTCCGGAATAAACCAACACTTATCTCCTTCTGAACTGCACAAAAATTATTAAAACCTGGCCCTAACTGGTTGGACAATTAAAGTGCGAACCTTTGAGTTCCCTTTCCAGTATTAAAATTTTGGTATGTCGTAAAATGTGGTATTTTATGGTATTTGTGCATCGCTAGATTTTCAAACTTGTCCATCTTAGTTATAAATGATGTAAAGCAATAATGAACACAATGTATTTACGTAAAATAAACAGTTTAAAACGCGTATCAATGTCAGTAATGTCTGGTCCAACGCTGTAAATTTTGGATTTCAGCCGAGGCAGATTTGGTGAAAAATAAATACACCATTATCATTAACTGAACGGTCGTCCGGTACGACGATGGTGATTGGGTACAAATTTTGTTAACGGCAAAATTAACATTCTAAAATAAATAAATATTTTGACGGGAATATGGTGGATGTAAAAATCTTATTCGGTCTCTCCGACGGACTCACACCTGTTTACATTAACACACACTTGTTGAACAATTAAAGTGCCAACCTCTTGAGCTTCCGTTCCAGTATTAAAATATCAATACCAATACCATAGATATAAAAAAAGACAATTTCCATCACCTTTCATAATACGGTGTGGTATTAGTACATCGCTAGATTTTCAAAATTCTCCATCTTAGTTATAAATGATGTAAAGCAATAATAAACACAGTGTACGTAAAATAAATAGTGTAAAACGTGTATAAGCACATAATTATTAAGGGTATGAATGTCAGTGATCTCTGGTATATACAACGGTGAAAATTTCGGATTTCAGCCAGGGCAAATTTGGTGAAAAACAAATACACCACTACCTTTAACTGAAAGTTAAAATTAGCGTACAAATATAAGTGGAGTCCGGTTCGACGCTGGTAATTTTTCGAAAATTGATTGGGGGCAGATTTGGTTAACGCGAGGATCAAATATTAAATTAAAATACTTTATTTGATAGCGGTAGACTTTCGAACACTGATGCGTCGCCTCATCGAATTTGGCGACTTTGCGAACAGTTTCCGACGCTGGAGCAGCAATTTTCACAATTGTAGTTGTGTTAAAATTAAACACCGCGATCGAGTACTGCTCCACACGCTGAACCAGCAATTCTCGAATTCTAAGAAACGATAAGAAAGGCTTATCCAACGCTTGGTATGTGCGAATTTCTGCATAGACACTCAATCAAACTAAATCTAGCATCGCCTTTTCACGTTTGTGACCTTGCCCTTGACGTGGCAGGCTCCAGCTGCTTCAATAATGTAAAAATCTTATTCGGCATCTCCAATAAACTCACATTTGTTTACATTAACACGCATTCCCTCATGGACTTGTGACGAATTACAAACAAATATTGCAACTTCAAGTGTTCCATTTAATTTCGTTTCTGGGTGCAAGCTCCTTTCTTTTCACTCTAGTCAGTCTAAACTTATTAAACAGAGTTATATTTTCAAATCCATGCGCCCTAAAGAATTTTGTCGTTGTTTTCAAAAGTTTCAAGAGAAAGAGAGTTGACATAGAAGCTAAATTATTCCAAATTATTCCCATTTAGTTTTCCGACAACGTTAAAGACAATGTTGAAATATATAAATACAAAATTTTACACTATAAAAACGAAGTATTTAGGAATTATGTATAAAAAAAGTCGAAGTTATTCTTCGCTCTTGAGCTCTATTTCCGGTATTAAAAATGCAACAGGAAAGATAGTAAGAATGACTATTTCCATCACTTTCCACGGGAATTATACGTGGTGGTATTTGTTCTCCGCTTACTATTAGATTTTCAAACTGCTCCATCTTAGTTATAAATAATGCAGAACAATTATGAACGCAATGTACGTAAAATAAATAGTGTAAATAAATCGTGTATAAGCATACAATACTTAAACGTATGATGTCAGTGAAAATTTCGGATTTCGGCCGGAGCAGGTTTGGCGAAGAACAAAAACACCACTAGCATTAACTGAACGTAAAAATTAGCGTACGAAAATAAGCGAAGTCCGGTCCGACGCTGGAAATTTTTCGAAAATCGATTGGGGAGAGTTTTGGTTAACGGCAAGAACAAATCGGGAATATTATATTAAAATAATTTATTTAATAGCGATAGAACTTTGAATACCGATTCGTCGCCTCGACCTTGGCGACGTTGAGTACCAGCGTTCCAGACGCTGAAGCAGCAATTTTCACAATTATATGAGGTGCACGTGCCTAGTGCGTATAAAAACAATTTGGATAACAAAAGAGATTAATTTGTATGTACCAAATAATACTCGCACAGGTGTACTCGTATGGCCCGTCATAATTTTCACAAAATCAATTTAAGAAATTAACATTCTAAAGTAAATAAATATTTTGACAGGAATGTTAAGAATCTTATTCGGCCTCTCGGACAAACTAACACTTGTTTACATTAACATGCATTACTTCATGGACTTGTGACGAATTACAAACAAATATCGATATTTCAAGTGTTCCATGTCAGTCTGAACTTATTACACAGTGATATTTTCACATTCAGGCGCCCTAAATTATTTTGCCGTTGATTTATAAAGTTTCCCTGGAAGGAGAGTAGTCAGCAGGGGGCTCGTCAGGTGTGGCAGGGTTGGCAGTGCCACTCCAAATATAAATTTACTATCGAACACAAAAATAGTTCTGTAATTCAACTGCAGAATTTCGAATTTTTTAGATATTTTTACGAAAATCTAGCGCTTACACCGCCTTTATACCTCTTTAAAGTTAAAAACCATAGAGCTATTTATACAAATGCACGCATGTTAAAAAGGTAAGGCTTGCCCCGTTAACGTGTTGCAATTCAGAAATACCTTTATGTTTGCATCTCAACTGGAACAAATATTTATTGGAAGGTGGAAGAGAATCAAAATAGGTATCAGCATATTTAATATTCAGAATAACGTCTATTAGTCGAAACAATATATTTTATGTGCAGATATTTATTAATATTTTATCATTTAATACGATAAGGAATTTATAAATTACAACCAAATAGAAGATTTTGATTGAAAATGATTATTAATTTATGGTAGCCGAAGTAATTTAAGTGAGTTTGGCATAGCTTCCTATGTTTTGTAGCATTTTTTGTAATTTTAAAGTGATTAGGCTAATTTTGGGGCGGTAAGGAGTAGTTGGGGGTGATTTATGGTAGCCGAAGTAATTTAGGTGAGTTTGGCATAGTTTGCTATGGTTTATAAAAGTGTGTAGGCTTTCACGGTCGGTGTTGTCAACAACGGTGGTATTAATCGGGTTTGCTGACCGTGTTCCGTGCGAAGTTCCATGAGGGGGGGTGTAGTGAGCGCCCCGAGAGGCTAACTCAGCAAGTGATCCCCATGAATCTCTGCCAAACGTTTCGTCCACAGCTGCGGTGGACATCTTCAGTGGCGGTGTGGTCGTGGTCGAAGTACTCTCCCAGCTGTCACAGTGGCGACTCGTTTGTAGCATTTTTTATAATTTTAAAGTGATTGGGCTTATTTTGGAGTGGTAAGGGGTAGTTGGGGGTAATTTATGGTAGCCGAAGTAATTTAGGGGAGTTTGGCATAGTTTGCTACGGTTTGTAGACTTTTTTTGTAAGTTTAAAGTGATTGAGCATATTTTGAGGTGGTAGGGGGTAATTGGGGGTGATTTATGGTAGCCGAAATAATTTAGGTGAGTTAGGCATAGTTTGCTATGGTTTGTAGAATATTTTGTAATTTTAAAGTGATTGGGCTTATTTTGGGGTTGTAAGGGGTAGTTGGGGGTGATTTATGGTAGCCGAAGTAATTTAGGGGAGTTTAGCACAGTTTGCTACGGTTTGTAGAATTTTTTTGTAATATTAAAGTGATTGAGCCTATTTTGGGGTGGTAAGGGGTAGTTGAGGGTGATTAATGGAAGCCGAAGTAATTTAGATGAGTTTGGCATAGTTTGATATTGCTTGTAACATTTTTTGTAATTTTAAAGTGATTGGGCTGAGTTTGGGGCGGTAAGGGGTAGTTGGGGGTGATTTATGGTAGCCGAAGTAATTTAGGTGAGTTAGGGATAGTTTGCTATGATTTGTGTCATTTTGTTTTATTTTGAAGTGATTGGAGTTACTTGGGGTTGCTAAAGGGTGGTAAGGGATGATTTAAGATAACGGATCTAATTTATGTCAGTTTGGCTTAGTTCGGGAATTGTTTGGGGTTGATTTGGTAAAGTTTGCAATGGTAAGAGATATTTGAGGATGTTTAATGTAGACGGATTAAATTTGCAGTTGTAATTTTTGTAATTTTTAATTGAGTCACGGATCGACATTATAATTGAAATTAAGATTAAAATAAAAATATCCGCGGCCTCGCTAGGTACGGTAAAAATTTGATCACAAAAGCAGAAACTCGACGTTGAAATTGTTTAGGTTAAATAAGTGCTTTTAATGTAAACAGGTCGCCCGTCGTCGAAGTTGTTTTGGCTAGATACGTGCTTCTAACATAAACACGGTCTCCGCGATCCGATCATTTTTTGTTTATTTTAGCCGGTTTTTATTGAATTACAAAGGAACCGGGCCGAATTTCGCAAAATCCCTTCTTAGCGTTCACTTTCGGCACATGATACACCCGTGTCTAAAATTTCAAGTCGCCAGCCCTCACTGTTTGGGCTGTGGGTTGTCGGTGAATCAGTGAATGTGTAGATGTGTAGATGAGTGTGTCAGTGAGGACACTTCGCTTTATATATATAGATTTAAGCAATGAACATGAAATTGGAGACGTTAACTTAGATCAAATAATCCTAAACAGTTACCTTCATGATCATAAACAGAAAATTGAAACTATATACAAAGAAATAAATAAACGGCTAATTGAGACAAAAGAAAAGACTATATCAAAATTGAATGAAACACGTGAAGACTTACCAGAACTACCCCCCGATGTGTTCGTTAAAAGTAACTTTGGATCTAAAAAGAGAAACCGATTTAAAAAAGAAAAACTTATATCAATGAACAAAGAACGGAAAACATTTGAACCTGAAATATGTAAATCAAAAACGGGTAGAAAATTCCGCAAACTCCATATGGACAATATTAAACGACCGACTAAATTTCATTCTTCTTCACTTGCAGGACCATCATCGCAAGCGCAGTAATCTGCACTATCGCCGATAAGAACATATCAAATAACCCGGGAATTCTTCCCATAAATTTAGGATCAGCTAAATTGCAAATTTCTTCCCATCATTTCATTCATTACTTTGACATTTCGAAACTTTTAACCGAATACGAAAAACTACAAGTTCAAACTAAATTCGTCGAAAATGCCTTTAATAATAAAACAAACGAAGTGGAGAACTATCTCAAAATTATTCGCTATAGTATAAAAACTATTAATGAAAAATTAGAGCCATTTTTTCATAAACGTACTGCAAGAGGTCTTGTCAACGCTTTAGGATCAATTATTAACACAATCACTGGAAACATGGACGCTGATGACAATGAACGAATAAGCAAAACATTAGATATTCTAAAACAACACCAGAACAATTTAGCTCACCAAATCAACAACCAATATTCCATTAATAAAGAAATAATATCCAAATTTCAACAAACAATAAAAAATATAGAACATAACGAAAAATCCCTCTTCACAGCTACAACACTGCTCACAAGTGCTCAAAATTATACAAAACATCAATTTGATCAACTATTTGCTAAAGATGTCACAAATCAGTTAACAAATTTATTTAATGTAATATTAAACATAGTTCAAGATATAGAGAATTAATTGACATTCTGTAAACTAAATGTTGTTCACCCCAGCATTATAACAAATGAGGAACTATTTAAAGAATTAAACAAAGTTCAAATAATATATGCCGAAAAACTTCCATTCTTCGTTAGTCTAGATAATATACAAAATTTTAAAAATATTATAAAAACTAAATGTGTGACATCTAGAAATTTGAAATTTTATATTTAATATCAATCCCACTTTTTGGAAAAGAACCGCTAGAACTATATAATTTTCTACCAATACCTGATCAGAGTTTTCGAACAATAATCCCATCATCACCTTATTTTCGGAAATCTGAGTCTAGTCTAACCCCATTAATGAACATTTGTGACAAAACCCTAGACATCTACATGTGTCCAAAACATTTGATATCTTACGTCGCTACCACCTGCGAACAGAACATCATTTTCAAGAACAACTTCGACGCATGTCAACCAATCCAACTAAATCGACAACAATCAATCATCATACATCCCACAAATCAACCAATACCTAGGGATTTTTATACAACCTACAACAACAAAAATAATTTGCGAAGAAGCCTCAACCACCAGTCAACAGGAAGGTGTCTTCCTATTCGACAACGAACCACACTGTAAGAAGTTCATCGAAAACCAACAACTGGCATTCAACGACAGCACGAAAGGTCAACCGTTGCTGTTAGAAAACATAAAGTTCAGTCAACCTACGAAAGGACCAACCGCAATACCTCGTATCCACCTGAAACATCTCCAAATGACAAAACTATTAAACAACCTTCAACAGATCGAAGATAACGAGGACTTCAAATTAAGAGACATTACACACGTTTCTGGCACCGTTACCCTATATGTTATAGGATTCGCAGGAATCATCTTCCTGCTAATTTGGCGAAGCAAAATTAACAATCGACCAAATGCCAAACCTGAACCGAACAATATCGAAATCAGGACTACGTGCAGCCCGGATGACGCACAAATCTGATGGACCCTCGCCGGAGTCTTCGGACTACGAAGGGAGGACTTATGTATCCGTTTTGCCTCCTAAAAAGCTTAATAGTGAAATATTAGAACTGTTTATGCTAGCATATTTGAACATATAAAAACCATGTAACGTGTAATAAAAAACACTCTATTTCTTGCCGCTTAATGTAGTTTACGCAATAAACGTTTTTAAAAAGTCAATCTTCGATTTCGTAAATAAAATTGTCACGGATCGACATTATAATTGAAATCAAAATTATAATTGAAATATCTGCGGCCTCGCTAGGTACGGCAAAAGTATGATCACGAAAGCAGAAACTCGACGTTGAAATTGTTTAGGTTAAATAAGTGCTTTCAATGTAAACCGGTCGCCCGTCGTCGAAGTTGTTTTGGCTAGATACGTGCTTCTAACATAAACACGGTCTCCGCGATCGGATAATTTTTTGTTTATTTTAGCCGGTTTTTTTTGAATTACAAAGGAACCGGGCCGAATTTTGCAAAATCCCTTCTTAGTGTTCAGTTTCGGCACATGATACACCCGTGTCTAAAATTTCAAGTCTCCAGCCCTCACGGTTTGGGCTGTGGGTTGATTATGAATCAGTGTGTAGATGAATGAGTGTGTCAGTGAGGACACTTCGCTTTATATAATAGATCACCTAAATTACTTCGGCTACCATAAATCACCCCCAACTATCCCTTACCACAACAAACTAAACCCAATCACTTTTAAAATACAAAAAAATGCTACTAACCATAGCAAACTAAGCCAAACTCACCTAAATTACTTCGGCTATCAAAAATCACCCCCAACTACACTTTACAGCAACAAACTAAGCCCAATCACTTTAAAATTACAAAAAAATGCTAAAAATCATAACAAACTATACCAGAATTACTTAAATTACTTCGGCTACCGTAAATCACCCCCAACTATCCTTTACCACAACAAACCAAACCATATCATCTTAAAATTACAAAAAAAGGTGTACAAATTATAACAAACTATGCCAGACTCACCTAAATTACTTCGGCTACTCTAAATCATCACCAACTAACCTTTACCACAACAAACTAAACCCAATCACTTCTAAATTACAAAAAAATGCTAGTAAACATAGCAAACTATGCCAAACTCACCTAAATTACTTCGGCTACCATAAATCATCACCAACTAACAATTACCACAACAAACTAAACCCAATCACTTTCAAATTACAAAAAAATGCTAAAAATCATTACAAACTATACCAAAATCACCTAAATTACTTCGGCTACCTTAAATCACCCCCAACTATCCCTTACCACAACAAACCAAACCATATCATCTTAAAATTACAAAAAAAGGTGTACAAATCATAACAAACTATGCCAGACTCACCTAAATTACTTAGGCTACTCTAAATCATCACCAACTAACCCTTACCACAACAAACTAAACCCAATCACTTTTAAATTACAAAAAAATGCTAGTAACCATAGCAAACTATGCCAAACTCACCTAAATTACTTCGGCTACCATAAATCATCACCAACTAACCCTTGCCACAACAAACTAAACCCAATAATATTTAAATTACAAAAAAATGCTACTAACCATAGCAAACTATGCCAAACTCACCTAAATTACTTCGGCTATCAAAAATCACCCCCAACTATCCCTTACCTCAACAAACCAAACCATATCATTTTAAAATTACAAAAAAAAGTGTACAAATCATAACAAACTATGCCAGACTCACCTAAATTACTTCGGCTACGCTAAATCATCACCAACTAACCCTTACCACAACAAACTAAACCCAATCACTTTTAAATTACAAAAAAATTCTAGTAACCATAGCAAACTATGCCAAACTCACCTAAATTACTTGGGCTACCATAAATCATCACCAACTAACCCTTACCACAACAAACTAATACCAATCACTTTTAAAATACAAAAAAATGCTACTAACCATAGCAAACTAAGCCAAACTCACCTAAATTACTTCGGCTATCAAAAATCACCCCCAACTACACTTTACAGCAACAAACTAAGCCCAATCACATTAAAATTACAAAAAAATGCTAAAAATCATAACAAACTATACCAGAATTACTTAAATTACTTCGGCTACCGTAAATCACCCCCAACTATCCCTTACCACAACAAACCAAACCATATCATCTTAAAATTACAAAAAAAGGTGTACAAATCATAACAAACCATGCCAGACTCACCTAAATTACTTCGGCTACTCTAAATCATCACCAACTAACCTTTACCACAACAAACTAAACCCAATCACTTCTAAATTACAAAAAAATGCTAGTAACCATAGCAAACTATGCCAAACTCACCTAAATTACTTCGGCTACCATAAATCATCACCAACTAACAATTACCACAACAAACTAAACCCAATCACTTTCAAATTACAAAAAAATGCTAAAAATCATTACAAACTATACCAAAATCACCTAAATTACTTCGGCTACCTTAAATCACCCCCAACTATCCCTTACCACAACAAACCAAACCATATCATCTTAAAATTACAAAAAAAGGTGTACAAATCATAACAAACTATGCCAGACTCACCTAAATTACTTCGGCTACTCTAAATCATCACCAACTAACCCTTACCACAACAAACTAAACCCAACCTCTTTTAAATTACAAAAAAATGCTAGTAACCATAGCAAATTATGCCAAACTCACCTAAATTACTTCGGCTACCATAAATCATCACCAACTAACCCTTGCCACAACAAACTAAACCCAATAATATTTAAATTACAAAAAAATGCAACTAACCATAGCAAACTATGCCAAACTCACCTAAATTACTTCGGCTATCAAAAATCACCCCAACTACACTTTACAGCAACAAACTAAGCCCAATCACTTTAAAATTACAAAAAAAAGCTAAAAATCATAACAAACTATACCAGAATCACCTAAATTACTTCGGCTACCGTAAATCACCCCCAGCTATCCCTTACCACAACAAACCAAACCATATCATCTTAAAATTACAAAAAAAAGTGTACAAATCATAACAAACTATGCCAGACTCACCTAAATTACTTCGGCTACTCTAAATCATCCCCAACTAACCCTTACCACAACAAACTAAACCCAATCACTTTTAAATTACAAAAAAATGCTAGTAACCATAGCAAACTATGCCAAACTCACCTAAATTACTTCGGCTACCATAAATCATCACCAACTAACCCTTACCACAACATACTAAACGCAATCATTTTTAAATTACAAAAAAATGCTACAAACCATAGCAAACTATGCCAAACTCACCTAAATTACTTCGGCTATCAAAAATCACCCCCAACTACACTTTACAGCAAGAAACTAAGCCCAATCACTTTAAAATTACAAAAAAATGCTAAAAATCATAACAAACTATACCAGAATCACCTAAACTACTTCGGCTACCGTAAATCACCCCCAACTATCCCTTACCACAACAAACCAAACCATATCATCTTAAAATTACAAAAAAAGGTGTACAAATCATAACAAACTATGCCAGACTCACCTAAATTACTTCGGCTACTTTAAATCATCACCAACTAACCCTTACCACAACAAACTAAACCCAATGACTTTTAAATTACAAAAAAATGCTAGTAACCATAGCAAACTAAGCCAAACTCACCTAAATTACTTCGGCTACCATAAATCATCACCAACTAACCCTTACCACAACAAACTAAACCCAATCACTTTTAAATTACAAAAAAATGCTAAAAATCATAACAAACTAAACCAGAATCACCTAAATTACTTCGGCTAAAAAAAAATGCTAAAAATCAGCACAAAATATACCAGAATCACCTAAATTACTTCGGCTACCGTAAATCACCCTCAACTATCACTTACCACAACAAACCAAACCATATCATCTTAAAATTACAAAAAAATGGTGTACAAATCATAACAAACTGTGCCAGACTCACCTAAATTACTTCGGCTACTCTAAATCATCACCAACTAACCCTTACCACAACAAACTAAACCCAATCACTTTTAAATTACAAAAAAATGCTAGTAACCATAGCAAACTATGCCAAACTCACCTAAATTACTTCGGCTACCATAAATCATCACCAACTAACCCTTACTACAACAAACTAAACCCAATCACTTTTAAATTACAAAAAAATGCTACTAACCATAGCAAACTATGCCAAACTCACCTAAATTACTTCGGCTTTTAAAAATCACCCCTAACTACACTTTACAGCAACAAACTAAGCCCAATCACTTTAAAATTACAAAAAAATGCTAAAAAACATAACAAACTATACCAGAATTACTTAAATTACTTCGGCTACCGTAAATCACCACCAACTATCCCTTAATACAACAAACCAAACCATATCATCTTAAAATTACAAAAAAAGGTGTACAAATCATAACAAACTATGCCAGACTCACCTAAATTACTTCGGCTACTCTAAATCATCACCAACTAACCCTTACCACAACAAACTAAACCCAATCACTTTTAAATTACAAAAAAATGCTAGTAACAATAGCAAACTATGCCAAACTCATCCAAATTACTTCGGCTACCATAAATCATCACCAACTAACCCTTACCACAACAAACTAAACCCAATCACTTTTAAATTACAAAAAAATGCTAAAAATCATAACAAACTATACCAGAATCACCTAAATTACTTCGGCTACCGTAAATCACCCCCAACTATCCCTTACCACAACAAACCAAACCATATCATCCTAAAATTACAAAAAAAGGTGTACAAATCATAACAGACTATGCCAGACTCACCTAAATTACTTCGGCTAATCTAAATCATCACCCACTAACCCTTACCACAACAAACTAAACCCAATCACTTTTAAATTACAAAAAAATGCTAGTAACCATAGCAAACTATGCCAAACTTACCTAAATTACTTCGGCTACCATAAATCATCACCAACTAACCCTTACCACAACAAACTAAACCCAATCACTTTTAAATTACAAAAAAATGCTAAAAATCATAACAAACTATACCAGAATCACCTAAATTACTTCGGCTACCGTAAATCACCCCCAACTATCCCTTACCACAACAAACCAAACCATATCATCTTAAAATTACAAAAAAAGTTGTACAAATCATAACAAACTATGCCAGACTCACCTAAATTTCTTCGGCTACTCTAAATCATCACCAACTAACCCTTACCACAACAAACTAAACCCAATCACTTTTAAAGTACAAAAAAATGCTAGTAACCATAGCAAACTATGCCAAACTCACCTAAATTACTTCGGCTACCATAAATCATCACCAACTAACCCTTACCACAACAAACTAAACCCAATCACTTTTAAATTACAAAAAAATGCTACTAACCATAGCAAACTATGCCAAACTCACCTAAATTACTTCGGCTACCATAAATCATCACCAACTATCCCTTACCACAACAAACCAAACCATATCATCTTAAAATTACGAAAAAAGGTGTACAAATCATAACAAACTATGCCAGACTCACCTAAATTACTTCGGCTACTCTAAATCATCAACAACTAACCTTTACCACAACAAACTAAACCCAATCACTTCTAAATTACAAAAAAATGCTAAAAATCATTGTTAACATAAATTAGTGCGTGATCATAAAGGCTGTGATTGCAAGTGTTCCTTTTATGATCGTAACTAAGCAACAGAATATAACAAGTTGTTGATTTTTTGATTTTGTAAGATTTCGAAGTTTGTATGAATTTTCAAAAATATATATCTTGTTCTCGTGCGGCGTATTTCACAAAAATCCACGATACTCAAAACATTGGTCCTTCGAGCCGGATATAAAAAAATAACAACAACAAGAAGAAGCCGATCCATCACAACATATCGTCCAGCATCTTGCCACGCGGTACAAGGTTAGTCAGATCATTGCAAGCATATTGTATTATCTCATATCAAATCGTCCATCCTCGAGTTTTACAATTAAAATCGCATCCACCGTATTGATCAATCGTCAAAATACACATATTTTGCGCATGAGGTGGTAAATTAATTGTAAACTAACATATCAATTTCAATAAATACAAATGGATATCGATCAATTAGTCGCACAACGTGGTTTCTTAAAAGCTAAACTAACAAGGTTTGTGAAGTTTTTAAGGGATTTAGAACATGACAACTCAAAGTCAGATCAATTACAGTTGCGTTTTGACATGCTACAGCAAGTCTGGAAGCAATTCGACGATGTACAATCACAAATCGAAATCATTGACAGTAGCGATGCTCAATGCTGCGAGCGCGAATCATTTGAGGACAAATATTTTGATGCAGCAACGTAGACAACTCAATTGTTGAGATCAACTACCCCGAGCACAAGCTCGATTCTAACTCCTGCCCCAATGGACGCAATCTCAAATTCGAATACGAACAATCAATTTAACATAATATTTCCTCAAATAAACTTGCCATCATTCAGTGGTGGTTATAATGACTGGATGCATTTTCATGACACATTCAACTCGTTAATTCACAATAATCCATGTTTGACAACTATTCAGAAATTTTATTATTTACAATCGTCACTCAAGGGCGAAGCTGCTCAAATCGTAGCATCACTTCAAATTACCGAAGACAACTACGTGTTAGCATGGGATTTGTTGAAGCGACGTTTTGAAGACAAAAAAGTAATAACTCGCGCACACGTTAAGGAAATTGTTGATATTTCTCCTGTTAAACCCAATGCTCCTGCGTTAAGGAATTTTGTAAGCACAATTGTCAAAAATTATCGATCACTTGCCAACCTTGGGGAATGTGTTGAGCAATGGGACACTATATCTATATATATAAAGCGAAGTGTCCTCACTGACACACTCATTCATCTACACACTGATTCATAATCAACCCACAGCCCAAACCGTGAGGGCTGGAGACTTGAAAATTTAGACACGGGTGTATCATGTGCCGAAAGTGAACACTAAGAAGGGATTTTGCGAAATTCGGCCCGGTTCCTTTGTAATTCAATAAAAACCGGCTAAAATAAACAAAAAATGATCGGATCGCGGAGACCGTGTTTATGTTAGAAGCACGTATCTAGCCAAAACAACTTCGACAACGGGCGATCTGTTTACATTAAAAGCACTTATTTAACCTAAACAATTTCAACGTCGAGTTTCTGCTTTTGTGATCAAATTTTTACCGTACCTAGCGAGGCCGCGGATATATCAATTATAATCTTGATTTCAATTATAATGTCGATCCGTGACTCAATTAAAAATTACAAAACCACTGCAAATTTAATCCGTCTACATTAAACATCCTCAAATATCTCTTACAATTGCAAACTTTACCAAATCAACCCCAAAAAATTCCCGAACTACGCCAAACTGACATAAATTAGATCCGTTATCTTAAATCAGCCCTTACCACCCTTTAGCAACCCCAAGTAACTCCAATCACTTTAAAATAAAACAAAATGACACAAATCATAGCAAACTATGCCTAACTCACCTAAATTAATTCGGCTACCATAAATCACCCCCAACTACCCCAAACTCAGCCCAATCACTTTAAAATTACAAAAAATGTTACAAGCAATATCAAACTATGCCAAAATCATCTAAATTACTTCGGCTACCATAAATCACCCCCAACTACCCCTTACCGCCCCAAAATAAGCCCAATCACTTTAAAATTACAAAAAATGCTACAAACCATAGCAAACTATGCCAAACTCACTTAAATTACTTCGGCTACCATAAATCACCCCCAACTACCCCTTACCACCCCAAAATAAGCCCAATTACTTTAAAATTACAAAAAATTATACAAACCATAGCAAACTATGTCAAACTCACCTAAATTACTTCGGCTACCATAAATCACCCCCAACTACCTCTTACGACCCCAAAATTAGCCCAATCACTTTAAAATTACGAAAAATGCTACAAACCATAGCAAACTATCTCAAACTCACCTGAATTACTTCGGCTACCATAAATCACCCCCAACTACCCCTTACCACCCCAAACTAAGCCCAATCACTTTAAAATTACAAAAAATGCTACAAACCATAGCAAACTATTCCAAACTCACCTAAATTACTTCGGCTACCATAAATCACCCCCAACTACCCCTTACCAACCACAAACTAAACCCAATCACTTTAAAATTACAAAAAATGCTAAAAACCATAGTAAACTATGCCAAACTCACTTAAATTACTTCGGCTATCATAAATCACCCCCAACTACCCCAAACTAAGCCCAATTACTTTAAAATTACAAAAAATTATACAAACCATAGCAAACTATGTCAAACTCACCCAAATTACTTCGGCTACCATAAATCACCCCCAACTACCCCTTACAACCCCAAAATAAGCCCAATCACTTTAAAATTACAAAAAATGTTACAAGCCATATCAAACTATGCCAAACTCATCTAAATTACTTCGGCTTCCATAAATCACCCCCAACTACCCCTTACCACCCCAAAATAGGCTCAATTACTTTAAAATTACAAAAAAATTCTACAAACCGTAGCAAACTATGCCAAACTCCCCTAAATTACTTCGGCTACCATAAATCACCCCAACTACCCCTTACAACCCCAAAATAAGCCCAATCACTTTAAAATTACAAAATATTCAACAAATCATAGCAAACTATGCCTAACTCACCTAAATTACTTCGGCTACCATAAATCACCTCCAACTACCCCTTACCGCCCCAAAATAAGCCCAATCACTTTAAAATTACAAAAAATGCTACAAACCATAGCAAACAATGCCAAACTCACTTAAATTACTTCGGCTACCATAAATCACCCCCAACTACCCCTTACCAACCACAAACTAAACCCAATCACTTTAAAATTACAAAAAATGCTACAAACCATAGCAAACTATGCCAAACTCACTTAAATTACTTCGGCTACCATAAATCACCTCCAACTACCCCTTACCGCCCCAAAATAAGCCCAATCACTTTAAAATTACAAAAAATGCTACAAACCATAGCAAACTATGCCAAACTCACTTAAATTACTTCGGCTACCATAAATCACCCCCAACTACCCCTTACCAACCACAAACTAAACCCAATCACTTTAAAATTATAAAAAATGCTACAAACCATAGCAAACTATGCCAAACTCACTTAAATTACTTCGGCTATCATAAATCACCCCCAACTACCCCTTACCACCCCAAAATAAGCCCAATTACTTTAAAATTACAAAAAATTATAGAAACCATAGCAAACTATGTCAAACTCACCTAAATTACTTCGGCTACCATAAATCACCCCCAACTACCCCTTACGACCCCAAAATTAGCCCAATCACTTTAAAATTACGAAAAATGCTACAAACCATCGCAAACTATCTCAATCTCACCTGAATTACTTCGGCTACCATAAATCACCCCCAACTACCCCTTACCACCCCAAACTAAGCCCAATCACTTTAAAATTACAAAAAATGCTACAAACCATAGCAAACTATTCCAAACTCACCTAAATTACTTCGGCTACCATAAATCACCCCCAACTACCCCTTACCTCCCCAAAATAAGCCCAATCACTTTAAAATTACAAAAAATGCTACAAACCATAGCAAACTATTCCAAAGTCACCTAAATTACTTCGGCTACCATAAATCACCCCCAACTACCCCTTATCACCCCAAAATAAGCCCAATCACTTTAAAATTACAAAAAATGCTCCAAACCATAGCAAACTATCTCAAACTCACCTAAATTATTTAGACTACCATAAATCACCCCCAACTACCCCTTACCTCCCCAAACTAAGCCCAATCACTTTAAAATTACAAAAAATCCTACAAACCATAGCAAACTTATCCAAAGTCACCTAAATTACTTCGGCTACCATAAATCACCCCCAACTACCCCTTACCTCCCCAAAATAAGCCCAATCACTTTAAAATTACAGAAAATGTTACAAATCATAGCAAACTATGTCAAACTCACTTAAATTACTTCGGCTACCATAAATCACCCCCAACTACCCCTTACCCCCCAAAATAAGCCCAATCGCTTTAAAATTACAAAAATTGCTACAAACCATAGCAAACCATGTCAAACTCACCTAAATGACTTTGGCTACCATAAATCACCCCAACTACCCCTTTCCACACCAAAATAAACCCAATTACTTTAAAATTACAAAAATTATACAAACCATAGCAAACTATGTCAAACTCACCTAAATTACTTCGGCTACCATAAATTAATAATCATTTTCAATCAAAATTTTCTATTTGGTTGTGTCATTTATAAATGCCTTATCGTATTAAATCATAAAATATTAATAAATATCTGCACATAAAATATATTGTTTCGACTAATAGACGTTATTCTGAATATTAAATATGCTGATACCTATTTTGATTCTCTTCCACGTTCCAATAAATATTTGTTCCAGTTGAGATGCAAACATAAACGTATTTCTGAATTGCAACACGCTAACGGGGCAAGCCCTACCTTTTCAACATGCGTGCATTTGTATAAACAGCTCTATGGTTTTTAACTTTAAAGAGGTATAAAGGCGGTGTAAGCGCTAGATTTTCGTAAAAATATCTGAAAAATTCGAAATTTTGCAATTGAATTACAGAACTATCTTTGTGTTCGATAGTAAGTTTATACTTGGTGTGGCACTGCCAACCCTGCCACCCCTGACGAGGCCCCTGCTGACTACTCTATTTCCAGGGAAACTTTATAAATCAACGGCAAAATAATTTAGGGCGCCTGAATGTGAAAATATCACTGTGTAATAAGTTCAGACTGACATGGAACACTTGAAATTTCGATATTTGTTTGTAATTAGTCACAGGTCCATGAAGGAATGCATGTTAATGTAAACAAGTGTTAGTTTGTTGGAGAGACCGAATAAGATTTTTAACATTCCCGTTAAAATATTTATTTACTTTAGAATGTTATTTTTTTTCATTTCGTGAAAATTATGACGGGCCATACGAGTACACCTGTGCGAGTATTATTTGGTACATACAATTTAATCTCTTTTGTTATCCAAATTGTTTTCATACGCACCAGGCACGTGCACCTCATATAATTGTGAAAATTGCTGCTTCAGCGTCTGAAACGCTGGTACTCAACGTCGCCAAGGTCGAGGCGACGCATCGGTATTCGAAGTTCTATCGCTATTAAATAAATTATTTTAATATAATATTCCCGATTTGTTCTTGCCGTTAACCAAAACTCTCCTCAATCGATTTTCGAAAAATTTCCAGCGTCGGACCGGACTTCACTTATTTTCGTACGCTAATTTTTAGGTTCAGTTAATGAGTGTATTTGTTCTTCACCAAACCTGCTCCGAACGAAATCCGAAATTTTCACTGACATCATACGCTTAAGTATTGTATGCTTATACACGATTTACACTATTTATTTTACGTACATTGCGTTCATTATTGTTCTGCATTATTTATAACTAAGATGGAGCAGTTTGAAAATCTAATAGTAAGCGGAGAACAAATACCACCACGTATAATTCCCGTGAAAAGTGATGAAAATAGTCTTTCTTACTATCTTTCCTATTGCATTTTTAATACCGGAAATAGAGCTCAAGAGCGAAGAATAACTTCGACTTTTTTTATACATAATTCCTAAATACTTCGTTTTTATGGTGTAAAATTTTGTATCTATATATTTCAACATTGTCTTTAACGTTGTCAGAGAACTAAATGGGAATAATTTGGAATAATGTCAACTCTCCTTCTCTTGAAACTTTGGAAAACAACGACAAAATTCTTTAGAGCGCCTGGATTTGAAAATATAACTCTGTGCAATAAGTTTAGACTGACTAGAGTGAAAAGAAAGGAGCTTGCACCCAGAAACGAAATTAAATGGAACACTTGAAGTTGCAATATTTGTTTGTAATTCGTCACAAGTCCATGAGGGAATGTGTGTTAATGTAATCAAATGTGAGTTTATTGGAGAGGCCGAATAAGATTTTTACATTATTGAAGCAGCTGGAGCCTGCCACGTCAAGGGCAAGGTCACAAACGTGAAAACGCGATGCTAGATTTAGTTTGATTGAGTGTCTATGCAGAAATTCGCACATACCAAGCGTTGGATAAGCCTTTCTTATCGTTTCTTAGAATTCGAGAATTGCTGGTTCAGCGTGTGGAGCAGTACTCGATCGCGGTGTTTAATTTTAACACAACTACAATTGTGAAAATTGCTGCTCCAGCGTCGAAAACTGTTCGCAAAGTCGCCAAATTCGATGAGGCGACACATCAGTGTTCGAAGGTCTACCGCTATCAAATAAAGTATTTTAATTTAACATTTGATCCTCGCGTTAACCAAATCTGCCCCCAATCAATTTTCGAAAAATTACCAGCGTCGAACCGGACTCCACTTATATTTGTACGCTAATTTTTACTTTCAGTTAATGGTAGTGGTGTATTTGTTTTTCACCAAATTTGCCCCGGCTGAAATCCGAAATTTTCACCATTGTATGTGCCAGAGATCACTGACATTCATACCCTTAATAATTATGTGCTTATACACGTTTTACACTATTTATTTTACGTACACTGTGTTTATTATTGCTTTACATCATATATAACTAAGATGGAGAAGTTTGAAAATCTAGCGATGTACAAATACCACACCGTATTATGAAAGGTGATGGAAATTGTCTTTTTTTATATCTATGGTATTGGTATTAATATTTTAATACTGGAACGGAAGCTCAAGAAGTTGGCACTTTAATTGTTCAACAAGTGTGTGTTAATGTAAACAGGTGTGAGTCCGTCGGAGAGACCGAATAAGATTTTTACATCCACCATATTCCCGTCAAAATATTTATTTATTTTAGAATGTTAATTTTGCCGTTAACAAAATTTGTTCCCAATCACCATCGTCGTACCGGACGACCGTTCAGTTAATGATAATGCTGTATTTATTTTTCACCAAATCTGCCTCGGCTAAAATCCAAAATTTACAGCGTTGGACCAGACATTACTGACATTGATACGCGTTTTACACTGTTTATTTTACGTAAATACATTGTGTTCATTATTGCTTTACATCATTTATAACTAAGATGGACAAGTTTGAAAATCTAGCGATGCACAAATACCATAAAATACCACATTTTACCACATACCAAAATTTTAATACTGGAAAGGGAGCTCAAAAGGTTCACACTTTAATTGTCCAACCAGTTAGGGCCAGGTTTTAATAATTTTTGTGCAGTTCAGAAGGAGATAAGTGTTTGTTTATTCCGGAGATAAGTCAAAATCATCTACATACTGTTCTGTTTGTGAGTTGACTGCAGCAAGAGGAATCGTTCCATTGTGTTTTCAATTTTATCATAACATGATCAGCTAATTTGTAAACTTCGATTTCCCCGAAAATTATATAAAGTTAATTTCGATTTCCTGGAATCGCTTATAGAACAACTGCCTAAAGAGTCTATTCAAAAATTTTCATCTCAGATATCAACCAAGGTATCCTCTTTGTCCAAATCATATTGAAGTACCTGGTTCTGGCAACGCAGGTTAATTTCAGCATATTTGTTTATTTTGTGATTGGAAAAGTAGAGCATTCCTGTTTAATTGTATTATAATGTCGATTAGTCAACATCACCACTTTAGTCAACACTGAGTTTATTTAATCTACGTCCGGGCAACGCCGGGTACATTCAGCTAGTTGCTATATATATTAACGTCAAAGTTAGATTTTGAATTCAAGAAAAATTGGAAAATCTATATGAAAGACATCGCGAAACCTACATTTACAATCTTCACAAAATTTTTGACACAACAGTGCAAATTGTTAGAAGCTATTGATGAAAAGCCCGCAAAACAAACATTGTTCAAAAAACCGCCTGAACAGAAGTCATTTTCGCATTTAGCAATGAATCGAATAAAATGTCCGATATGTCAAGAAAATCATCTCATTTATCATTGTAAACAATTTTTGGGTTTGTCAATCAGCAACCGGCTAGCGAACGTCCGCAGATTGAATCTGTGCACAAATTGTCTACGGTCAGGACACACAAATTCAGAGTGCAGATCAAGTGCCTGTCGCAAATGCCAGAAAAAACACAATTCACTTTTGCATTTTCCATCAGCCACACAGCAAATTTCAACAGATGCAATGGCAAGCGTTTCAAATTAGAAAGAGTCAACTTCGATCGAAGTAGAACCTACAACTACGGCTTTAGCATCGCTCTATAATAGCAGTGTGTCTCCGGAGCCATTCGTCTTGTTAGCTACAGCGCAAATAATAATTTACGATTCAAATAATCTACCCGTTCTTTGTCGCGCTATTCTGGACAGTGGTTCACAATCTAATTTCATGACCAAGTGGTTGTCGGAAAGACTAGATCTCAAATCATCAAAAATAAGTGTTCCCGTATGCGGTATTAACCAAGCAGCATTGCGCATCAAAGCAAAAACAAAGGCAAGAATACAATCACGTCAAAATCAGTACTCTGCCGAGTTGACATTTTTAATTTTGGATCAAATTACTGGTCTCACTCCACAAAAAATGTTAAAACGTCATAAGCTGTGCATTCCGCCTGATATTCAAGATTGCTTAGCAGATCCTGAGTTTGATCAACCTGGGCGCATCGATGCACTTTTAGGAGCAAACATATTCTTTGACTTACTTTGCGTCGGACAAGTAAAGTTGGGACAGAATGAAATCATATTAAACAAAACAAATTTAGGATGGATTGTGTCGGGACAAACATTTCAGTGCGAACCACTGGAACCGAAATCATGTCTTTTAATCGCAAATTCAGATGTACAGGACCAACTTCAACAGTTTTGGCAACTGGAAAGCCACTATGCGACTCCCAAATACTCAAGGGAGGAAGTCGAGTGTGAAGAACATTTTTTAAAAACCGTGCGTCGAGACGAAACTGGTCGTTTCTCGGTTCAATTGCCTTTAAAAGCGAATTATACAGATTTAGGCGACTCCAGAGAAATGGCAATCACGCGTTTCGCTTCAATTGAACGTAAACTCCTCGCGAATCCAAAATTACGAGCAGACTATAATGAATTTATGGCAGAATATGAATCACTCGGTCATATGTCACGAGTAACTGTTGATCAATCACGTTCTGAGGTACCCATATTTTATCTACCACATCATGGAGTACTGAAGGAGCAAAGCACCACTACTCGCTTACGCGTTGTTTTTGACGCCTCTGCAAAAAGCACTTCCGGCTTATCACTAAACTAGCTGAATGTACCCGGCGTTGCCCGGACGTAGATTAAATAAACGCAGTGTTGACAAAAGTGGTGAATTGGTGATGTAGACTAATCGACATTATAATACAATTAAACAGGAATGCTCTACTTTTCCAATCACAAAATAAACAAATTTGCTGAAATTAACCTGCATTGCCAGGACCGGGTACTTCAATATGATTTGGAAAATGACGATAATTTCGTTTCTGGGTGCAAGCTCCTTTGTTGACAGAGTTGACAGAGAAGCTGAAATATATAAATACATAATTTCACACCATAATAACGATGTATTTGGTGTAGTTTCGGATGATAAGGGTTTTTTTGGGGATTGTTTTGAATGGTTATTGATGGTTGGCGGGGTTTAGCTTTGGCGGATTAAACTAAACTTTTGGTAATTTTAATGTGATTGGGTTTAGTTTGGCTTGGTAAGAAGTGGTTGGGGTGATATAGCGGAAGTGGAAGTAATTTATGCGAGTTTAGCGTAGTTTGCTTGGAATTCGTAATTTTTTTACATTTTAGGTTGATCTGGGGTAGTTTTGAATGGCAAGTGTATGATTTTTGAGGGTAGTTTGGAATGGTACATTATGTTTAGGGGTGTTTAACGTATTCAGGTAAAATATACAGAAAATTTGGTAATTATAAAATGAACAATTATAGTGCGAATCTCTTGAGCTCTGTTTTCGGTAATAAAATGCAATAGGAAAGATAGTAAAAAAGACTATTTCCATCACTTTTCAGGGGAATTATACGTGGTGGTATTTGTACCCCGCTTACTATTCCTCCATCTTAGTTATAAATAATGCAGAACAATAATGAACACAATGTACATAAAATAAATAGTGTAAATCGTGTATAAGCACACATTACTTATGATGTCAGTGAAATCCGGTAAAACTGCAAATTTCGAATTTTGGCCGGAGCAGGTTTGGTGAAGATCAAATACACCACTATCATTAAATGAACGTAAAAATTAGCGTACGGTATATAAGTGGAGTCCGGTACGACAATGGTAATTTTTCGAAAATCGATTGCGGAGATATTTACTTAACGTCAAGAACAAATCGGGAATATTATATTAAAAAAATTTATATAATAGCGATAGAACTTCGAATACTGATGCGTCGCCTCGACCTTGGCGACGTTGAGTACCAGCGTTCCAGACGCTGAAGCAGCAATTTTAACAATTATATTAGGAGCACGTGCCTAGTGCGTATTAAAAGAATTTGGATTACCAAATAATACTCGCGCAGGTGTACTCGTATGGCCCGTCATAATTTGCACAAAATGAATCAACATACTAAAGTAAATAAATATTTTGACGGGAATGTGGTCTCACATTTGTTTACATTAACATGCATGCCTTCATGGACCTGTGACGAATTACAAACAAATATCTAAATTTCAAGTGTTCCATTTGATTTCGTTTCTGGATGCAAGCGGTTTTTTTCACTCTTGTTAGTCTGAACTTATTACACAGTGATATTTTCACATCCAGGTGCCCTAAATTTATTTTGCCGCTGATTTCAAAAATTTTTCTGGAAGGAAAGTAGTCAGCAGTGGGGCTCGTCAGAGGCGGCCGGGTTGGCAGTGCCACTCCAAGTATAAATTTACTATCGAACACAAAATTAGTTCTGTAAGTCAGTTGCAGAATTATGAATTTTTCAGATATTTTCACGAAAATCTAGCGCTTACACAGCCACTGGTATGAATTTCAGTGATATCTGGTACATACAACGGTGAAAATTTCGGGGCAAATTTGGTGAAAAACAAATACACCACTATCATTAACTAAACGTAAAAATTAGCGTACAAATATTAGAGTCCGGTCCGATGCTGATAATTTTTCGAAAATTGATTGGGGGCAGATTTGGTTAACGCGAGGATCAAATGTTAAATTAAAATATTTTATTTGATAGCGGTAGACCTTCGAACACTGATGCGTCGCCTCATCGAATTTGGCGACTTTGCGAACAGTTTCCGACGCTGGAGCAGCAATTTTCACAATTGTAGTTGTGTTAAAATTAAACACCGCGATCGAGTACTGCTCCACACGCTGAACCAGCAATTCTCGAATTCTAAGAAACGATAAGAAAAGCTTATCCAACGCTTGGTATGTGCGAATTTCTGCATAGATACTCAATCAAACTAAATCGAGCATCGCCTTTTCACGTTTGTGACCTTGCCCTTGACGTGGCAGGCTCCAGTTGCTTCAATAATGTAAAAATCTTATTCGGCCTCTCCAATAAACTCACATTTGTTTACATTAACACGCATTCCCTCATGGACTTGTGACGAATTACAAACAAATATTGCAACTTCAAGTGTTCCATTTAATTTCGTTTCTGGGTGCAAGCTCCTTTCTTTTCACTCTAGTCACTCTGAACTTATTACACAGTTATATTTTCAAATCCAGGCGCCCTAAAGAATTTTGTCGTTGTTTTCAAAAGTTTCAAGAGAAGGAGAGTTGACATAGAAGCTAAATTATTCCAAATTATTCCCATTTAGTTCTCTGACAACGTTAAAGACAATGTTGAAATATATAAATACAAAATTTTACACCATAAAAACGTAGTAAAAAAGTATTTAGGAATTATGTATAAAAAAAGTCGAAGTTATTCTTCGCTCTTGAGCTCTATTTCCGGTATTAAAAATGCAGTAGGAAAGATAGTAAGAAAGACTATTTCCATCACTTTTCACGGGAATTATACGTGGTGGTATTTGTTCTCCGCTTACTATTAGATTTTCAAACTGCTTCATCTTAGTTATAAATAATGCAGAACACTAATGAACGCAATGTACGTAAAATAAATAGTGTAAATAAATCGTGTATAAGCATACAATACTTAAGCGTATGATGTCAGTGAAAATTTCGGATTTCGGCCGGAGCAGGTTTGGTGAAGAACAAATACACCACTATCATTAACTGAACGTAAAAATTAGCGTACGAAAATAAGTGAAGTCCGGTCCGACGCTGGAAATTTTTCGAAAATCGATTGGGGAGAGTTTTGGTTAACGGCAAGAACAAATCGGGAATAGTATATTAAAATAATTTATTTAATAGCGATAGAACTTCGAATACCGATGCGTCGCCTCGACCTTGGCGACGTTGATACCAGCGTTCCAGACGCTGAAGTAGCAATTTTATCAATTATATTAGGTGCACGTGCCTAGTGCGTATTAAAACAATTTGGATAACAAAAGAGATTAATTTGTATGTACCAAATAATACTCGCACTGGTGTACTCGTATGGCCCGTCATAATTTTCACGAAATGATTTTAAAAAATTAACATTCTAAAGTAAATAAATATTTTGACGGGAATGTTAAAAATCTTATTCGGTCTCTCCAACAAACTAACACTTGTTTACATTAACATGCATTCCTTCATGGACCTGTGACGAATTACAAACAAATATCGAAATTTCAAGTGTTCCATGTCAGTCTGAACTTATTTCACAGTGATATTTTTACATTCAGGCGCCCTAAATTATTTTGCCGTTGATTTATAAAGTTTCCCTAGAAGGAGAGTAGTCAGCAGGGGGCTCGTCAGGTGTGGCAGGGTTGGCAGTGCCACTCCAAATATAAATTTACTATCGAACACAAAAATAGTTCTGTAATTCAACTGCAGAATTTCGAATTTTTTAGATATTTTTACGAAAATCTAGCGCTCACACCGCCTTTATACCTCTTTAAAGTTAAAAACCATAGAGCTATTTATACAAATGCACGCATGTTGAAAAGGTAGGGCTTGCCCCGTCAGCGTGTTGCAATTCAGAAATAAGTACCTTTATATTTGCATCTCAACTGGAACAAATATTTATTGGAAGGTGGAAGAGAATCAAAATAGGTATCAGCATATTTAATATTCAGAATAACGTCTATTAGTCGAAACAATATATTTTATGTGCAGATATTTATTAATATGTTTATGATTTAATACGATAAGGAATTTATAAATGACAACCAAATAGAAGATTTTGATTGAAAATGATTATTAATTTATGGTAGCCGAAGTAATTTAAGTGAGTTTGGCATAGCTTGCTATGTTTTGTAGCATTTTTTGTAATTTTAAAGTGATTAGGCAAATTTTGGGGCGGTAAGGGGTAGTTGGGGCGATTTATGGTAGCCGAAGTAATTTAGGTGAGTTTGACATAGTTTGCTATGAATTGTATAATTTTTGTAATTTTGCTATGGTTTGTAGCATTTTTTCTAATTTTAAAGTGATTGGGCTTAGTTTGGGGTGGTAAGGGGTAGTTGGGGGTTATTTATGGTAGCTGAAGTCATTTAGGTGAGTTTGACATGGTTTGTAGCATTTTTTGAAATTTTAAAGCGATTGAGCTTATTTTGGGGCGGTAAGGGGTAGTTGGGGGTGATTTATGGTAGCCAAAGTAATTTAAGTGAGTTTGACATAGTATGCTATGGTTTGTAACATTTTTTGTAATTTTAAAGTGATTGGGCTTATTTTCGGGTGGTAAGGGGTAGTTGGGGGTGATTTATGGTAGCCGAAGTAATCTAGGTGACTTTGGAATAGTTTGCTATGGTTTGTAGCATTTTTTGTATTTTTAAAGTGATTGGGCTTAGTTTGGGGTGGTATAGGGTAGTTGAGGGTGATTTATGGTAGCCGAAGTATTTCAGGTGAGTTTGAGATAGTTTGCTATGGTTTGTAGCATTTTTTGTAATTTTAAAGTGATTGGGCTTAGTTTGGGGAGGTAAGGGGTAGTTGGGGGTGATTTATGGTAGCCGAAGTATTTCAGGTGAGTTTGAGATAGTTTGCTATGGTTTGTAGCATTTTTTGTAATTTAAGTGAGTTTGGCATAGTTTGCTATGGTTTGCAGCATTTTTTGTAATTTTAAAGTGATTGGGTTTAGTTTGTGGTTTGTAAGGGGTAGTTGGGGGTGATTTATGGTAGCCGAAGTAATTTAAGTGAGTTTGACATAGTTTGGTATGGTTTGTAACATTTTTTGTCATTTTAAAATGATTGGGTTTATTTTGGGGTTGTAAGGGATAGTTCGGGGTGATTTATGGTAGCCGAAGCAATTTAGGTGAGTTAGGCATAGTTTGCTATGGTTTGTAGCATTTTTTATAATTTTAAAGTGATTGGGCTTATTTTGGGGTGGTAAGGGGTAGTTGGGGGTGATTTATGTTAGCCGAAGTAATTTAGGTGAGTTAGGCATAGTTTGCTATGGTTTGTAGCATTTTTTGTAATTTTAAAGTGATTGGGATGAGTTAGGGGTGGTAAGGGGTAGTTGGGGGTGATTTATGATAGCCGAAGTAATTTAAGTGAGTTTGGCATAGTTTGGTATGGTTTGTAGCATTTTTTGTAATTTTAAAGTGATTGGGCTTAGTTTGGGGTGGTAAGGGGTAGTTGGGGGTGATTTATGGTAGCCGAAGTATTTCAGGTGAGTTTGAGATAGTTTGCTATGGTTTGTAGCATTTTTTGTAATTTTAAAGTGATTGAGCTAATTTTGGAGTGGTAAGGGGTAGTTGGGGGTGATTTATGATAGCCGAAGTAATTTAAGTGAGTTTGGCATAGTTTTCTATGGTTTGCAACATTTTTTGTAATTTTAAAGTGATTGGGTTTAGTTTGTGGTTGGTAAGGGGTAGTTGGGGGTGATTTATGTTAGCCGAAGTAATTTAGGTGAGTTAGGCATAGTTTGCTATGGTTTGTAGCATTTTTTGTAATTTTAAAGTGATTGGGATGAGTTAGGGGTGGTAAGGGGTAGTTGGGGGTGATTTATGATAGCCGAAGTAATTTAAGTGAGTTTGGCATAGTTTGGTATGGTTTGTAGCATTTTTTGTAATTTTAAAGTGATTGGGCTTAGTTTGGGGTGGTAAGGGGTAGTTGGGGGTGATTTATGGTAGCCGAAGTATTTCAGGTGATTTTGAGATAGTTTGCTATGGTTTGTAGCATTTTTTGTAATTTTAAAGTGATTGAGCTAATTTTGGAGTGGTAAGGGGTAGTTGGGGGTGATTTATGATAGCCGAAGTAATTTAAGTGAGTTTGGCATAGTTTGCTATGGTTTGCAACATTTTTTGTAATTTTAAAGTGATTGGGTTTAGTTTGTGGTTGGTAAGGGGTAGTTGGGGGTGATTTATGGTAGCCGAAGTATTTCAGGTCACTTTGAGATAGTTTGCTATGGTTTGTAGCATTTTTTATAATTTTAAAGTGATTGGGCTTATTTTGGGGTGGTAAGGGGTAGTTGGAAGTGATTTATGTTAGCCGAAGTAATTTAGGTGAGTTTGAGATAGTTTGCTATGGTTTGTAGCATTTTTTGTAATTTTAAAGTGATTGGGCTTAGTTTGGGGAGGTAAGGGGTAGTTGGGGGTGATTTATGGTAGCCGAAGTATTTCAGGTGAGTTTGAGATAGTTTGCTATGGTTTGTAGCATTTTTTGTAATTTTAAAGTGATTGGGCTTAGTTTGGGGAGGTAAGGGGTAGTTGGGTGTGATTTATGGTAGCCGAAGTATTTCAGGTCACTTTGAGATAGTTTGCTATGGTTTGTAGCATTTTTTATAATTTTAAAGTGATTGGGCTTATTTTGGGGTGGTAAGGGGTAGTTGGGGGTGATTTATGTTAGCCGAAGTAATTTAGGTGAGTTAGGCATAGTTTGCTATGGTTTGTAGCATTTTTTGTAATTTTAAAGTGATTGGGATGAGTTAGGGGTGGTAAGGGGTAGTTGGGGGTGATTTATGATAGCCGAAGTAATTTAAGTGAGTTTGGCATAGTTTGGTATGGTTTGTAGCATTTTTTGTAATTTTAAAGTGATTGGGCTTAGTTTGGGGTGGTAAGGGGTAGTTGGGGGTGATTTATGGTAGCCGAAGTATTTCAGGTGAGTTTGAGATAGTTTGCTATGGTTTGTAGCATTTTTTGTAATTTTAAAGTGATTGGGCTTAGTTTGGGGAGGTAAGGGGTAGTTGGGGGTGATTTATGGTAGCCGAAGTATTTCAGGTGAGTTTGAGATAGTTTGCTATGGTTTGTAGCATTTTTTGTAATTTTAAAGTGATTGAGCTAATTTTGGAGTGGTAAGGGGTAGTTGGGGGTGATTTATGATAGCCGAAGTAATTTAAGTGAGTTTGGCATAGTTTGCTATGGTTTGCAACATTTTTTGTAATTTTAAAGTGATTGGGTTTAGTTTGTGGTTGGTAAGGGGTAGTTGGGGGTGATTTATGGTAGCCGAAGTAATTTAAGTGAGTTTGGCATAGTTTGCTATGGTTTGTAGCATTTTTTGTAATTTTAAAGTGATTGGGATGAGTTAGGGGTGGTTAGGGGTAGTTGGGGGTGATTTTTGTTAGCCGAAGTAATTTAGGTGAGTTAGGCATAGTTTGCTATGGTTTGTAGCATTTTTTGTAATTTTAAAGTGATTGGGATGAGTTAGGGGTGGTAAGGGGTAGTTGGGGGTGATTTATGATAGCCGAAGTAATTTAAGTGAGTTTGGCATAGTTTGGTATGGTTTGTAGCATTTTTTGTAATTTTAAAGTGATTGGGCTGTGTTTTGGGGTGGTAAGGGGTAGTTGGGGGTGATTTTTGGTAGACGAAATAATATGTGTGAGTTCGACATAATCTGCCATGATTTGTGTCATTTTGTTTTATTTTAAAGTGATTGGAGTTACTTGGGGTTGCTAGGGGGTGGTAAGGGATGATTTAAAATAACGGATCTAGTTTATGTCAGTTTGGCATAGTTCGGGAATTTTTTGGGGTTGATTTGGTAAAGTTTGCAGTGGTAAGAGATATTTGAGGATGTTTAATGTTGACGGATTAAATTTGGAGTGATTTGGTAATTTTTAATTGAGTCACGGATCGACATTATAATTGAAATCAAAATTATAATTGAAATATCTGCGGCCTCGCTAGGTACGGCAAAAGTATGATCACGAAAGCAGAAACTCGACGTTGAAATTGTTTAGGTTAAATAAGTGCTTTTAATGTAAACCGGTCGCCCGTCGTCGAAGTTGTTTTGGCTAGATACGTGCTTCTAACATAAACACGGTCTCCGCGATCCGATCATTTTTTGTTTATTTTAGCCGGTTTTTATTGAATTACAAAGGAACCGGGCCGAATTTCGCAAAATCCCTTCTTAGTGTTCAGTTTCGGCACATGATACACCCGTGTCTAAAATTTCAAGTCTCCAGCCCTCACGGTTTGGGCTGTGGGTTGATTATGAATCAGTGTGTAGATGTGTAGATGAATGAGTGAATGAATGAGTGTGTCAGTGAGGACACTTCGCTTTATATATATAGACTAGCTGAATGTACCCGGCGTTGCCCGGACGTAGATTAAATAAACTCAGTGTTGACTAAAGTGGTGATGTTGACTAATCGACATTATAATACAATTAAACAGGAATGCTCTACTTTTCCAATCACAAAATAAACAAATATGCTGAAATTAACCTGCGTTGCCAGGACCGGGTACTTCAATATGATTTGGACAAAAAGGATACCTTGGTTGATATCTGAGATAAAAAATTTTGAATAGACTCTTTAGGCAGTTGTCCTATAAACGATTCCAGGAAATCGTAATTAATTTTATATAATTTTAGGGGAAATCGAAGTTTACAAATTAGCTGATCATGTTATGATAAAATTGAAAACACAATGGAACAATTCCTCTTGCTGCAGTCAACTTACAAACAGAACAGTATGTAGATGATTTTGACTTATCTCTGGAATAAACAAACACTTATCTCCTTCTGAACTGCAGAAAAATTATTACAACCTGGCCCTAACTGGTTGGACAATTAAAGTGCGAACCTTTTGAGCTCCCTTTCCAGTATTAAAATTTTGGTATGTGGTAAAATGTGGTATTTTATGGTATTTGTGCATCGCTAGATTTTCAAACTTGTCCATCTTAGTTATAAATGATGTAAAGCAATAATGAACACAATGTATTTACGTAAAATAAACAGTGTAAAACGCGTATCAATGTCAGTAATGTCTGGTCCAACGCTGTAAATTTTGGATTTCAGCCGAGGCAGATTTGGTGAAAAATAAATACACCATTATCATTAACTGAACGGTCGTCCGGTACGACGAAGGTGATTGGGAACAAATTTTGTTAACGGCAAAATTAACATTCTAAAATAAATAAATATATTGACGGGAATATGGTGGATGTAAAAATCTTATTCGGTCTCTCCGACGGACTCACACCTGTTTACATTATCACACACTTGTTGAACAATTAAAGTGCCAACCTATTGAGCTTCCGTTCCAGTATTAAAATATCAATACCAATACCATAGATATAAAAAAAGACAATTTCCATCACCTTTCATAATACGGTGTGTGGTATTTGTACATCGCTAGATTTTCAAACTTCTCCATCTTAGTTATAAATGAAGTAAAGCAATAATAAACACAGTGAACGTAAAATAAATAGTGTAAAACGTGTATAAGCACATAATTATTAAGGGTATGAATGTCAGTGATCTCTGGTACATACAACGGTGAAAATTTCGGATTTCAGCGGGGGCAAATTTGGTGAAAAACAAATACACCACTACCATTAACTGAAAGTAAAAATTAGCGTACAAATATAAGTGGAATCCGGTTCGACGCTGGTAATTTTTCGAAAATTGATTGGGGGCAGATTTGGTTAACGCGAGGATCAAATGTTAAATTAAAATACTTTATTTGATAGCGGTAGACCTTCGAACACTGATGCGTCGCCTCATCGAATTTGGCGACTTTGCGAACAGTTTCCGACGCTGGAGCAGCAATTTTCACAATTGTAGTTGTGTTAAAATTAAACACCGCGATCGAGTACTGCTCCACACGCTGAACCAGCAATTCTCGAATTCTAAGAAACGATAAGAAAGGCTTATCCAACGCTTGGTATGTGCGAATTTCTGCATAGACACTCAATCAAACTAAATCGAGCATCGCCTTTTCACGTTTCTGACCTTGCCCTTGACGTGGCAGGCTCCAGCTGCTTCAATAATGTAAAAATCTTATTCGGCCTCTCCAATAAACTCACATTTGTTTACATTAACACGCATTCCCTCATGGACTTGTGACGAATTACAAACAAATATTTCAACTTCAAGTGTTCCATTTAATTTCGTTTCTGGATGCAAGCTCCTTTCTTTTCACTCTAGTCAGTCTAAACTTATTACACTGAGTTATATTTTCAAATCCAGGCGCCCTAAAGAATTTTGTCGTTGTTTTCAAAAGTTGACATAGAAGCTAAATTATTCCAAATTATTCCCATTTAGTTCTCTGACAACGTTAAAGACAATGTTGAAATATATAAATACAAAATTTTACACCATAAAAACGAAGTATTTAGGAATCTATATATATAAAGCGAAGTGTCCTCACTGACACACTCATCTACACATCTACACATTCACTGATTCACCGACAACCCACAGCCCAAACCGTGAGGGCTGGCGACTTGAAATTTTATACACGGGTGTATCATGTGCCGAAAGTGAACACTAAGAAGGGATTTTGCGAAATTCGGCCCGGTTCCTTTGTAATTCAATAAAAACCGGCTAAAATAAACAAAAAATGATCCGATCGCGGAGACCGTGTTTATGTTAGAAGCACGTATCTAGCCAAAACAACTTCGACGACGGGCGACCGGTTTACATTAAAAGCACTTATTTAACCTAAACAATTTCAACGTCGAGTTTCTGCTTTCATGATCATACTTTTGCCGTATTTAGCGAGGCCGCCGATATTTCAATTATAATTTTGATTTCAATTATAATGTCGATCCGTGACTCAATTAAAAATTACCAAATCACTCCAAATTTAATCCGTCAACATTAAACATCCTCAAATATCTCTTACCACTGCAAACTTTACCAAATCAACCCCAAAAAATTCCCGAACTAAGCCAAACTGACATAAATTAGATCCGTTATCTTAAATCATCTCTTACCACACTTTAGCAACCCCAAGTAACTCCAATCACTTTAAAATAAAACAAAATGACACAAATCATAGCAAACTATCCCTAACTCACCTAAATTACTTCGGCTACCATAAATCACCCCCAACTACCCCTTACCACCCCAAACTCAGCCCAATCACTTTAAAATTACAAAAAATGTTACAAGCAATATCAAACTATGCCAAACTCGTCTAAATTACTTCGGCTTCCATTAATCACCCCCAACTACCCCTTACCTCCCCAAAATAGGCTCAATCACTTTAAAATTACAAAAAAATTCTACAAACCGTAGCAAACTGTGCCAAACTCCCCTAAATTACTTCGGCTACCATAAACCACCCCCCAACTACCCCTTACAACCCCAAAATAAGCCCAATCACTTTAAAATTACAAAAAATTCTACAAACCATACCAAACTATGCCAAACTCACTTAAATTACTTGGGCTATCATAAATCTTCCCCAACTACCCCTTGCCACCCCTAACTCATCCCAATCACTTTAAAATTACAAAAAATGCTACAAATCATAGCAAACTATGCCAAACTCACTTAAATTACTTCGGCTACCATAAATCATCCCCAACTACCCCTTACCACCCCAAAATAAGCCCAATCACTTTAAAATTACAAAAAATGCTACAAACCATAGCAAACTATGCCTAACTCACCTAAATTACTTCGGATAACATAAATCACCCCCAACTACCCCTTACTACCCCAAAATAAGCCCAATCACTTTAAAATTATAAAAAATGCTACAAACCATAGCAAACTATGCCAAACTCCCCTAAATTACTTCGGCTACCATAAATCACCCCAAACTACCCCTTACAACCCCAAAATAAACCCAATCACTTTAAAATTAAAAAATATTCAACAAATCATAGCAAACTATGCCTAACTCACCTAAATTACTTCGGCTACCATAAATCACCCCCAACTACCCCTTACCGCCCCAAAATAAGCCCAATCACTTTAAAATTACAAAAAAATTCTACAAACCGTAGCAAACTATGCCAAACTCCCCTAAATTACTTCGGCTACCATAAATCACCCCGAACTACCCCTTACAACCCCAAAATAAGCTCAATCACTTTAAAATTACAAAATATTCAACAAATCATAGCAAACTATGCCTAACTCACCTAAATTACTTCGGCTACCATAAATCACCCCCAACTACCCCTTACCACCCCAAAATAAGCCCAATCACTTTAAAATTACAAAAAATGCTACAAACCATAGCAAACTATGCCTAACTCACCTAAATTACTTCGGCTACCATAAATCACCCCCAACTACCCCTTACCACCCCAAAATAAGTGCAATCACTTTAAAATTACGAAAAATGCTACAAGCCATAGCAAACTATCTCAAACTCACCTGAATTACTTCGGCTACCATAAATCACCCCCAACTACCCCTTACCACCCCTAACTCATCCCAATCATTTTAAAATTACAAAAAATGCTACAAACCATAGCAAACTATGTCGAACTCACCTAAATTACTTCGGCTAACATAAATCACCCCCAACTACCCCTTACTACCCCAAAATAAGCCCAATCACTTTAAAATTATAAAAAATGCTACAAACCATAGCAAACTATGCCAAACTCCCCTAAATTACTTCGGCTACCATAAATCACCCCAAACTACCCCTTACAACCCCAAAATAAACCCAATCACTTTAAAATTAAAAAATATTCAACAAATCATAGCAAACTATGCCTAACTCACCTAAATTACTTCGGCTACCATAAATCACCCCCAACTACCCCTTACCGCCCCAAAATAAGCCCAATCACTTTAAAATTACAAAAAAATTCTACAAACCGTAGCAAACTATGCCAAACTCCCCTAAATTACTTCGGCTACCATAAATCACCCCGAACTACCCCTTACAACCCCAAAATAAGCTCAATCACTTTAAAATTACAAAATATTCAACAAATCATAGCAAACTATGCCTAACTCACCTAAATTACTTCGGCTACCATAAATCACCCCCAACTACCCCTTACCACCCCAAAATAAGCCCAATCACTTTAAAATTACAAAAAATGCTACAAACCATAGCAAACTATGCCTAACTCACCTAAATTACTTCGGCTACCATAAATCACCCCCAACTACCCCTTACCACCCCAAAATAAGTGCAATCACTTTAAAATTACGAAAAATGCTACAAGCCATAGCAAACTATCTCAAACTCACCTGAATTACTTCGGCTACCATAAATCACCCCCAACTACCCCTTACCACCCCAAACTAAGCCCAATCACTTTAAAATTACAAAAAATGCTACAAACCATAGCAAACTATTCCAAACTCACCTAAATTAATTCGGCTACCATAAATCACCCCCAACTACCCCCTACCGCCCCAAAATTAGCCTAATCACTTTAAAATTACAAAAATGCTACAAAACATAGCAAGCTATGCCAAACTCACTTAAATTACTTCGGCTACCATAAATTAATAATCCTTTTCAATCAAAATCTTCTATTTGGTTGTGTTATTTATAAATGCCTTATCGTATTAAATCATAAAATATTAATAAATATCTGCACATAAAATATATTGTTCCGACTAATAGTCGTTATTCTGAATATTAAATATGCTGATACCTATTTTGATTCTCTTCCACCTTCCAATAAATATTTGTTCCAGTTGAGATGCAAACATAAACGTATTTCTGAATTGCAACACGCTGACGGGGCAAGCCCTACCTTTTCAACATGCGTGCATTTGTATAAACAGCTCTATGGTTTTTACCTTTAAAGAGGTATAAAGGCGGTGTAAGCGCTAGAGTTTCGTAAAAATATCTGAAAAATTCGAAATTCTGCAATTGAATCAGAACTATCTTTGTGTTCGATAGTAAATTTATACTTGGAGTGGCACTGCCAACCCTGCCACCCCTGACGAGGCACCTGCTGACTACTCTCCTTCCAGGAAAACTTTATAAATCAACGTCAAAATAATTTAGGGCGCCTGAATGTGAAAATATTACTGTGTAATAAGTTCAGACTGACATGGAACACTTGAAATTTCGATATTTGTTTGTAATTCGTCACAGGTCCATGAAGGAATGCATGTTAATGTAAACAAGTGTTAGTTTGTCGGAGAGACCGAATAAGATTTTTAACATTCCTGTCAAAATATTTATTTACCTTAGAATGTTAATTTCTTAAATTGATTTTGTGAAAATTATGACGGGCCATACGAGTATACCTGTGCGAGTATTATTTGGTACATACAAATTAATCTCTTTTGTTATCCAAATTGTTTTTATACGCACTAGGCACGTGCACCTCATATAATTGTGAAAATTGCTGCTTCAGCGTCTGGATCGCTGGTACTCAACGTCGCCAAGGTCGAGGCGACGCATCGGTATTCAAAGTTCTATCGCTATTAAATAAATTATTTTAATATAATATTCCCGATTTGTTCTTGCCTTTAACCAAAACTCTCCCCAACCGATTTTCGAAAAATTTCCAGCGTCGGACCGGACTTCACTTATTTTCGTACGCTAATATTTACGTTCAGTTAATGATAGTGGTGTATTTGTTCTTCACCAAACCTGCTCCGGCCGAAATCCGAAATTTTCACTGACATCATACGCTTAAGTATTGTATGCTTATACACGATTTATTTACACTATTTATTTTATGTACATTGCGTTCATTATTGTTCTGCATTATTTATAACTAAGATGGAGCAGTTTGAAAATCTAATAGTAAGCGGAGAACAAATACCACCACGTATAATTCCCGTGAAAAGTGATGGAAATAGTCTTTCTTACTATCTTTCCTATTGCATTTTTAATACCGGAAATAGAGCTCAAGAGCGAAGAATAACTTCGACTTTTTTTATACATAATTCCTAAATACTTCGTTTTTATGGTGTAAAATTTTGTATTTATATATTTCAACATTGTCTTTAACGTTGTCAGAGAACTAAATGGGAATAATTTGGAATAATTTAGCTTCTATGTCAACTCTCCTTCTCTTGAAACTTTTGAAAACAACGACAAAATTCTTTAGGGCGCCTGGATTTGAAAATATAACTCTGTGTAATAAGTTTAGACTGACTAGAGTGAAAAGAAAGGAGCTTGCATCCAGAAACGAAATTAAATGGAACACTTGAAGTTGAAATATTTGTTTGTAATTCGTCACAAGTCCATGAGGGAATGCGTGTTAATGTAAACAAATGTGAGTTTATTGGAGAGGCCGAATAAGATTTTTACATTATTGAAGCAGCTGGAGCCTGCCACGTCAAGGGCAAGGTCAGAAACGTGAAAAGGCGATGCTCGATTTAGTTTGATTGAGTGTCTATGCAGAAATTCGCACATACCAAGCGTTGGATAAGCCTTTCTTATCGTTTCTTAGAATTCGAGAATTGCTGGTTCAGCGTGTGGAGCAGTACTCGATCGCGGTGTTTAATTTTAACACAACTACAATTGTGAAAATTGCTGCTCCAGCGTCGGAAACTGTTCGCAAAGTCGCCAAATTCGATGAGGCGACGCATCAGTGTTCGAAGGTCTACCGCTATCAAATAAAGTATTTTAATTTAACATTTGATCCTCGCGTTAACCAAATCTGCCCCCAATCAATTTTCGAAAAATTATCAGCATCGGACCGGACTCCACTTATATTTGTGCGCTAATTTTTACGTATAGTTAATGATAGTGGTGTATTTGTTTTTCACCAAATTTGCCCCGAAATTTTCACCGTTGTATGTACAGCCATGGACAGTCAAGAATAACACCCGTGTTATGCAAATATCGACTCTATGAGAAATTGTCATTGAGTCGGTATTTGCATCACACCCGCCGGCTAAAGTGTTATTCTTGACTGTCCACGGTTGTACCAGATATCACTGACATTCATACCAGCGGTGTAAGCGCTAAATTTTCGTGAACATATCTGAAAAATTCATAATTCTGCAACTGAATTACAGAACTAATTTTGTGTTCGATAGTAAATTTATACTTGGAGTGGCACTGCCAACCCTGCCACCCCTGACGAGCCCCACTGCTGACTACTTTCCTTCCAGAAAAATTTTTGAAATCAGCGGCAAAATAAATTTAGGGCATTTGGATGTGAAAATATCACTATGTAATAAGTTCAGACTGACAAGAGTGAAAAAAACCGTTGCATCCAGAAACGAAATCAAATGGAACACTTGAAATTTAGATATTTGTTTGTAATTCGTCACAGGTTCATGAAGGCATACATGTTAATGTAAACAAGTGTTAGTTTGTCGGAGATGCCGAATGTCAGCGTGTAAAACGGTTTCTGACCGTGATCCATGCCCTAAATAGGATTTATGAATAGTTAGGGTGCCTGCACTAAATACGTCGTCACGGTGGGATTCGAACATAAGTGATGGCGACATGTATAGGACCTAAATATCAACAATACCAGCCTAAATATGGATTTAAGTGGGCATTATACTTTTTGACTCCGAACGATACAGACGCGTTCCTCTGTTACTCTGAATATTATATTATTTTTGTTATTAAACAGTTAAATTAGTGAGACTTTCGTTTATTTTCTGACACGAATAAGATTTTTACACCCACCACATTCCCGTCAAAATATTTATTTACTTTAGTATGTTAATTCATTTTGTGCAAATTATGACGGGCCAGTCGACTACACCTGCGCGAGTATTATTTGGTAATCCAAATTCTTTTAATACGCACTAGGCACGTGCACCTAATATAATTGTTAAAATTGCTGCTTCAGCGTCTGGAACGCTGGTACTCAACGTCGCCAAGGTCGAGGCGACGCATCAGTATTCGAAGTTCTATCGCTATTAAATTAATTTTTTTAATATAATATTCCCGATTTGTTCTTGACGTTAAGTAAATATCTCCCCAATCGATTTTCGAAAAATTACCATCGTCGTACCGGTCTCCACTTATATACCGTACGCTAATTTTTACGTTCATTTAATGATAGTGATGTATTTGATCTTCACCAAACCTGCTCCGGCCAAAATCCGAAATTTGCAGTTTTACCGGATTTCACTGACATCATAAGTAATGTGTGCTTATACACGATTTACACTATTTATTTTATGTACATTGTGTTCATTATTGTTCTGCATTATTTATATCTAAGATGGAGGAATAGTAAGCGGGGTACAAATACCACCACGTATAATTCCTCTGAAAAGTGATGGAAATAGTCTTCTTTACTATCTTTCCTATTGCATTTTATTACCGAAAATAGAGCTCAAGAGGTTCGCACTATAATTGTTCATTTTAAAATTACCAAATTTTCTGTATATTTTACCTGAATACGTTAAACACCCCTAAACATAATGTACCATTCCAAACTACTCTCAAAAATCATACACTTGCCATTCCAAACTACCCCACATCCACCTAAAATGTAAAAAAATTACGAATTACAAGCAAACTACGCTAAACTCGCATAAATTACTTCGACTTCCGCTATATCACCCCAACCACTTCTTACCAAGCCAAACTATACCCAATCGCATTAAAATTACCAAAAGTTTCGTTTAATCCGCCAAAGCTAAACTCCGCCAACCATCAATAACCATTCAAAACAATCCCCAAAAAAAACCTTATCATCCGAAACTACACCAAATACATCGTTTTTATGGTGTGAAATTATGTATTTATATATTTAAACATTCTTCGACGACATTCTTTAACGTTGTTAGAGAACTAAATGGGAATAATTTGGAATAGTTCAGCTTCTCTGTCAACTCTCCTTCTCTTGAAGAGTGAAAAAAAAGGAGCTTGCACCCAGAAACGAAATTATCGTCATTTTCCAAATCATATTGAAGTACCCGGTCCTGGCAATGCAGGTTAATTTCAGCAAATTTGTTTATTTTGTGATTGGAAAAGTAGAGCAATCCTGTTTAATTGTATTATAATGTCGATTAGTCTACATCATAAATACACCACTTTTGTCAACACTGCGTTTATTTAATCTACGTCCGGGCAACGCCGGGTACATTCAGCTAGTTATGTATAAAAAAAGTCGAAGTTATTCTTCGCTCTTGAGCTCTATTTCCGGTATTAAAAATGCAATAGGAAAGATAGTAAGAAAGACTATTTCCATCACTTTTCACGGGAATTATACGTGGTGGTATTTGTTCTCCGCTTACTATTAGATTTTCAAACTGCTCCATCTTAGTTATAAATAATGCAGAACAATAATGAACGCAATGTACGTAAAATAAATAGTGTAAATAAATCGTGTATAAGCATACAATACTTAAGCGTATGATGTCAGTGAAAATTTCGGATTTCGGCCGGAGCAGGTTTGGTGAAGAACAAATACACCACTATCATTAACTGAACGTAAAAATTAGCGTACGAAAATAAGTGAAGTCCGGTCCGACGCTGGAAATTTTTCGAAAATCGATTGGGGAGAGTTTTGGTTAACGGCAAGAACAAATCGGGAATATTATATTAAAATAATTTATTTAATAGCGATAGAACTTTGAATACCGATGCGTCGCCTCGACCTTGGCGACGTTGAGTACCAGCGATCCAGACGCTGAAGCAGCAATTTTCACAATTATATGAGGTGCACGTGCCTAGTGCGTATCAAAACAATTTGGATAACAAAAGAGATTAATTTGTATGTACCAAATAATACTCGCACAGGTGTACTCGTATGGCCCGTCATAATTTTCACAAAATCAATTTAAGAAATTAACATTCTAAAGTAAATAAATATTTTGACAGGAATGTTAAAAATCTTATTCGGTCTCTCCGACAAACTAACACTTGTTTACATTAACATGCATTCCTTCATGGACCTGTGACGAATTACAAACAAATATCGAAATTTCAAGTGTTCCATGTCAGTCTGAACTTATTACACAGTGATATTTTCACATTCAGGCGCCCTAAATTATTTTGACGTTGATTTATAAAGTTTCCCTGGAAGGAGAGTAGTCAGCAGGTGCCTCGTCAGGGGTGGCAGGGTTGGCAGTGCCACTCCAAGTATAAATTTACTATCAAACACAAAGATAGTTCTGATTCAATTGCAGAATTTCGAATTTTTCAGATATTTTTACGAAACTCTAGCGCTTACACCGCCTTTATACCTCTTTAAAGTTAAAAACCATAGAGCTGTTTATACAAAAGCACGCATGTTGAAAAGGTAGGGCTTGCCCCGTCAGCGTGTTGCAATTCAGAAATACGTTTATGTTTGCATCTCAACTGGAACAAATATTTATTGGAAGGTGGAAGAGAATCAAAATAGGTATCAGCATATTTAATATTCAGAATAACGACTATTAGTCGGAACAATATATTTTATGTGCAGATATTTATTAATATTTTATGATTTAATACGATAAGGCATTTATAAATAACACAACCAAATAGAAGATTTTGATTGAAAACGATTATTAATTTATGGTAGCCGAAGTAATTTAAGTGAGTTTGGCATAGCTTGCTATGTTTTGTAGCATTTTTGTAATTTTAAAGTGATTAGGCTAACTTTGGGGCGGTAAGGGGTAGTTAGGGGTGATTTATGGTAGCCGAAGTAATTTAGGTGAGTTTGGAATAGTTTGCTATGGGTTGTAGCATTTTTTGTAATTTTAAAGTGATTGGGCTTAGTTTGGGGTGGTAAGGGGTAGTTGGGGGTGATTTATGGTAGCCGAAGTAATTCAGGTGAGTTTGAGATAGTTTGTTATGGCTTGTAGAATTTTTCGTAATTTTAAAGTTGTTGCACTTATTTTGGGGTGGTAAGGGGTAGTTGGGGGTGATTTATGGTAGCCGAAGTAATTTAGGTGAGTTAGGCATAGTTTGCTATGGTTTGTAGCATTTTTTGTAATTTTAAAGTGATTGGGCTTATTTTGGGGTGGTAAGGGGTAGTTGGGGGTGATTTATGGTAGCCGAAGTAATTTAGGTGAGTTAGGCATAGGTTGCTATGATTTGTTGAATATTTTGTAATTTTAAAGTGATTGAGCATATTTTGGGGTTGTAAGGGGTAGTTCGGGGTGATTTATGGTAGCCGAAGTAATTTAGGGGAGTTTGGCATAGTTTGCTACGGTTTGTAGAATTTTTTTGTAATTTTAAAGTGATTGGGCTTATTTTGGGGTGGTAAGGGGTAGTTGGGGGTGATTTATGGTAACCGAAGTAATTTAGGTGAGCTAGGCATAGTTTGCTATGATTTGTTAAATATTTTGTAATTTTAAAGTGATTGGGTTTATTTTGGGGTTGTAAGGGGTAGTTCGGTGTGATTTATGGTAGCCGAAGTAATTTAAGGGAGTTTGGCATAGTTTGCTATGGTTTGTAGCATTTTTTATAATTTTAAAGTGATTGGGCTTATTTTGGGGTAGTTGGGGGTGATTTATGTTAGCCGAAGTAATTTAGGTGAGTTAGGCATAGTTTGCTATGGTTTGTAGCATTTTTTGTAATTTTAAAGTGATTGGGATGAGTTAGGGGTGGTAAGGGGTAGTTGGGGGTGATTTATGATAGCCGAAGTAATTTAAGTGAGTTTGGCATAGTTTGCTATGGTTTGTAGCATTTTTTATAATTTTAAAGTGATTGGGCTTATTTTGGGGTAGTAAGGGGTAGTTGGGGGTGATTTATGTTAGCCGAAGTAATTTAGGTGAGTTAGGCATAGTTTGCTATGGTTTGTAGCATTTTTTGTAATTTTAAAGTGATTGGGCTTATTTTGGGGTGGTAAGGGGTAGTTGGGGGTGATTTATGGTAGCCGAAGTAATTTAGGTGAGTTAGGCATAGTTTGCTATGGTTTGTAGCATTTTTTATAATTTTAAAGTAATTGGGATTATTTTGGGGTAGTAAGGGGTAGTTGGGGGTGATTTATGTTAGCCGAAGTAATTTAGGTGAGTTAGGCATAGTTTGCTATGGTTTGTAGCATTTTTTGTAATTTTAAAGTGATTGGGATGAGTTAGGGGTGGTAAGGGGTAGTTGGGGGTGATTTATGATAGCCGAAGTAATTTAAGTGAGTTTGGCATAGTTTGCTATGGTTTGTAGCATTTTTTATAATTTTAAAGTGATTGGGCTTATTTTGGGGTAGTAAGGGGTAGTTGGGGGTGATTTATGTTAGCCGAAGTAATTTAGGTGAGTTAGGCATAGTTTGCTATGGTTTGTAGCATTTTTTGTAATTTTAAAGTGATTGGGCTTATTTTGAGGTGGTAAGGGGTAGTTGGGGGTGATTTATTGTAGCCGAAGTAATTTAGGTGAGTTAGGCATAGTTTGCTATGGTTTGTAGCATTTTTTTGTAATTTTAAAGTGATTGGGCTTATTTTGGGGTAGTAAGGGGTTGTTGGGGGTGATTTATGTTAGCCGAAGTAATTTAAGTGAGTTTGGCATAGTTTGCTATGATTTGTAGCATTTTTTGTAATTTTAAAGTGATTGGGATGAGTTAGGGGTGGCAAGGGGTAGTTGGGGGTGATTTATGATAGCCGAAGTAATTTAAGTGAGTTTGGCATAGTTTGGTATGGTTTGTAGAATTTTTTGTAATTTTAAAGTGATTGGGCTTATTTTGGGGTTGTAAGGGGTAGTTGGGGGTGATTTATGGTAGCCGAAGTAATTTAGGGGAGTTTGGCACAGTTTGCTACGGTTTGTAGAATTTTTTTGTAATTTTAAAGTGATTGAGCCTATTTTGGGGAGGTAAGGGGTAGTTGGGGGTGATTAATGGAAGCCGAAGTAATTTAGATGAGTTTGGCATAGTTTGATATTGCTTGTAACATTTTTTGTAATTTTAAAGTGATTGGGCTGAGTTTGGGGTGGTAAGGGGTAGTTGGGGGTGATTTATGGTAGCCGAAGTAATTTAGGTGAGTTAGGGATAGTTTGCTATGATTTGTGTCATTTTGTTTTATTTTAAAGTGATTGGAGTTACTTGGGGTTGCTAAAGGGTGGTAAGGGATGATTTAAGATAACGGATCTAATTTATGTCAGTTTGGCTTAGTTCGGGAATTTTTTGGGGTTGATTTGGTAAAGTTTGCAGTGGTAAGAGATATTTGAGGATGTTTAATGTTGACGGATTAAATTTGGAGTGATTTGGTAATTTTTAATTGAGTCACGGATCGACATTATAATTGAAATCAAAATTATAATTGAAATATCGGCGGCCTCGCTAGGTACGGCAAAAGTATGATCACGAAAGCAGAAACTCGACGTTGAAATTGTTTAGGTTAAATAAGTGCTTTTAATGTAAACCGGTCGCCCGTCGTCGAAGTTGTTTTGGCTAGATACGTGCTTCTAACATTAACACGGTCTCCGCGATCGGATCATTTTTTGTTTATTTTAGCCGGTTTTTATTGAATTACAAAGGAACCGGGCCGAATTTCGCAAAATCCCTTCTTAGTGTTCAGTTTCGGCACATGATACACCCGTGTCTAAAATTTCTAGTCGCCAGCCCTCACGGTTTGGGCTGTGGGTTGTCGGTGAATCAGTGAATGTGTAGATGTGTAGATGAGTGTGTCAGTGAGGACACTTCGCTTTATATATATAGATGATCAGCTAATTTGTAAACTTCGATTTCCCCGAAAATTATATAAAGTTAATTTCGATTTCCTGGAATCGCTTATAGAACAACTGCCTAAAGAGTCTATTCAAAATTTTTCATCTCAGATATCAACCAAGGTATCCTCTTTGTCCAAATCATATTGAAGTACCCGGTCCTGGCAACGCAGGTTAATTTCAGCAAATTTGTTTATTTTGTGATTGGAAAAGTAGAGCATTCCTGTTTAATTGTATTATAATGTCGATTAGTCAACATCACCACTTTAGTCAACACTGAGTTTATTTAATCTACGTCCGGGCAACGCCGGGTACATTCAGCTAGTTTTGAATATAAGATACGCGAGTATGGCAATCATTGTCATGTCACAAAAAGAAAAATCCTGTCAATTATAGCTAAGATATTCGATCCATTGGGCCTTCTTGGGCCAATCACGGTGCAAGCCAAGATCATATTACAAAAACTATGGCAATTAAACGTAACATGGGACGAATCAGTGCCTATCAGTTTGCACACGGCATGGATACAGTTTTGCAAACGGCTCGAGGATTCGCAAACCATTCACGTACCTCGGCATACAATTTTACCCAACGCGCGAACCGTGCAACTCCATGGCTTCTGTGACGCAAGCGAGTTGGCTTATGGAGCCTGTGTATACGTCCGATCACAAGCGTCCCGCGAACGCGTCCAGGTGAGTCTTCTCTGCGCAAAGTCGCGTGTCGCGCCGCTTAAGGAAATCTCTCTCCCGCGTCTCGAATTGTGTGGTGGCTTACTTCTCGCACAACTTATGAAAAGGGTTAAAAACGCTCTAGACATTCACATCAGCGATATTTTTTATTGGACGGACTCTACTATATTACTTTCTTGGCTAGCTGCTGAGCCTAACACCTGGAAAACATTCGTGTCAAATCGCGTATCGGAAATCCAAACCTTAACAGATGTTAAACATTGGCGGCATGTAAAATCAGCACATAATCCCGCAGACATAATCTCCCGCGGGATATTCCCGGGCGAGTTTGCAGAGACCAAATTGTGGTGGGGTGGCCCGTCATTTTTAAGCAAGGATTTCACGGTGTGGGAAGCCCAAACACGAGACAATCTATTGCTAAAACATCAAGAAGCTCCAGAACGTAAAATCATAAGTTTGCCCTGTTCATTGGAATTAGATTTTGTAACCAAATTCTCAAGTATCAAAACGTTACAACGAATAAACGCAAATTGCTTGAGAGTTATTTCAAATGCTCAATTATCATCAAACTTCCATATCTCGGGTAATCTAAGTACACAGGAAATCGAAAGGGCTACAACAGTGCTTCTAAAATATGTTCAGAAAAGGCATTTCACGTCGGAAATCGCGGCGCTTCGCCGTACGGGCTCTGTTAAACCGAGCAGTCGACTAAGAACTCTTAATGTATTCTTGGATCCAGAAGGATTGATTCGCGTCGGTGGTAGGTTAAAAAATTCAAATTTGGAATACCATCAAAAACATCCTATCGTTTTGCCAAGTCAATATCATGTGACCAAACTCATCATCGAAAATTATCACCGCAAAAATTTGCATTCCGGGGCTCAAGCCACACTCGCGTCAGTTCGACAAAACTATTGGCCACTCAAAGGCAATCAAACAGTGAAAGGAGTGTTAAGACGATGCGTAGTCTGCTTTAGAGCTAATCCAATTTCAGTGATTCCCCAAATGGGTGACTTACCCAAACAAAGAGTCACGCCTGCGCGTCCATTCTACCATTGTGGGGTAGATTACGCAGGGCCATATGCATTGAAGGGAGGTCAAACACGCAACAGCAAAATAGTAAAGTCGTATTTGTGCATTTTCGTCTGTCTTGCTACGAAAGCTGTACACATTGAGCTCGCAACTGACTTGACCACACAATGTTTTTTAAACGCGTTTAAGAGATTTGCTTCTAGGCGTGGAGCAGCGCGTCAAATGTTTTCTGATAATGCCACCAATTTTACTGGGGCTGATAACTATATTCAGAAAATTTCTAAGTTGTTGCAAACTAACGATTTTCAAAATTACTTTTCGTATTCCAGTATTGAATGGAAATTCATTCCTCCTCGCAGTCCGCACTTTGGCGGCCTGTGGGAAGCATCAGTAAAATCTATAAAATATCATCTCAAACGTATTTTGACCAACATTAACTTAACTTACGAGGAGTTTTACACTCTCCTCACTCAGGTGGAAGCGGTTTTAAACTCGCGGCCCTTAATTCCCCTTTGCGAGGATCCCAATGATCTGACAGCGTTGACCCCGGGACATTTCTTGATCGGGGAGCCGTTAAATGCAATTCCGCAGCCACATCTAACAGATCAGCCGATCAACTTTGTACATCGATTCAAACACATACAATTGATGAGCCAGCACTTCTGGACCCGCTGGTCCAAAGACTATTTACAACGGTTGCAGCAGCGTACCAAGTCCCACTTCAACAAGTCTCCTTATCTCCTCGTCGGTTCACTTGTACTTTTGAAGGAAGACAACGCACCTCCCCTACATTGGCTGCTAGGACGCATTACAGCAGTTCATCCAGGAGCGGATGGCGTTGTGCGTGTCGTCACCGTGAGAACGAGAGGCGGCGAAGTTAAGCGTGCCACTGCCAAAGTGTGCCTGCTACACATCATGGACAATATGGACGCTTAAGAGTGCTTATTATTGAAGTTCTTTAGATAATTTGTTAGTTGTCTTTGAAGAAATCACGTGAATTTTCGTTGAAAGGGAGCCTTTCAAGGGCGGCGGTATGTTAACATAAATTAGTGCGTGATCATAAAGGCTGTGATTGCAAGTGTTCCTTTTATGATCGTAACTAAGCAACAGAATATAACAAGTTGTTGATTTTTTGATTTTGTAAGATTTCGAAGTTTGTATGAATTTTCAAAAATATATATCTTGTACTCGTGCGGCGTATTTCACAAAAATCCACGATACTCAAAACAATCATAACAAACTATACCAGAATCACCTAAATTAATTCGGCTACCGTAAATCACCCCCAACTATCCCTTACCACAACAAACCAAACCATATCATCTTAAAATTACAAAAAAAGATGTACAAATCATAACAAACTATGCCAGACTCACCTAAATTACTTCGGCTACTCTAAATCATCACCCACTAACCCTTACCACAACAAACTAAACCCAATCACTTTTAAATTACAAAAAAATGCTAGTAACCATAGCAAACTATGCCAAACACACCTAAATTACTTCGGCTATCAAAAATCGCCCCCAACTACACTTTACAGCAACAAACTAAGCCCAATCACTTTAAAATTACAAAAAAATGCTAAAAATCATAACAAACTATACCAGAATCACCTAAATTACTTCGGCTGCCGTAAATCACCCCCAACTATCCCTTACCACAACAAACCAAACCATATCATCTTAAAATTACAAAAAAAGGTGTACAAATCATAACAAACTATGCCAGACTCACCTAAATTACTTCGGCTACCATAAATCATTACCAACTAACCCTTACCACAACAAACTAAACCCAATCACTTTTAAATTACAAAAAAATGCTACTAACCATAGCAAACTATGCCAAACTCACCTAAATTACTTCGGCTATCAAAAATCACCCCCAACTACACTTTACAGCAACAAACTAAGCCCAATCAGTTTAAAATTAAAAAAAAATCTAAAAATCATAACAAACTATTCCAGAATCACCTAAATTACTTCGGCTACCGTAAATCACCCCTAACTATCCCTTACCACAACAAACCAAACCATATCATCTTAAAATTACAAAAAAAGGTGTACAAATCATAACAAACTATGCCAGACTCACCTAAATTACTTCGGCTACTCTAAATCATCACCAACTAACCTTTACCACAACAAACTAAACCCAATCACTTCTAAATTACAAAAAAATGCTAGTAACCATAGCAAACTATGCCAAACTCACCTAAATTACTTCGGCTACCATAAATCATCACCAACTAACAATTACCACAACAAACTAAACCCAATCACTTTCAAATTACAAAAAAATGCTAAAAATCATAACAAACTATACCAAAATCACCTAAATTACTTCGGCTACCTTAAATCACCCCCAACTATCCCTTACCACAACAAACCAAACCATATCATCTTAAAATTACAAAAAAAGGTGTACAAATCATAACAAAATATGCCAGACTCACCTAAATTACTTCGGCTACTCTAAATCATCACCAACTAACCCTTACCACAACAAACTAAACCCAATCATTTTTAAATTACAAAAAAATGCTAGTAACCATAGCAAACTATGCCAAACTCACCTAAATTACTTCGGCTACCATAAATCATCACCAACTAACCCTTGCCACAACAAACTAAACCCAATAATATTTAAATTGCAAAAAAATGCTACTAACCTAGCAAACTATGCCAAACTCACCTAAATTACTTCGGCTATCAAAAATCACCCCCAACTACACTTTACAGCAACAAACTAAGCCCAATCACTTTAAAATTAAAAAAAAATGCTAAAAATCATAACAAACTATACCAGAATCACCTAAATTACTTCGGCTACCGTAAATCAGCCCCAACTATCCCTTACCACAACAAACCGAACCATTTCATCTTAAAATTACAAAAAAAGGTGTACAAATCATAACAAACTATGCCAGACTCACCTAAATTACTTCGGCTACTCTAAATCATCACCAACTAACCCTTACCACAACAAACTAAACCCAATCACTTTTAAATTACAAAAAAATGCTAGTAACCATAGCAAACTATGCCAAACTCACCTAAATTGCTTCGGCTACCATAAATCATCACCAACTAACCCTTACCACAACAAACTAAACCCAATCACTTTTAAATTACAAAAAAATGCTAAAAATTATAACAAACTATACCAGAATCACCCAAATTACTTCGGCTACCGTAAATCATCCCCAACTATCTCTTACCACAACAAACCAAACCATATCATCTTAAAATTACAAAAAAAGGTGTACAAATCATAACAAACTATGCCAGACTCACCTAAATTACTTCGGCTACTCTAAATCATCCCCAACTAACCCTTACCACAACAAACTAAACCCAATCACTTTTAAATTACAAAAAAATGATAGTAACCATAGCAAACTATGCCAAACTCACATAAATTACTTCGGCTACCATAAATCATCACCAACTAACCCTTACCACAACAAACTAAACCCAATCATTTTTAAATTACAAAAAAATGCTACTAACCATTGCAAACTATGCCAAACTCACCTAAATTACTTCGGCTATCAAAAATCACCACCAACTACACTTTACAGCAAAAAACTAAGCCCAATCAATTTAAAATTACAAAAAAATGCTAAAAATCATAACAAACTATACCAGAATCACCTAAATTACTTCGGCTACCGAAAATCACCCCCAACTATCCCTTACCACAACAAACAAAACCATATCATCTTAAAATTACAAAAAAAGGTGTACAAATCATAACAAACTATGCCAGACTCACCTAAATTACTTCGGCTACTCTAAATCATCACCAACTAACCCTTACCACAACAAACTAAACCCAATCACTTTTAAATTACAAAAAAATGCTAGTAACCATAGCAAACTATGCCAAACTCACCTATATTACTTCGGCTATCAAAAATCACCCCCAACTACACTTTACAGCAACAAACTAAGCCCAATCAGTTTAAAATTAAAAAAAAAATTCTAAAAATCATAACAAACTATTCCAGAATCACCTAAATTACTTCGGCTACCGTAAATCACCCCTAACTATCCCTTACCACAACAAACCAAACCATATCATCTTAAAATTACAAAAAAAGGTGTACAAATCATAACAAACTATGCCAGACTCACCTAAATTACTTCGGCTACTCTAAATCATCACCAACTAACCTTTACCACAACAAACTAAACCCAATCACTTCTAAATTACAAAAAAATGCTAGTAACCATAGCAAACTATGCCAAACTCACCTAAATTACTTCGGCTACCATAAATCATCACCAACTAACAATTACCACAACAAACTAAACCCAATCACTTTCAAATTACAAAAAAATGCTAAAAATCATAACAAACTATACCAAAATCACCTAAATTACTTCGGCTACCTTAAATCACCCCCAACTATCCCTTACCACAACAAACCAAACCATATCATCTTAAAATTACAAAAAAAGGTGTACAAATCATAACAAACTATGCCAGACTCACCTAAATTACTTCGGCTACTCTAAATCATCACCAACTAACCCTTACCACAACAAACTAAACCCAATCACTTTTAAATTACAAAAAAATGCTAGTAACCATAGCAAACTATGCCAAACTCACCTAAATTACTTTGGCTACCATAAATCATCACCAACTAACCCTTGCCACAACAAACTAAACCCAATAATATTTAAATTGCAAAAAAATGCTACTAACCATAGCAAACTATGCCAAACTCACCTAAATTACTTCGGCTATCAAAAATCACCCCCAACTACATTTTACAGCAACAAACTAAGCCCAATCACTTTAAAATTAAAAAAAAATGCTAAAAATCATAACAAACTATACCAGAATCACCTAAATTACTTCGGCTACCGTAAATCAGCCCCAACTATCCCTTACCACAACAAACCAAACCATTTCATCTTAAAATTACAAAAAAAGGTGTACAAATCATAACAAACTATGCCAGACTCACCTAAATTACTTCGGCTACTCTAAATCATCACCAACTAACCCTTACCACAACAAACTAAACCCAATCACTTTTAAATTACAAAAAAAAGCTAGTAACCATAGCAAACTATGCCAAACTCACCTAAATTGCTTCGGCTACCATAAATCATCACCAACTAACCCTTACCACAACAAACTAAACCCAATCACTTTTAAATTACAAAAAAATGCTAAAAATCATAACAAACTATACCAGAATCACCCAAATTACTTCGGCTACCGTAAATCATCCCCAACTATCTCTTACCACAACAAACCAAACCATATCATCTTAAAATTACAAAAAAAGGTGTACAAATCATAACAAACTATGCCAGACTCACCTAAATTACTTCGGCTACTCTAAATCATCCCCAACTAACCCTTACCACAACAAACTAAACCCAATCACTTTTAAATTACAAAAAAATGATAGTAACCATAGCAAACTATGCCAAACTAACATAAATTACTTCGGCTACCATAAATCATCACCAACTAACCCTTACCACAACAAACTAAACCCAATCATTTTTAAATTACAAAAAAATGCTACTAACCATAGCAAACTATGCCAAACTCACCTAAATTACTTCGGCTATCAACAATCACCACCAACTACACTTTACAGCAAAAATCTAAGCCCAATCAATTTAAAATTACAAAAAAATGCTAAAAATCATAACAAACTATACCAGAATCACCTAAATTACTTCGGCTACCGAAAATCACCCCCAACTATCCCTTACCACAACAAACCAAACCATATCATCTTAAAATTACAAAAAAAGGTGTACAAATCATAACAAACTATGCCAGACTCACCTAAATTACTTCGGCTACTCTAAATCATCACCAACTAACCCTTACCACAACAAACTAAACCCAATCACTTTTAAATTACAAAAAAATGCTAGTAACCATAGCAAACTAAGCCAAACTCACCTAAATTACTTCGGCTACCATAAATCATCACCAACTAACCCTTACCACAACAAACTAAACCCAATCACTTTTAAATTACAAAAAAATGCTAAAAATCATAACAAACTAAACCAGAATCACCTAAATTACTTCGGCTACCGTAAATCACCCCCAACTATCCCTTACCACAACAAACCAAACCATATCATCTTAAAATTACAAAAAAAGGTGTACAAATCATAACAAACTATGCCAGACACCTAAATTACTTCGGCTACTCTAAATCATCACCAACTAACCCTTACCAAAACAAACTAAACCCAATCACTTTTAAATTACAAAAAAATGCTAGTAACCATAGCAAACTATGCCAAACTCACCTAAATTACTTCGGCTACCATAAATCATCACCAACTAACCCTTACCACAACAAACTAAACCCAATCAATTTTAAATTACAAAAAAATTCTACTAACCATAGCAAACTATGCCAAACTCACCTAAATTACTTCGGCTGTCAAAAATCAGCCCCTACTACACTTTACAGCAACTAACTCAGCCCAATCACTTTAAAATTACAAAAAAATGCTAAAAATCATAACAAACTATACCAGAATCACCTAAATTACTTCGGCAACCGTAAATCACCCCCAACTATACCTTACCACAACAAACCAAACCATAGCATCTTAAAATTACAAAAAAAGGTGTACAAATCATAACAAACTATGCCAAACTCACCTAAATTACTTGGGCTACCATAAATCATCACCAACTAACCCTTACCACAAGAAACTAAACCCAATCACTTTTAAATTACAAAAAAATGCTAGTAAACATAGCAAACTATGCCAAACTCACCTAAATTACTTCGGCTACCATACATCATCACCAACTAAACCTTACCACAACAAACTAAACCCAATCACTTTTAAATTACACAAAAATGCTACTAACCATAGCACACTATGCCAAACTCACCTAAATTACTTCGGCTATCAAAAATGACCCCAACTACACTTTACAGCAACAAACTAAGCCCAATCACTTTAAAATTACAAAAAAATGCTAAAAATCATCACAAAATATACCAGAATCACCTAAATTACTTCGGCTACCGTAAATCACCCCCCAACTATCCCTTACCACAACAAACCAAACCATATCATCTTAAAATTACAAAAAAAGGTGTACAAATCATAACAAACTATGCCAGACTCACCTAAATTACTTCGGCTACTCTAAATCATCACCAACTAACCCTTACCACAACAAACTAAACCCAATCACTTTTAAATTACAAAAAAATGCTAGTAACCATAGCAAACTATGCCAAACTCACCTAAATTACTTCGGCTACCATAAAGCATCACCAACTAACCCTTACCACAACAAACTAAACCCAATCACTTTTAAATTACAAAAAAATGCTACTAACCATAGCAAACTATGTCAAACTCACCTAAATTACTTCGGCTATCAAAAATCACCCCCAACTTCACTTTACAGCAACAAACTAAGCCCAATAAGTTTAAAATTACAAAAAAAATTCTAAAAATCATAACAAACTATTCCAGAATCACCTAAATTACTTCGGCACCCGTAAATCACCCCTAACTATCCCTTACCACAACAAACCAAACCATATCATCTTAAAATTACAAAAAAAGGTGTACAAATCATAACAAACTATGCCAGACTCACCTAAATTACTTCGGCTACTCTAAATCATCAACAACTAACCTTTACCACAACAAACTAAACCCAATCACTTCTAAATTACAAAAAAATGCTAAAAATCATAACAAACTATACCAGAATCACCTAAATTACTTCGGCTATCGTAAATCACCCCCAACTATCCCTTACCACAACAAACCAAACCATATCATCTTAAAATTACAAAAAAACGTGTACAAATCATAACAAACTATGCCAGACTCACCTAAATTACTTCGGCTACTCTAAATTATCACCCACTAACCCTTACCACAACAAACTAAACCCAATCACTTTTAAATTACAAAAAAATGCTAGTAACAATAGCAAACTATGCCAAACTCACCTAAATTACTTCGGCTATCAAAAATCGCCCCCAACTACACTTTACAGCAACAAACTAAGCCCAATCACTTTAAAATTACAAAAAAATGCTAAAAATCATAACAAACTATACCAGAATCACCTAAATTACTTCGGCTGCCGTAAATCACCCCCAACTATCCCTTACCACAACAAACCAAACCATATCATCTTAAAATTACAAAAAAAGGTGTACAAATCATAACAAACTATGCCAGACTCACCTAAATTACTTCGGCTACTCTAAATCATCACCAACTAACCCTTACCACAACAAACTAAACCCAATCATTTTTAAATTACAAAAAAATGCTAGTAACCATAGAAAACTATGCCAAACTCACCTAAATTACTTCGGCTACCATAAAGCATCACCAACTAACCCTTACCACAACAAACTAAACCCAATCACTTTTAAATTACAAAAAAATGCTAAAAATCATAACAAACTATACCAGAATCACCTAAATTACTTCGGCTACCGTAAATCAGCCCCAACTATCCCTTACCACAACAAACCAAACCATATCATCTTAAAATTACAAAAAAAGGTGTACAAATCATAACAAACTATGCCAGACTTACCTAAATTACTTCGGCTACTCTAAATCATCACCAACTAACCCTTACCACAACAAACTAAACCCTATCACTTTTAAATAACAAAAACATGCTAGTAACCATAGCAAACTATGCCAAACTCACCTAAATTACTTCGGCTACCATAAATCATTACCAACTAACCCTTATCACAACAAACTAAACCCAATCACTTTTAAATTACAAAAAAATGCTACTAACCATAGCAAACTATGCCAAACTCACCTAAATTACTTCGGCTATCAAAAATCACCCCCAACTACACTTTACAGCAACAAACTAAGCCCAATCAGTTTAAAATTACAAAAAAAATTCTAAAAATCATAACAAACTATTCCAGAATCACCTAAATTACTTCGGCTACCGTAAATCACCCCTAACTATCCCTTACCACAACAAACCAAACCATATCATCTTAAAATTACAAAAAAAGGTGTACAAATCATAACAAACTATGCCAGACTCACCTAAATTACTTCGGCTACTCTAAATCATCAACAACTAACCTTTACCACAACAAACTAAACCCAATCACTTCTAAATTACAAAAAAATGCTAAAAATCATAACAAACTATACCAGAATCACCTAAATTACTTCGGCTATCGTAAATCACCCCCAACTATCCCTTACCACAACAAACCAAACCATATCATCTTAAAATTACAAAAAAAGGTGTACAAATCATAACAAACTATGCCAGACTCACCTAAATTACTTCGGCTACTCTAAATCATCACCCACTAACCCTTACCACAACAAACTAAACCCAATCACTTTTAAATTACAAAAAAATGCTAGTAACCATAGCAAACTATGCCAAACTCACCTAAATTACTTCGGCTACCATAAAGCATCACCAACTAACCCTTACCACAACAAACTAAACGCAATAACTTTTAAATTACAAAAAAATGCTAAAAATCATAACAAACTATACCAGAATCACCTAAATTACTTCGGCTACCGTAAATCAGCCCCAACTATCCCTTACCACAACAAACCAAACCATATCATCTTAAAATTACAAAAAAAGGTGTACAAATCATAACAAACTATGCCAGACTCACCTAAATTACTTCGGCTACTCTAAATCATCACCAACTAACCCTTACCAAAACAAACTAAACCCTATCACTTTTAAATAACAAAAAAATGCTAGTAACCATATTAAACTATGCCAAACTCACCTAAATTACTTCGGCTACCATAAATCATTACAAACTAACCCTTACCACAACAAACTAAACCCAATCACTTTTAAATTACAAAAAAATGCTACTAACCATAGCAAACTATGCCAAACTCACCTAAATTACTTCGGCTATCAAAAATCACCCCCAACTACACTTTACAGCAACAAACTAAGCCCAATCAGTTTAAAATTAAAAAAAAAATTCTAAAAATCATAACAAACTATTCCAGAATTACCTAAATTACTTCGGCTACCGTAAATCACCCCGAACTATCCCTTACCACAACAAACCAAACCATATCATCTTAAAATTACAAAAAAAGGTGTACAAATCATAACAAACTATGCCAGACTCACCTAAATTGCTTCGGCTACTCTAAATCATCACCAACTAACCTTTACCACAACAAACTAAACCCAATCACTTCTAAATTACAAAAAAATGCTAGTAACCGTAGCAAACTATGCCAAACTCACCTAAATTACTTCGGCTACCATAAATCATCACCAACTAACAATTACCACAACAAACTAAACCCAATCACTTTCAAATTACAAAAAAATGCTAAAAATCATAACAAACTATACCAAAATCACCTAAATTACTTCGGCTACCTTAAATCACCCCCAACTATCCCTTACCACAACAAACCAAACCATATCATCTTAAAATTACAAAAAAAGGTGTACAAATCATAACAAACTATACCAGAATCACCCAAATTATTTCGGCTACCGTAAATCACCCCCAACTATCTCTTACCACAACAAACCAAACCATATCATCTTAAAATTACAAAAAAAGGTGTACAAATCATAACAAACTATGCCAGACTCACCTAAATTACTTCGGCTACTCTAAATCATCCCCAACTAACCCTTACCACAACAAACTAAACCCAATCACTTTTAAATTACAAAAAAATGATAGTAACCATAGCAAACTATGCCAAACTCACATAAATTACTTCGGCTACCATAAATCATCACCAACTAACCCTTACCACAACAAACTAAACCCAATCACTTTTAAATTACAAAAAAATTCTACTAACCATAGCAAACTATGCCAAACTCACATAAATTACTTCGGCTGTCAAAAATCAGCCCCTACTACACTTTACAGCAACTAACTAAGCCCAATCACTTTAAAATTACAAAAAAATGCTAAAAATCATAACAAACTATACCAGAATCACCTAAATTACTTCGGCAACCGTAAATCACCCCCAACTATACCTTACCACAACAAACCAAACTATAGCATCTTAAAATTACAAAAAAAGGTGTACAAATCATAACAAACTATGCCAGACTCACCTAAATTACTTCGGCTACTCTAAATCATCACCAACTAACCCTTACCACAACAAACTAAACCCAATCACTTTTAAATTACAAAAAAATGCTAGTAACCATAGCAATGTATGCCAAACTCACCTAAATTGCTTCGGCTACCATAAATCATCACCAACTAACCCTTACCACAACAAACTAAACCCAATCACTTTTAAATTACAAAAAAATGCTAAAAATCATAACAAACTATACCAGAATCACCTAAATTACTTCGGCTACCGTAAATCACCCCCAACTATCCCTTACCACAACAAACCAAACCATATCATCTTAAAATTACAAAAAAAGGTGTACAAATCATAACAAACTATGCCAGACTCACCTAAATTACTTCGGCTACTCTAAATCATCCCCAACTAACCCTTACCACAACAAACTAAACCCAATCACTTTTAAATTACAAAAAAATGCTAGTAACCATAGCAAACTATGCCAAACTCACCTAAATTACTTCGGCTACCATAAATCATCACCAACTAACCCTTACCACAACAAACTAAACCCAATCATTTTTAAATTACAAAAAAATGCTACTAACCATAGCAAACTATGCCAAACTCACCTAAATTACTTCGGCTACCATAAATCATCACCAACTAACCCTTACCACAACAAACTAAACCCAATCAATTTTAAATTACAAAAAAATGCTAAAAATCATAACAAACTAAACCAGAATCACCTAAATTACTTCGGCTACCGTAAATCACCCCCAACTATCCCTTACCACAACAAAAAAACCATATCATCTTAAAATTACAAAAAAGGTGTACAAATCATAACAAACTATGCCAGACTCACCTAAATTACTTCGGCTACTCTAAATCATCCCCAACTAACCCTTACCACAACAAACTAAACCCAATCACTTTTAAATTACAAAAAAATGCTAGTAACCATAGCAAACTATGCCAAACTCACCTAAATTACTTCGGCTACCATAAATCATCACCAACTAACCCTTACCACAACAAACTAAACCCAATCATTTTTAAATTACAAAAAAATGCTACTAACCATAGCAAACTATGCCAAACTCACCTAAATTACTTCGGCTATCAAAAATCATCCCCAACTACACTATACAGCAAGAAACTAAGCCCAATCACTTTAAAATTACAAAAAAATGCTAAAAATCATAACAAACTATACCAGAATCACCTAAATTACTTCGGCTAACGTAAATCACCCCCAACTATCCCTTACCACAACAAACCAAACCATATCATCTTAAAATAACAAAAAAGGTGTACAAATCATAACAAACTATGCCAGACTCACCTAAATTACTTCGGCTACCATAAATCATCACCAACTAACCCTTACCACAACAAACTAAACCCAATCACTTTTAAATTACAAAAAATGCTAAAAATCCTAACAAACTATACCAGAATCACCTAAATTACTTCGGCTACCGTATATCACCCCCAACTATCCCTTACCACAACAAACCAAACCATATCATCTCTAAATTACAAAAAAAGGTGTACAAGTCATAACAAATTATGCCAGACTCACCTAAATTACTTCGGCTACTCTAAATCATCACCAACTAACCCTTACCACAACAAACTAAACCCAATCACTTTTAAATTACAAAAAAATTCTAGTAACCATAGCAAACTATGCCAAACTCACCTAAATTACTTCGGCTACCATAAATCATCACCAACTAACCCTTATCACAACAAACTAAACCCAATCACTTTTAAATTACAAAAAAATGCTACTAACCATAGCAAACTATGCCAAACTCACCTAAATTACTGCGGCTATCAAAAATCACCCCCCACTACACTTTACAGCAACAAACTAAGCCCAATCACTTTAAAATTACAAAAAAATGCTAAAAATCATAACAAACTATACCAGAATCACCTAAATTACTTCGGCTACCATAAATCATCACCAACTATACCTTACCACAACAAACCAAACCATATCATCTTAAAATTACAAAAAAAGGTATACAAATCATAACAAACTATGCCAGACTCATCTAAATTACTTCGGCTACTCTAAATCATCACCAACTAACCCTTACCACAACAAACTAAACCCAATCACTTTTAAATTACAAAAAAATGCTAGTAACCCTAGCAAACTATGCCAAACTCACCTAAATTACTTCGGCTACCATAAATCATCACCAACTAACCCTTACCACAACAAACTAAACCCAATCACTTTTAAATTACAAAAAAATGCTAAAAATCATAACAAACTATACCAGAATCACCTAAATTACTTCGGCTACCGTAAATCACCCCCAACTATCCCTTACCACAACAAACCAAACCATATCATCTTAAAATTACAAAAAAGGTGTACAAATCATAACAAACTATGCCAGACTCACCTAAATTACTTCGGCTACTCTAAATCATCACCAACTAACCCTTATCACAACAAACTAAACCCAATTACATTTAAATTACAAAAAAATGCTAGTAACCATAGCAAACTATGCCAAACTCACCTAAATTACTTCGGCTACCATAAATCATCACCAACTAACCCTTACCACAACAAACTAAACCCAATCACTTTTAAATTGCAAAAAAATGCTAAAAATCATAACAAACTATACCAGAATCACCTAAATTACTTCGGCTAACGTAAATCACCCCCAACTATCCCTTACCACAACAAACCAAACCATATCATCTTAAAATTACAAAAAAAGGTGTACAAATCATAACAAACTATGCCAGACTCACCTAAATTACTTAGGCTACCGTAAATCATCACCAACTAACCCTTACCACAACAAACTAAACCCAATCACTTTTAAATTACAAAAAAATGCTAAATGCTAAATTACTTCGGCTACCCTAAATCATCACCAACTAACCCTTACCAAAACAAACTAAACCCAATCAATTTTAAATTACAAAAAAATGCTAGTAACCATAGCAAACTATGCCAAACTCACCTAAATTACTTCGGCTACCATAAATCATCACCAACTCACCCTTACCACAACAAACTAAACCCAATCACTTTTAAATTACAAAAAAATGCTACTAACCATAGCAAACTATGCCAAATTCACCTAAATTACTTCGGCTGTCAAAAATCAGCCCCTACTACACTTTACAGCAACTAACTAAGCCCAATCACTTTAAAATTACAAAAAAATGCTAAAAATCATAACAAACTATACCAGAATCACCTAAATTACTTCGGCAACCGTAAATCACCCCCAACTATACCTTACCACAACAAACCAAACCATAGCATCTTAAAATTACAAAAAAAGGTGTACAAATCATAACAAACTATGCCAGACTCACCTAAATTACTTCGGCTACTCTAAATCATCACCAACTAACCCTTACCACAACAAACTAAACCCAATCACTTTTAAATTACAAAAAAATGCTACTAACCATAGCAAACTATGCCAAACTCACCTAAATTACTTCGGCTATCAAAATTCATCCCCAACTACACTATACAGCAAGAAACTAAGCCCAATCACTTTAAAATTACAAAAAAATGCTAAAAATCATAACAAACTATACCAGAATCACCTAAATTACTTCGGCTACCGTAAATCACCCCCAACTATCTCTTACCACAACAAACCAAACCATATCATCTTAAAATTACAAAAAAAGGTGTACAAATCATAACAAACTATGCCAGACTCACCTAAATTACTTCGGCTACTCTAAATCATCACCAACTAACCCTTACCACAACAAACTAAACCCAATCAATTTTAAATTACAAAAAAATGCTAAAAATCATAACAAACTAAACCAGAATCACCTAAATTACTTTGGCTACCGTAAATCACCCCCAACTATCCCTTACCACAACAAACCAAACCATATCATCTTAAAATTACAAAAAAAGGTGTACAAATCATAACAAACTATGCCAGACACCTAAATTACTTCGGCTACTCTAAATCATCACCAACTAACCCTTACCAAAACAAACTAAACCCAATCACTTTTAAATTACAAAAAAATGCTAGTAACCATAGCAAACTATGCCAAACTCACCTAAATTACTTCGGCTACCATAAATCATCACCAACTAAACCTTACCACAACAAACTAAACCCAATCACTTTTAAATTACAAAAAAATGCTACTAACCATAGCAAACTATGCCAAACTCACCTAAATTACTTCGGCTATCAAAAATCAGCCCCTACTACACTTTACAGCAACAAACTAAGCCCAATCACTTTAAAATTACAAAAAAATGCTAAAAATCATAACAAACTATACCAGAATCACCTAAATTACTTCGGCTAACGTAAATCACCCCCAACTATCCCTTACCACAACAAACCAAACCATATCATCTTAAAATTACAAAAAAAGGTGTACAAATCATAACAAACTATGCCAGACTCACCTAAATTATTTCGGCTACCATAAATCATCACCAACTAACCCTTACCACAACAAACTAAACCCAATCACTTTTAAATTACAAAAAATGCTAAAAATCCTAACAAACTATACCAGAATCACCTAAATTACTTCGGCTACCATATATCACCCCCAACTATCCCTTACCACAACAAACCAAACCATATCATCTTAAAATTACAAAAAAAGATGTACAAGTCATAACAAATTATGCCAGACTCACCTAAATTACTTCGGCTACTCTAAATCATCACCAACTAACCCTTACCACAACAAACTAAACCCAATCACTTTTAAATTACAAAAAAATTCTAGTAACCATAGCAAACTATGCCAAACTCACCTAAATTACTTCGGCTACCATAAATCATCACCAACTAACCCTTATCACAACAAACTAAACCCAATCACTTTTAAATTACAAAAAAATGCTACTAACCATAGCAAACTATGCCAAACTCACCTAAATTACTGCGGCTAGCAAAAATCACCCCTGACTACACTTTACAGCAACAAACTAAGCCCAATCACTTTAAAATTACAAAAAAATGCTAAAAATCATAACAAACTATACCAGAATCACCTAAATTACTTCGGCTACCGTAAATCACCCCCAACTGTACCTTACCACAACAAACCAAACCATATCATCTTTAAATTACAAAAAAAGGTGTACAAATCATAACAAACTATGCCAGACTCACCTAAATTACTTCGGCTACTCTAAATCATCACCAACTAACCCTTACCACAACAAACTAAACCCAATCACTTTTAAATTACAAAAAAATGCTAGTAACCATAGCAAACTATGCCAAACTCACCTAAATTACTTCGGCTACCATAAATCATCACCAACTAACCCTTACCACAACAAACTAAACCCAATCACTTTTAAATTACAAAAAAATGCTAAAAATCATAACAAACTATACCAGAATCACCTAAATTACTTCGGCTACCGTAAATCACCCCCAACTATACCTTACCACAACAAACCAAACCATATCATCTTAAAATTACAAAAAAAGGTATACAAATCATAACAAACTATGCCAGACTCATCTAAATTACTTCGGCTACTCTAAATCATCACCAACTAACCCTTACCACAACAAACTAAACCCAATCACTTTTAAATTACAAAAAAATGCTAGTAACCATAGCAAACTATGCCAAACTCACCTAAATTACTTCGGCTACCATAAATCATCACCAACTAACCCTTACCACAACAAACTAAACCCAATCACTTTTAAATTACAAAAAAATGCTAAAAATCATAACAAACTATACCAGAATCACCTAAATTACTTCGGCTACCGTAAATCACCCCCAACTATCCCTTACCACAACAAACCAAACCATATCATCTTAAAATTACAAAAAAGGTGTACAAATCATAACAAACTATGCCAGACTCACCTAAATTACTTCGGCTACTCTAAATCATCACCAACTAACCCTTACCACAACAAACTAAACCCAATCACTTTTAAATTACAAAAAAATGCTAGTAACCATAGCAAACTATGCCAAACTCACCTAAATTACTTCGGCTACCATAAATCATCACCAACTAACCCTTACCACAACAAACTAAACCCAATCACTTTTAAATTACAAAAAAATGCTAAAAATCATAACAAACTATACCAGAATCACCTAAATTACTTCGGCTACCGTAAATCACCCCCAACTGTACCTTACCACAACAAACCAAACCATATCATCTTTAAATTACAAAAAAAGGTGTACAAATCATAACAAACTATGCCAGACTCACCTAAATTACTTCGGCTACTCTAAATCATCACCAACTAACCCTTACCACAACAAACTAAACCCAATCACTTTTAAATTACAAAAAAATGCTAGTAACCATAGCAAACTATGCCAAACTCACCTAAATTACTTCGGCTACCATAAATCATCACCAACTAACCCTTACCACAACAAACTAAACCCAATCACTTTTAAATTACAAAAAAATGCTAAAAATCATAACAAACTATACCAGAATCACCTAAATTACTTCGGCTACCGTAAATCACCCCCAACTATACCTTACCACAACAAACCAAACCATATCATCTTAAAATTACAAAAAAAGGTATACAAATCATAACAAACTATGCCAGACTCATCTAAATTACTTCGGCTACTCTAAATCATCACCAACTAACCCTTACCACAACAAACTAAACCCAATCACTTTTAAATTACAAAAAAATGCTAGTAACCATAGCAAACTATGCCAAACTCACCTAAATTACTTCGGCTACCATAAATCATCACCAACTAACCCTTACCACAACAAACTAAACCCAATCACTTTTAAATTACAAAAAAATGCTAAAAATCATAACAAACTATACCAGAATCACCTAAATTACTTCGGCTACCGTAAATCACCCCCAACTATCCCTTACCACAACAAACCAAACCATATCATCTTAAAATTACAAAAAAGGTGTACAAATCATAACAAACTATGCCAGACTCACCTAAATTACTTCGGCTACTCTAAATCATCACCAACTAACCCTTATCACAACAAACTAAACCCAATTACATTTAAATTACAAAAAAATGCTAGTAACCATAGCAAACTATGCCAAACTCACCTAAATTACTTCGGCTACCATAAATCATCACCAACTAACCCTTACCACAACAAACTAAACCCAATCACTTTTAAATTGCAAAAAAATGCTAAAAATCATAACAAACTATACCAGAATCACCTAAATTACTTCGGTTACCGTAAATTACCCCCAACTATCCCTTACCACAACAAACCAAACCATATCACCTTAAAATTACAAAAAAAGGTGTACAAATCATAACAAACAATGCCAGACTCACCTAAATTACTTCGGCTACTCTAAATCATCACCAACTAACCCTTACCACAACAAACTAAACCCAATCACTTTAAAATTACAAAAAAATGCTACTAACCATAGCAAACTATGCCAAACTCACCTAAATTACTTCGACTATCAAAAAGCACCCTCAACTACACTTTACAGCAACAAACTAAGCCCAATCACTTTAAAATTACAAAAAAATGCTAAAAATCATAACAAACTATACCAGAATAACCTAAATTACTTCGGCTACCGTAAATCACCCCCAACTATCCCTTACCACAACAAACCAAACCATATCATCTTAAAATTACAAAAAAAGGTGTACAAATCATAACAAACTATGCCAGACTCATCTAAATTACTTCGGCTACTCTAAATCATCACCAACTAACCCTTACAACAACAAACTAAACCCAATCACTGTTAAATTACAAAAAAATGCTAGTAACCATAGCAAACTATGCCAAACTCACCTAAATGACTTCGGCTACCATAAATCATCACCAACTAACCCTTACCAAAACAAACTAAACCCAATCACTTTTAAATTACAAAAAAATGCTAGTAACCATAGCAAACTATGCCAAACTCACCTAAATTACTTCGGCTACCATAAATCATCACCAACTAACCCTTACCACAACAAACTAAACCCAATCACTTTTAAATTACAAAAAAATGCTACTAACCATAGCAAACTATGCCAAACTCACCTAAATTACTTCGGCTATCAAAAATCACCCCCAACTACACTTTACAGCAACAAACTAAGCCCAATAACTTTAAAATTACAAAAAAATGCTAAAAATTATAACAAACTATACCAGAATCACCTAAATTACTTCGGCTAACGTAAATCACCCCCAACTATCTTTTACCACAACAAACCAAACCATATCATCTTAAAATTACAAAAAAAAGTGTACAAATCATAACAAACTATGCCAGACTCACCTAAATTACTTCGGCTACTCTAAATCATCACCAACTAACCCTTACCACAACAAACTAAACCCAATCACTTTTAAATTACAAAAAAATGCTAGTAACCATAGCAAACTATGCCAAACTCACCTAAATTACTTCGGCTACCATAAATCATCACCAACTAACGCTTACCACAACAAACTAAACCCAATCACTTTTAATTACAAAAAAATGCTAAAAATCATAACAAACTATACCAGAATCACCTAAATTACTTCGGCTACCGTAAATCACCCCCAACAAACCAAACCATATCATCTTAAAATTACAAAAAAAGGTGTACAAATCATAACAAACTATGCCAGACTCACCTAAATTACTTCGGCTACTCTAAATCGTCACCAACTATCCCTTACCACAACAAACTAAACCCAATCACTTTTAAATTACAAAAAAATGCTAGTAACCATAGCAAACTATGCCAAACTCACCTAAATTACTTCGGCTACCATAAATCATCACCAACTAACCCTTACCACTACAAACAAAACCCAATCACTTTTAAATTACAAAAAAATGCTACTAACCATAGCAAACTATGCCAAACTCACATAAATTACTTCGGCTATCAAAAATCACCCCCAACTACACTTTACAGCAACAAACTAAGCCCAATCACTTTAAAAATACAAAAAAATGCTAAAAATCATAACAAACTATACCAGAATCACCTAAATTACTTCGGCTACCGTAAATCACCCCCAACTATACATTACCACAACAAACCAAACCATATCATCTTAAAATTTCAAAAAAGGTGTACAAATCATAACAAACTATGCCAGACTCACCTAAATTACTTCGGCTACCATAAATCATCACCAACTAACCCTTACCACAACAAACTAAACCCAATCACTTTTAAATTACAAAAAAATGCTACTAACCATAGCAAACTATGCCAAACTCACCTAAATTACTTCGGCTATCAAAAATCAGCCCCTACTACACTTTACAGCAACAAACTAAGCCCAATCACTTTAAAATTACAAAAAAATGCTAAAAATTATAACAAACTATACCAGAATCACCTAAATTACTTCGGCTAACGTAAATCACCCCCAACTATCCCTTACCACAACAAACCAAACCATATAATCTTAAAATTACAAAAAAAGGTGTACAAATCATAACAAACTATGCCAGACTCACCTAAATTACTTCGGCTACCATAAATCATCACCAACTAACCCTTACCACAACAAACTAAACCCAATCACTTTTAAATTACAAAAAATGCTAAAAATCCTAGAAAACTATACCAGAATCACCTAAATTACTTCGGCTACCGTATATCACCCCCAACTATCCCTTACCACAACAAACCAAACCATATCATCTTAAAATTACAAAAAAAGGTGTACAAGTCATAACAAATTATGCCAGACCCACCTAAATTACTTCGGCTACTCTAAATCATCACCAACTAACCCTTACCACAACAAACTAAACCCAATCACTTTTAAATTACAAAAAAATTCTAGTAACCATAGCAAACTATGCCAAACTCACCTAAATTACTTCGGCTACCATAAATCATCACCAACTAACACTTACCACAACAAACTAAACCCAATCACTTTACAATTACAAAAAAATGCTAAAAATCATAACAAACTATACCAGAATCACCTAAATTACTTCGGCTAACGTAAATCACCCCCAACTATCCTTTACCACAACAAACCAAACCATATCATCTTAAAATTACAAAAAAAGGTGTACAAATCATAACAAACTATGCCAGACTCACCTAAATTACTTCGGCTACTCTAAATTATCACCAACTAACCCTTACTACAACAAACTATACCCAATCACTTTTAAATTACAAAAAAATGCTAGTAACCAGAGCAAACTATGCCAAACTCCCCTAAATTACTTCGGCTATCAAAAATCACCCCCAACTACACTTTACAGCAAGGAACTAAGCCCAATCACTTTAAAATTACAAAAAAATGCTAAAAATCATAACAAACTATACCAGAATCACCTAAATTACTTCGGCTACCGTAAGTCACCACCAACTATCCCTTACCACAACAAACTAAACCATATCATCTTAAAATTACAAAAAAAGGTGTACAAATCATAACAAACTATGCCAGACACCTAAATTACTTCGGCTACTCTAAATCATCACCAACTAACCCTTACCAAAACAAACTAAACCCAATCACTTTTAAATTACAAAAAAATGCTTGTAACCATAGCAAAATATGCCAAACTCACCTAAATTACTTCGGCTACCATAAATCATCACCAACTAACACTTACCACAACAAACCAAACCGAACCACTTTACAATTACAAAAAAATGCTAAAAATCATAACAAACTATACCAGAATCACCTAAATTACTTCGGCTAACGTAAATCACCCCCAACTATCCTTTACCACAACAAACAAAACCATATCATCTTAAAATTACAAAAAAAGGTGTACAAATCATAACAAACTATGCCAGACTCACCTAAATTACTTCGGCTACTCTAAATTATCACCAACTAACCCTTACTACAACAAACTAAACCCAATCACTTTTAAATTACAAAAAAATGCTAGTAACCAGAGCAAACTATGCCAAACTCCCCTAAGTTACTTCGGCTATCAAAAATCACCCCCAACTACACTTTACAGCAAGGAACTAAGCCCAATCACTTTAAAATTACAAAAAAATGCTAAAAATCATAACAAATTATACCAGAATCACCTAAATTACTTCGGCTACCGTAAATCACCCCCAACTATCCCTTACCACAACAAACTAAACCATATCATCTTAAAATTACAAAAAAAGGTGTACAAATCATAACAAACTATGCCAGACACCTAAATTACTTCGGCTACTCTAAATCATCACCAACTAACCCTTACCAAAACAAACTAAACCCAATCACTTTTAAATTACAAAAAAATGCTTGTAACCATAGCAAAATATGCCAAACTCACCTAAATTACTTCGGCTATCAAAAATCACCCCCAACTACACTTTACAGCAACAAACTAAGCCCAATCACTTTACAATTACAAAAAAATGCTAAAAATCATAACAAACTATACCAGAATCACCTAAATTACTTCGGCTAACGTAAATCACCCCCAACTATCCTTTACCACAACAAACCAAACCATATCATCTTAAAATTACAAAAAAAGGTGTACAAATCATAACAAACAATGCCAGACTCACCTAAATTACTTCGGCTACTCTAAATCATCACCAACTAACCCTTACCACAACAAACTAAACCCAATTACTTTTAAATTACAACAAAATGCTAGTAACCATAGCAAACTATGCCAAACTCACCTAAATTACTTCGGCTACCATAAATCATCACCAACTAACCCTTACCACAACAAACTAAACCCAATCACTTTTAATTACAAAAAAATGCTAAAAATCATAACAAACTATACCAGAATCACCTAAATTACTTCGGCTACCGTAAATCACCCCCAACTATCCCTTACCACAACAAACCGAACCATATCATCTTAAAATTACAAAAAAATGTGTACAAATCATAACAGACTATGCCAGACTCACCTAAATTACTTCGGCTACTCTAAATCATCACCAACTAACCCTTACCACAACAAACTAAACCCAATCACTTTTAAATTACAAAAAAATGCTAGTAACCATAGCAAACTATGCCAAACTCACCTAAATTACTTCGGCTATCAAAAATCACCCCCAACTACACTTTACAGCAACAAACTAAGCCCAATCACTTTAAAATTACAAAAAAATGCTAAAAATCATAACAAACTATACCAGAATCACCTAAATTACTTCGGCTACCGTAAATCACCCCCAACTATTCCTTACCACAACAAACCAAACCATATCATCTTAAAATTACAAAAAAAGGTGTAGAAATCATAACAAACTATGCCAGACTCACCTAAATTACTTCGGCTACTCTAAATCATCACCAACTAACCCTTACCACAACAAACTATACCCAATCACTTTTAAATTACAAAAAAATGCTAGTAACCATAGCAAACTATGCCAAACTCACCTAAATTACTTCGGCTACCATAAATCATCACCAACTAACCCTTACCACAACAAACTAAAACCAATCACTTTTAAATTACAAAAAAATGCTAAAAATCATAACAAACTATACCAGAATCACCTAAATTACTTCGGCTACCGTAAATCACTCCCAACTATCCCAACTATCCCATACCACAACAAACCAAACCATATCATCTTAAAATTACAAAAAAAGGTGTACAAATCATAACAAACTATGCCAGACTCACCTAAATTATTTCGGCTACTCTAAATCATCACCAACTAACCCTTACCACAACAAACTAAACCCAATCACTTTTAAATTACAAAAAAATGCTACTAACCATAGCAAACTATGCCAAACTTACCTAAATTACTTCGGCTATCAAAAATCACCCCCAACTACACTTTACAGCAACAAACTAAGCCCAATCACTTTAAATTTACAAAAAAATGCTAAAGATCATAACAAACTATACCAGAATCACCTAAATTACTTCGGCTACCGTAAATCACCCCCAACTATCCCTTACCACAACAAACCAAACCATATCATCTTAAAATTACAAAAAAAGGTGTACAAATCATAACAAACTATGCCAGACTCACCTAAATTACTTCGGCTACTCTAAATCATCACCAACTAACCCTTACCACAACAAACTAAACCCCATCACTTTTAAATTACAAAAAAATGCTAGTAACCATAGCAAACTATGCCAAACTCACCTAAATTACTTCGGCTACCATAAATCATCACCAACTAACCCTTACCACAGCAAACTACACCCAATCACTTTTAAATTACAAAAAAATGCTAAAAATCATAACGAACTATACCAGAAACACCTAAATTACTTCGGCTACCGTAAATCACCCCCAACTATCCCATACCACAACAAACCAAACCATATCTTAAAATTACAAAAAAAGGTGTACAAATCATAACAAACTATGCCAGACTCACCTAAATTATTTCGGCTACTCTGAATCATCACCAACTAACCCTTACCACAACAAACTAAACCCAATCACTTTTAAATTACAAAAAAATGCTACTAACCATAGCAAACTATGCCAAACTTACCTAAATTACTTCGGCTATCAAAAATCACCCCCAACTACACTTTACAGCAACAAACTAAGCCCAATCACTTTAAAATTACAAAAAAATGCTAAAGATCATAACAAACTATACCAGAATCACCTAAATTACTTCGGCTACCGTAAATCACCCCCAACTATCCCTTACCACAACAAACCAAACCATATCATCTTAAAATTACAAAAAAAGGTGTACAAATCATAACAAACTATGCCAGACTCACCTAAATTACTTCGGCTACTCTAAATCATCACCAACTAACCCTTACCACAACAAACTAAACCCAATCACTTTTAAATTACAAAAAAATGCTAGTAACCATAGCAAACTATGCCAAACTCACCTAAATTACTTCGGCTACCATAAATCATCACCAACTAACCCTTACCACAACAAACTAAACCCAATCACTTTTAAATTACAAAAAAATGCTAAAAATCATAACAAACTATACCAGAAAAACCTAAATTACTTCGGCTACCGTAAATCACCCCCAACTATCCCTTACCACAACAAACCAAACCATATCATCTTAAAATTACAAAAAAAGGTGTACAAATCATAACAAACTATGCCAGACTCACCTAAATTACTTCGGCTACTCTAAATCATCACCAACTAACCCTTACCACAACAAACTATACCCAATCACTTCTAAATTACAAAAAAATGCTAGTAACCATAGCAAACAATGCCAAACTCACCTAAATTACTTCGGCTACCATAAATCATCACCAACTAACCCTTACCACAACAAACTAAAACCAATCACTTTTAAATTACAAAAAAATGCTAAAAATCATAACAAACTATACCAGAATCACCTAAATTACTTCGGCTACCGTAAATCACCCCCAACTATCCCATACCACAACAAACCAAACCATATCATCTTAAAATTACAAAAAAAGGTGTACAAATCATAACAAACTATGCCAGACTCACCTAAATTGTTTCGGCTACTCTAAATCATCACCAACTAACCCTTACCACAACAAACTAAACCCAATCACTTTTAAATTACAAAAAAATGCTACTAACCATAGCAAACTATGCCAAACTTACCTAAATTACTTCGGCTATCAAAAATCACCCCCAACTACACTTTACAGCAACAAACTAAGCCCAATCACTTTAAATTTACAAAAAAATGCTAAAGATCATAACAAACTATACCAGAATCATCTAAATTACTTCGGCTACCGTAAATCACCCCCAACTATCCCTTACCACAACAAACCAAACCATATCATCTTAAAATTACAAAAAAAGGTGTACAAATCATAACAAACTATGCCAGACTCACCTAAATTACTTAGGCTACTCTAAATCATCACCAACTAACCCTTACCACAACAAACTAAACCCAATCACTTTTAAATTACAAAAAAATGCTAGTAACCATAGCAAACTATGCCAAACTCACCTAAATTACTTCGGCTACCATAAATCATCACCAACTAACCCTTACCACAACAAACTAAACCCAATCACTTTTAAATTACAAAAAAATGCTAAAAATCATAACAAACTATACCAGAATCACCTAAATTACTTCGGCTACCGTAAATCACCCCCAACTATCCCTTACCACAACAAACCAAACCATATCATCTTAAAATTACAAAAAAGGTGTACAAATCATAACAAACTATGCCAGACTCACCTAAATTACTTCGGCTACTCTAAATCATCACCAACTAACCCTTACCACAACAAACTAAACCCAATCACTTTTAAATTACAAAAAAATGCTAGTAACCATAGCAAACTATGCCAAACTCACCTAAATTACTTCGGCTACCATAAATCATCACCAACTAACCCTTACCACAACAAACTAAACCCAATCACTTTTAAATTACAAAAAAATGCTAAAAATCATAACAAACTATACCAGAATCACCTAAATTACTTCGGCTACCGTAAATCACCCCCAACTGTACCTTACCACAACAAACCAAACCATATCATCTTTAAATTACAAAAAAAGGTGTACAAATCATAACAAACTATGCCAGACTCACCTAAATTACTTCGGCTACTCTAAATCATCACCAACTAACCCTTACCACAACAAACTAAACCCAATCACTTTTAAATTACAAAAAAATGCTAGTAACCATAGCAAACTATGCCAAACTCACCTAAATTACTTCGGCTACCATAAATCATCACCAACTAACCCTTACCACAACAAACTAAACCCAATCACTTTTAAATTACAAAAAAATGCTAAAAATCATAACAAACTATACCAGAATCACCTAAATTACTTCGGCTACCGTAAATCACCCCCAACTATACCTTACCACAACAAACCAAACCATATCATCTTAAAATTACAAAAAAAGGTATACAAATCATAACAAACTATGCCAGACTCATCTAAATTACTTCGGCTACTCTAAATCATCACCAACTAACCCTTACCACAACAAACTAAACCCAATCACTTTTAAATTACAAAAAAATGCTAGTAACCATAGCAAACTATGCCAAACTCACCTAAATTACTTCGGCTACCATAAATCATCACCAACTAACCCTTACCACAACAAACTAAACCCAATCACTTTTAAATTACAAAAAAATGCTAAAAATCATAACAAACTATACCAGAATCACCTAAATTACTTCGGCTACCGTAAATCACCCCCAACTATCCCTTACCACAACAAACCAAACCATATCATCTTAAAATTACAAAAAAGGTGTACAAATCATAACAAACTATGCCAGACTCACCTAAATTACTTCGGCTACTCTAAATCATCACCAACTAACCCTTATCACAACAAACTAAACCCAATTACATTTAAATTACAAAAAAATGCTAGTAACCATAGCAAACTATGCCAAACTCACCTAAATTACTTCGGCTACCATAAATCATCACCAACTAACCCTTACCACAACAAACTAAACCCAATCACTTTTAAATTGCAAAAAAATGCTAAAAATCATAACAAACTATACCAGAATCACCTAAATTACTTCGGTTACCGTAAATTACCCCCAACTATCCCTTACCACAACAAACCAAACCATATCACCTTAAAATTACAAAAAAAGGTGTACAAATCATAACAAACAATGCCAGACTCACCTAAATTACTTCGGCTACTCTAAATCATCACCAACTAACCCTTACCACAACAAACTAAACCCAATCACTTTAAAATTACAAAAAAATGCTACTAACCATAGCAAACTATGCCAAACTCACCTAAATTACTTCGACTATCAAAAAGCACCCTCAACTACACTTTACAGCAACAAACTAAGCCCAATCACTTTAAAATTACAAAAAAATGCTAAAAATCATAACAAACTATACCAGAATAACCTAAATTACTTCGGCTACCGTAAATCACCCCCAACTATCCCTTACCACAACAAACCAAACCATATCATCTTAAAATTACAAAAAAAGGTGTACAAATCATAACAAACTATGCCAGACTCATCTAAATTACTTCGGCTACTCTAAATCATCACCAACTAACCCTTACAACAACAAACTAAACCCAATCACTGTTAAATTACAAAAAAATGCTAGTAACCATAGCAAACTATGCCAAACTCACCTAAATGACTTCGGCTACCATAAATCATCACCAACTAACCCTTACCAAAACAAACTAAACCCAATCACTTTTAAATTACAAAAAAATGCTAGTAACCATAGCAAACTATGCCAAACTCACCTAAATTACTTCGGCTACCATAAATCATCACCAACTAACCCTTACCACAACAAACTAAACCCAATCACTTTTAAATTACAAAAAAATGCTACTAACCATAGCAAACTATGCCAAACTCACCTAAATTACTTCGGCTATCAAAAATCACCCCCAACTACACTTTACAGCAACAAACTAAGCCCAATAACTTTAAAATTACAAAAAAATGCTAAAAATTATAACAAACTATACCAGAATCACCTAAATTACTTCGGCTAACGTAAATCACCCCCAACTATCTTTTACCACAACAAACCAAACCATATCATCTTAAAATTACAAAAAAAAGTGTACAAATCATAACAAACTATGCCAGACTCACCTAAATTACTTCGGCTACTCTAAATCATCACCAACTAACCCTTACCACAACAAACTAAACCCAATCACTTTTAAATTACAAAAAAATGCTAGTAACCATAGCAAACTATGCCAAACTCACCTAAATTACTTCGGCTACCATAAATCATCACCAACTAACGCTTACCACAACAAACTAAACCCAATCACTTTTAATTACAAAAAAATGCTAAAAATCATAACAAACTATACCAGAATCACCTAAATTACTTCGGCTACCGTAAATCACCCCCAACAAACCAAACCATATCATCTTAAAATTACAAAAAAAGGTGTACAAATCATAACAAACTATGCCAGACTCACCTAAATTACTTCGGCTACTCTAAATCGTCACCAACTATCCCTTACCACAACAAACTAAACCCAATCACTTTTAAATTACAAAAAAATGCTAGTAACCATAGCAAACTATGCCAAACTCACCTAAATTACTTCGGCTACCATAAATCATCACCAACTAACCCTTACCACAACAAACAAAACCCAATCACTTTTAAATTACAAAAAAATGCTACTAACCATAGCAAACTATGCCAAACTCACATAAATTACTTCGGCTATCAAAAATCACCCCCAACTACACTTTACAGCAACAAACTAAGCCCAATCACTTTAAAAATACAAAAAAATGCTAAAAATCATAACAAACTATACCAGAATCACCTAAATTACTTCGGCTACCGTAAATCACCCCCAACTATACATTACCACAACAAACCAAACCATATCATCTTAAAATTTCAAAAAAGGTGTACAAATCATAACAAACTATGCCAGACTCACCTAAATTACTTCGGCTACCATAAATCATCACCAACTAACCCTTACCACAACAAACTAAACCCAATCACTTTTAAATTACAAAAAAATGCTACTAACCATAGCAAACTATGCCAAACTCACCTAAATTACTTCGGCTATCAAAAATCAGCCCCTACTACACTTTACAGCAACAAACTAAGCCCAATCACTTTAAAATTACAAAAAAATGCTAAAAATTATAACAAACTATACCAGAATCACCTAAATTACTTCGGCTAACGTAAATCACCCCCAACTATCCCTTACCACAACAAACCAAACCATATAATCTTAAAATTACAAAAAAAGGTGTACAAATCATAACAAACTATGCCAGACTCACCTAAATTACTTCGGCTACCATAAATCATCACCAACTAACCCTTACCACAACAAACTAAACCCAATCACTTTTAAATTACAAAAAATGCTAAAAATCCTAGAAAACTATACCAGAATCACCTAAATTACTTCGGCTACCGTATATCACCCCCAACTATCCCTTACCACAACAAACCAAACCATATCATCTTAAAATTACAAAAAAAGGTGTACAAGTCATAACAAATTATGCCAGACCCACCTAAATTACTTCGGCTACTCTAAATCATCACCAACTAACCCTTACCACAACAAACTAAACCCAATCACTTTTAAATTACAAAAAAATGCTTGTAACCATAGCAAAATATGCCAAACTCACCTAAATTACTTCGGCTACCATAAATCATCACCAACTAACACTTACCACAACAAACCAAACCGAACCACTTTACAATTACAAAAAAATGCTAAAAATCATAACAAACTATACCAGAATCACCTAAATTACTTCGGCTAACGTAAATCACCCCCAACTATCCTTTACCACAACAAACAAAACCATATCATCTTAAAATTACAAAAAAAGGTGTACAAATCATAACAAACTATGCCAGACTCACCTAAATTACTTCGGCTACTCTAAATTATCACCAACTAACCCTTACTACAACAAACTAAACCCAATCACTTTTAAATTACAAAAAAATGCTAGTAACCAGAGCAAACTATGCCAAACTCCCCTAAGTTACTTCGGCTATCAAAAATCACCCCCAACTACACTTTACAGCAAGGAACTAAGCCCAATCACTTTAAAATTACAAAAAAATGCTAAAAATCATAACAAATTATACCAGAATCACCTAAATTACTTCGGCTACCGTAAATCACCCCCAACTATCCCTTACCACAACAAACTAAACCATATCATCTTAAAATTACAAAAAAAGGTGTACAAATCATAACAAACTATGCCAGACACCTAAATTACTTCGGCTACTCTAAATCATCACCAACTAACCCTTACCAAAACAAACTAAACCCAATCACTTTTAAATTACAAAAAAATGCTTGTAACCATAGCAAAATATGCCAAACTCACCTAAATTACTTCGGCTATCAAAAATCACCCCCAACTACACTTTACAGCAACAAACTAAGCCCAATCACTTTACAATTACAAAAAAATGCTAAAAATCATAACAAACTATACCAGAATCACCTAAATTACTTCGGCTAACGTAAATCACCCCCAACTATCCTTTACCACAACAAACCAAACCATATCATCTTAAAATTACAAAAAAAGGTGTACAAATCATAACAAACAATGCCAGACTCACCTAAATTACTTCGGCTACTCTAAATCATCACCAACTAACCCTTACCACAACAAACTAAACCCAATTACTTTTAAATTACAACAAAATGCTAGTAACCATAGCAAACTATGCCAAACTCACCTAAATTACTTCGGCTACCATAAATCATCACCAACTAACCCTTACCACAACAAACTAAACCCAATCACTTTTAATTACAAAAAAATGCTAAAAATCATAACAAACTATACCAGAATCACCTAAATTACTTCGGCTACCGTAAATCACCCCCAACTATCCCTTACCACAACAAACCGAACCATATCATCTTAAAATTACAAAAAAATGTGTACAAATCATAACAGACTATGCCAGACTCACCTAAATTACTTCGGCTACTCTAAATCATCACCAACTAACCCTTACCACAACAAACTAAACCCAATCACTTTTAAATTACAAAAAAATGCTAGTAACCATAGCAAACTATGCCAAACTCACCTAAATTACTTCGGCTATCAAAAATCACCCCCAACTACACTTTACAGCAACAAACTAAGCCCAATCACTTTAAAATTACAAAAAAATGCTAAAAATCATAACAAACTATACCAGAATCACCTAAATTACTTCGGCTACCGTAAATCACCCCCAACTATTCCTTACCACAACAAACCAAACCATATCATCTTAAAATTACAAAAAAAGGTGTAGAAATCATAACAAACTATGCCAGACTCACCTAAATTACTTCGGCTACTCTAAATCATCACCAACTAACCCTTACCACAACAAACTATACCCAATCACTTTTAAATTACAAAAAAATGCTAGTAACCATAGCAAACTATGCCAAACTCACCTAAATTACTTCGGCTACCATAAATCATCACCAACTAACCCTTACCACAACAAACTAAAACCAATCACTTTTAAATTACAAAAAAATGCTAAAAATCATAACAAACTATACCAGAATCACCTAAATTACTTCGGCTACCGTAAATCACTCCCAACTATCCCAACTATCCCATACCACAACAAACCAAACCATATCATCTTAAAATTACAAAAAAAGGTGTACAAATCATAACAAACTATGCCAGACTCACCTAAATTATTTCGGCTACTCTAAATCATCACCAACTAACCCTTACCACAACAAACTAAACCCAATCACTTTTAAATTACAAAAAAATGCTACTAACCATAGCAAACTATGCCAAACTTACCTAAATTACTTCGGCTATCAAAAATCACCCCCAACTACACTTTACAGCAACAAACTAAGCCCAATCACTTTAAATTTACAAAAAAATGCTAAAGATCATAACAAACTATACCAGAATCACCTAAATTACTTCGGCTACCGTAAATCACCCCCAACTATCCCTTACCACAACAAACCAAACCATATCATCTTAAAATTACAAAAAAAGGTGTACAAATCATAACAAACTATGCCAGACTCACCTAAATTACTTCGGCTACTCTAAATCATCACCAACTAACCCTTACCACAACAAACTAAACCCCATCACTTTTAAATTACAAAAAAATGCTAGTAACCATAGCAAACTATGCCAAACTCACCTAAATTACTTCGGCTACCATAAATCATCACCAACTAACCCTTACCACAGCAAACTACACCCAATCACTTTTAAATTACAAAAAAATGCTAAAAATCATAACGAACTATACCAGAAACACCTAAATTACTTCGGCTACCGTAAATCACCCCCAACTATCCCATACCACAACAAACCAAACCATATCTTAAAATTACAAAAAAAGGTGTACAAATCATAACAAACTATGCCAGACTCACCTAAATTATTTCGGCTACTCTGAATCATCACCAACTAACCCTTACCACAACAAACTAAACCCAATCACTTTTAAATTACAAAAAAATGCTACTAACCATAGCAAACTATGCCAAACTTACCTAAATTACTTCGGCTATCAAAAATCACCCCCAACTACACTTTACAGCAACAAACTAAGCCCAATCACTTTAAAATTACAAAAAAATGCTAAAGATCATAACAAACTATACCAGAATCACCTAAATTACTTCGGCTACCGTAAATCACCCCCAACTATCCCTTACCACAACAAACCAAACCATATCATCTTAAAATTACAAAAAAAGGTGTACAAATCATAACAAACTATGCCAGACTCACCTAAATTACTTCGGCTACTCTAAATCATCACCAACTAACCCTTACCACAACAAACTAAACCCAATCACTTTTAAATTACAAAAAAATGCTAGTAACCATAGCAAACTATGCCAAACTCACCTAAATTACTTCGGCTACCATAAATCATCACCAACTAACCCTTACCACAACAAACTAAACCCAATCACTTTTAAATTACAAAAAAATGCTAAAAATCATAACAAACTATACCAGAAAAACCTAAATTACTTCGGCTACCGTAAATCACCCCCAACTATCCCTTACCACAACAAACCAAACCATATCATCTTAAAATTACAAAAAAAGGTGTACAAATCATAACAAACTATGCCAGACTCACCTAAATTACTTCGGCTACTCTAAATCATCACCAACTAACCCTTACCACAACAAACTATACCCAATCACTTCTAAATTACAAAAAAATGCTAGTAACCATAGCAAACAATGCCAAACTCACCTAAATTACTTCGGCTACCATAAATCATCACCAACTAACCCTTACCACAACAAACTAAAACCAATCACTTTTAAATTACAAAAAAATGCTAAAAATCATAACAAACTATACCAGAATCACCTAAATTACTTCGGCTACCGTAAATCACCCCCAACTATCCCATACCACAACAAACCAAACCATATCATCTTAAAATTACAAAAAAAGGTGTACAAATCATAACAAACTATGCCAGACTCACCTAAATTGTTTCGGCTACTCTAAATCATCACCAACTAACCCTTACCACAACAAACTAAACCCAATCACTTTTAAATTACAAAAAAATGCTACTAACCATAGCAAACTATGCCAAACTTACCTAAATTACTTCGGCTATCAAAAATCACCCCCAACTACACTTTACAGCAACAAACTAAGCCCAATCACTTTAAATTTACAAAAAAATGCTAAAGATCATAACAAACTATACCAGAATCATCTAAATTACTTCGGCTACCGTAAATCACCCCCAACTATCCCTTACCACAACAAACCAAACCATATCATCTTAAAATTACAAAAAAAGGTGTACAAATCATAACAAACTATGCCAGACTCACCTAAATTACTTCGGCTACTCTAAATCATCACCAACTAACCCTTACCACAACAAACTAAACCCAATCACTTTTAAATTACAAAAAAATGCTAGTAACCATAGCAAACTATGCTAAACTCACCTAAATTACTTCGGCTACCATAAATCATCACCAACTAACCCTTACCACAACAAACTAAACCCAATCACTTTTAAATTACAAAAAAATGCTAAAAATCATAACAAACTATACCAGAAAAACCTAAATTACTTCGGCTACCGTAAATCACCCTCAACTATCCCTTACCACAACAAACCAAACCATATCATCTTAAAATTACAAAAAAAGGTGTACAAATCATAACAAACTATGCCAGACTCACCTAAATAACTTCGGCTACTCTAAATCATCACCAACCAACCCTTACCACAACAAACTAAACCCAATCACTTTTAAATTACAAAAAAATGCTAGTAACCATAGCAAACTATGCTAAACTCACCTAAATTACTTCGGCTACCATAAATAATCACCAACTAACCCTTACAACAACAAACTACACCCAATCACTTTTAAATTACAAAAAAATGCTAAAAATCATAACGAACTATACCAAAAACACCTAAATTACTACGGCTACCGTAAATCACCCCCAACTATCCCTTACCACAACAAACCAAACCATATCATCTTAAAATTACAAAAAAAGGTGTACAAATCATAACAAACTATGCCAGACTCACCTAAATTACTTCGGCTACTCTAGATCATCACCAACTAACCCTTACCACAACAAACTATACCCAATCACTTTTAAATACAAAAAAATGCTAGTAACCATAGCAAACTATGCCAAACTCACCTAAATTACTTCGGCTACCGTAAATCACCCCCAACTATCCCTTACCACAACAAACCAAACCATATCATCTTAAAATTACAAAAAAATGTGTACAAATCATAACAAACTATGCCAGACTCACCTAAATTACTTCGGCTACTCTAAATCATCACCAACTAACCCTTACCACAACAAACTAAACCCAATCACTTTTAAATTACAAAAAAATGCTAGTAACCATAGCAAACTATGCCAAACTCACCTAAATTACTTCGGCTACCATAAATCATCACCAACTAACCCTTACCACAACAAACTAAACCCAATCACTTTTAAATTACAAAAAAATGCTAAAAATCATAACAAACTATACCAGAAAAACCTAAATTACTTCGGCTACCGTAAATCACCCCCAACTATCCCTTACCACAACAAACCAAACCATATCATCTTAAAATTACACAAAAAGGTGTATAAATCATAACAAACTATGCCAGACTCACCTAAATTACTTCGGCTACTCTAGATCATCACCAACTAACCCTTACCACAACAAACTATACCCAATCACTTTTAAATACAAAAAAATGCTAGTAACCATAGCAAACTATGCCAAACTCACCTAAATTACTTCGGCTACCGTAAATCACCCCCAACTATCCCTTACCACAACAAACCAAACCATATCATCTTAAAATTACAAAAAAGGTGTACAAATCATAACAAACTATGCCAGACTCACCTAAATTACTTCGGCTACTCTAAATCATCACCAACTAACCCTTACCACAACAAACTAAACCCCATCACTTTTAAATTACAAAAAAATGCTAGTAACCATAGCAAACTATGCCAAACTCACCTAAATTACTTCGGCTACCATAAATCATCACCAACTAACCCTTACTACAACAAACTACACCCAATCACTTTTAAATTACAAAAAAATGCTAAAAATCATAACGAAATATACCAGAAACACCTAAATTACTTCGGCTACCGTAAATCACCCCCAACTATCCCATACCACAACAAACCAAACCATATCTTAAAATTACAAAAAAAGGTGTACAAATCATAACAAACTATGCCAGACTCACCTAAATTATTTCGGCTACTCTATATCATCACCAACTAACCCTTACCACAACAAACTAAACCCAATCACTTTTAAATTACAAAAAAATGCTACTAACCATAGCAAACTATGCCAAACTTACCTAAATTACTTCGGCTATCAAAAATCACCCCCAACTACACTTTACAGCAACAAACTAAGCCCAATCACTTTAAAATTACAAAAAAATGCTAAAGATCATAACAAACTATGCCAGACTCACCTAAATTACTTCGGCTACTCTAAATCATCACCAACTAACCCTTACCACAACAAACTAAACCCAATCACTTTTAAATTACAAAAAAATGCTAGTAACCATAGCAAACTATGCCAAACTCACCTAAATTACTTCGGCTACCATAAATCATCACCAACTAACCCTTACCACAACAAACTAAACCCAATCACTTTTAAATTACAAAAAAATGCTAAAAATCATAACAAACTATACCAGAAAAACCTAAATTACTTCGGCTACCGTAAATCACCCCCAACTATACCTTACCACAACAAACCAAACCATATCATCTTAAAATTACAAAAAAAGGTGTACAAATCATAACAAACTATGCCAGACTCACCTAAATTACTTCGGCTACTCTAAATCATCACCAACTAACCCTTACCACAACAAACTATACCCAATCACTTTTAAATACAAAAAAATGCTAGTAACCATAGCAAACTATGCCAAACTCACCTAAATTACTTCGGCTACCGTAAATCACCCCCAACTATCCCTTACCACAACAAACCAAACCATATCATCTTAAAATTACAAAAAAAGGTGTACAAATCATAACAAACTATGCCAGACTCACCTAAATTACTTCGGCTACTCTAAATCATCACCAACTAACCCTTACCACAACAAACTAAACCCCATCACTTTTAAATTACAAAAAAATGCTAGTAACCATAGCAAACTATGCCAAACTCACCTAAATTACTTCGGCTACCGTAAATCACCCCCAACTATCCCTTACCACAACAAACCAAACCATATCATCTTAAAATTACAAAAAAAGGTGTACAAATCATAAAAAACTATGCCAGACTCACCTAAATTACTTCGGCTACTCTAAATCATCACCAACTAACACTTACCACAACAAACTGTACCCAATCACTTTTAAATTACAAAAAAATGCTAGTAACCATAGCAAACTATGCCAAACTCACCTAAATTACTTCGGCTACCATAAATCATCACCAACTAACCCTTACCACAACAAACTAAAACCAATCACTTTTAAATTACAAAAAAATGCTAAAAATCATAACAAACTATACCAGAATCACCTAAATTACTTCGGCTACCGTAAATCACCCCCAACTATCCCATACCACAACAAACCATACCATATCATCTTAATATTACAAAAAAAGGTGTACAAATCATAACAAACTATGCCAGACTCACCTAAATTACTTCGGCTACTCTAAATCATCACCAACTAACCCTTACCACAACAAACTAAACCCCATCACTTTTAAATTACAAAAAAATGCTAGTAACCATAGCAAACTATGCCAAACTCACCTAAATTACTTCGGCTACCATAAATCATCACCAACTAACCCTTACCACAACAAACTACACCCAATCACTTTTAAATTACAAAAAAATGCTAAAAATCATAACGAACTATACCAGAAACACCTAAATTACTTCGGCTACCGTAAATCACCCCCAACTATCCCATACCACAACAAACCAAACCATATCTTAAAATTACAAAAAAAGGTGTACAAATCATAACAAACTATGCCAGACTCACCTAAATTATTTCGGCTACTCTAAATCATCACCAACTAACCCTTACCACAACAAACTAAACCCAATCACTTTTAAATTACAAAAAAATGCTACTAACCATAGCAAACTATGCCAAACTTACCTAAATTACTTCGGCTATCAAAAATCACCCCCAACTACACTTTACAGCAACAAACTAAGCCCAATCACTGTAAAATTACAAAAAAATGCTAAAGATCATAACAAACTATACCAGAATCACCTAAATTACTTCGGCTACCGTAAATCACCCCCAACTATCCCTTACCACAACAAACCAAACCATATCATCTTAAAATTACAAAAAAAGGTGTACAAATCATAACAAACTATGCCAGATTCACCTAAATTACTTCGGCTACTCTAAATCATCACCAACTAACCCTTACCACAACAAACTAAACCCAATCACTTTTAAATTACAAAAAAATGCTAGTAACCATAGCAAACTATGCCAAACTCACCTAAATTACTTCGGCTACCATAAATCATCACCAACTAACCCTTACTACAACAAACTAAACCCAATCACTTTTAAATTACAAAAAAATGCTAAAAATCATAACAAACTATACCAGAAAAACCTAAATTACTTCGGCTACCGTAAATCACCCCCAACTATCCCTTACCACAACAAACCAAACCATATCATCTTAAAATTACAAAAAAAGGTGTACAAATCATAACAAACTATGCCAGACTCACCTAAATTACTTCGGCTACTCTAAATCATCACCAACTAACCCTTACCACAACAAACTATACCCAATCACTTTTAAATACAAAAAAATGCTAGTAACCATAGCAAACTATGCCAAACTCACCTAAATTACTTCGGCTACCGTAAATCACCCCCAACTATCCCTTACCACAACAAACCAAATCATATCATCTTAAAATTACAAAAAAAGGTGTACAAATCTTAACAAACTATGCCAGACTCACCTAAATTACTTCGGCTACTCTAAATCATCACCAACTAACCCTTACCACAACAAACTAAACCCCATCACTTTTAAATTACAAAAAAATGCTAGTAACCATAGCAAACTATGCCAAACTCACCTAAATTACTTCGGCTACCATAAATCACCACCAACTAACCCTTACCCCAACAAACTACACCCAATCACTTTTAAATTACAAAAAAATGCTAAAAATCATAAGGAACTATACCAGAAACACCTAAATTACTTCGGCTACCGTAAATCACCCCCAACTATCCCATACCACAACAAACCAAACCATATCTTAAAATTACAAAAAAAGGTGTACAAATCATAACAAACTATGCCAGACTCACCTAAATTATTTCGGCTACTCTGAATCATCACCAACTAACCCTTACCACAACAAACTATACCCAATCACTTTTAAATTACAAAAAAATGCTACTAACCATAGCAAACTATGCCAAACTTACCTAAATTACTTCGGCTATCAAAAATCACCCCCAACTACACTTTACAGCAACAAACTAAGCCCAATCACTTTAAAATTACAAAAAAATGCTAAAGATCATAACAAACTATACCAGAATCACCTAAATTACTTCGGCTATCGTAAATCACCCCCAACTATCCCTTACCACAACAAACCAAACCATATCATCTTAAAATTACAAAAAAAGGTGTTCAAATCATAACAAACTAGGCCAGACTCACCTAAATTACTTCGGCTACTCTAAATCATCACCAACTAACACTTACCACAACAAACTATACCCAATCACTTTTAAATTACAAAAAAAATGCTAGTAACCATAGCAAACTATGCCAAACTCACCTAAATTACTTCGGCTACCATAAATCATCACCAACTAACCCTTACCACAACAAACTAAAACCAATCACTTTTAAATTACAAAAAAATGCTAAAAATCATAACAAACTATACCAGAATCACCTAAATTACTTCGGCTACCGTAAATCACCCCCAACTATCCCATACCACAACAAACCAAACCATATCATCTTAAAATTACAAAAAAAGGTGTACAAATCATAACAAACTATGCCAGACTCACCTAAATTATTTCGGCTACTCTAAATCATCACCAACTAACCCTTACCACAACAAACTAAACCCAATCACTTTTAAATTACAAAAAAATGCTAGTAACCATAGCAAACTATGCCAAACTCACCTAAATTACTTCGGCTACCATAAATCATCACCAACTAACCCTTACCACAACAAACTGCACCCAATCATTTTTAAATTACAAAAAAATGCTAAAAATCATAACGAACTATACCAGAAACACCTAAATTACTTCGGCTACCGTAAATCACCCCCAACTATCCTATACCACAACAAACCAAACCATATCATCTTAAAATTACAAAAAAAGGTGTACAAATCATAACAAACTATGCCAGACTCACCTAAATTATTTCGGCTACTCTAAATCATCACCAACTAACCCTTACCACAACAAACTAAACCCAATCACTTTTAAATTACAAAAAAATGCTACTAACCATAGCAAACTATGCCAAACTTACCTAAATTACTTCGGCTATCAAAAATCACCCCCAACTACACTTTACAGCAACAAACTAAGCCCAATCACTTTAAAATTACAAAAAAATGCTAAAGATCATAACAAACTATACCAGAATCACCTAAATTACTTCGGCTATCGTAAATCACCCCCAACTATCCCTTACCACAACAAACCAAACCATATCATCTTAAAATTACAAAAAAAGGTGTACAAATCATAACAAACTATGCCAGACTCACCTAAATTACTTCGGCTACTCTAAATCATCACCAACTAACACTTACCACAACAAACTATACCCAATCACTTTTAAATTACAAAAAAAATGCTAGTAACCATAGCAAACTATGCCAAACTCACCTAAATTACTTCGGCTACCATAAATCATCACCAACTAACCCTTACCACAACAAACTAAAACCAATCACTTTTAAATTACAAAAAAATGCTAAAAATCATAACAAACTATACCAGAATCACCTAAATTACTTCGGCTACCGTAAATCACCCCCAACTATCCCATACCACAACAAACCAAACCATATCATCTTAAAATTACAAAAAAAGGTGTACAAATCATAACAAACTATGCCAGACTCACCTAAATTATTTCGGCTACTCTAAATCATCACCAACTAACCCTTACCACAACAAACTAAACCCAATCACTTTTAAATTACAAAAAAATGCTACTAACCATAGCAAACTATGCCAAACTTACCTAAATTACTTCGGCTATCAAAAATCACCCCCAACTACACTTTACAGCAACAAACTAAGCCCAATTACTTTAAAATTACAAAAAAATGCTAATGATCATAACAAACTATACCAGAATCACCTAAATTACTTCGGCTACCGTAAATCACCCCCAACTATCCCTTACCACAACAAACCAAACCATATCATCTTAAAATTACAAAAAAAGGTGTACAAATCATAACAAACTATGCCAGACTCACCTAAATTACTTCGGCTACTCTAAATCATCACCAACTAACCCTTACCACAACAAACTAAACCCAATCACTTTTAAATTACAAAAAAATGCTAGTAACCATAGCAAACTATGCCAAACTCACCTAAATTACTTCGGCTACCATAAATCATCACCAACTAACCCTTACCACAACAAACTAAACCCAATCACTTTTAAATTACAAAAAAATGCTAAAAATCATAACAAACTATACCAGAAAAACCTAAATTACTTCGGCTACCGTAAATCACCCCCAACTATCCCTTACCACAACAAACCAAACCGTATCATTTTAAAATTACAAAAAAAGGTGTACAAATCATAACAAACTATGCCAGACTCACCTAAATAACTTAGGCTACTCTAAATCATCACCAACTAACCCTTACCACAACAAACTATACCCAATCACTTTTAAATTACAAAAAAATGCTAGTAACCATAGCAAACTATGCCAAACTCACCTAAATTACTTCGGCTACCATAAATCATCACCAACTAACCCTTACCACAACAAACTAAACCCAATCACTTTTAAATTACAAAAAAATGCTAAAAATCATAACAAACTATACCAGAAAAACCTAAATTACTTCGGCTACCGTAAATCACCCCCAACTATCCCTTACCACAACAAACCAAACCATATCATCTTAAAATTCCAAAAAAAGTTGTACAAATCATAACAAACTATGCCAGACTCACCTAAATTACTTCGGCTACTCTAAATCATCACCAACGAACCCTTACCACAACAAACTATACCCAATCACTTTTAAATTACAAAAAAATGCTAGTAACCATAGCAAACTATGCCAAACTCACCTTAATTACTTCGGCTACCGTAAATCACCCCCAACTATCCCTTACCACAACAAACCAAACCATATCATCTTAAAATTACAAAAAAAGGTGTACAAATCATAACAAACTATGCCAGACTCACCTAAATTACTTCGACTACTCTAAATCATCACCAACTAACCCTTACCACAACAAACTAAACCCAATCACTTTTAAATTACAAAAAAATGCTAGTAACCATAGCAAACTATGCCAAACTCACCTAAATTACTTCGGCTACCATAAATCATCACCAACTAACCCTTACCACAACAAACTGCACCCAATCATTTTTAAATTACAAAAAAATGCTAAAAATCATAACGAACTATACCAGAAACACCTAAATTACTTCGGCTACCGTAAATCACCCCCAACTATCCTATACCACAACAAACCAAACCATATCATCTTAAAATTACAAAAAAAGGTGTACAAATCATAACAAACTATGCCAGACTCACCTAAATTATTTCGGCTACTCTAAATCATCACCAACTAACCCTTACCACAACAAACTAAACCCAATCACTTTTAAATTACAAAAAAATGCTACTAACCATAGCAAACTATGCCAAACTTACCTAAATTACTTCGGCTATCAAAAATCACCCCCAACTACACTTTACAGCAACAAACTAAGCCCAATCACTTTAAAATTACAAAAAAATGCTAAAGATCATAACAAACTATACCAGAATCACCTAAATTACTTCGGCTACCGTAAATCACCCCCAACTATCCCTTACCACAACAAACCAAACCATATCATCTTAAAATTACAAAAAAAGGTGTACAAATCATAACAAACTATGCCAGACTCACCTAAATTACTTCGGCTACTCTAAATCATCACCAACTAACCCTTACCACAACAAACTAAACCCAATCACTTTTAAATTACAAAAAAATGCTAGTAACCCTACCAAACTATGTCAAACTCACCTAAATTACTTCGGCTACCATAAATCATCACCAACTAACCCTTACCACAACAAACTAAACCCAATCACTTTTAAATTACAAAAAAATGCTAAAAATCATAACAAACTATACCAGAAACACCTAAATTACTTCGGCTACCGTAAATCACCCACAACTATCCCTTACCACAACAAACCAAACCATATCATCTTAAAATTACAAAAAAAAGTGTACAAATCATAACAAACTATGCCAGACTCACCTAAATTACTTCGGCTATTCTAAATCATCACCAACTAACCCTTAACACAACAAACTAAACCTAATCATTTTTAAATTACAAAAAAATGCTATAAATCATAACAAATTATACCAGAATCACCTAAATTACTTCGGCTACCGTAAATCACCCCCAACTATCCCTTACCACAACAAACCAAACCATATCATCTTAAAATTACAAAAAAAGGTTTACAAATCATAACAAACTATGCCAGACTCACCTAAATTACTTCGGCTATTCTAAATCATCACCAACTAACCCTTACCACAACAAACTAAACCCAATCACTTTTAAATTACAAAAAAATGCTAGTAACCATAGCAAACTATGTCAAACTCACCTAAATTACTTCGGCTACCATAAATCATTACCAACTAACCCTTACCACAACAAACTAAACCCAATCACTTTTAAATTACAAAAAAATGCTAGTAACCATAGCAAACTATGTCAAACTCACCTAAATTACTTCGGCTACCATAAATCATTACCAACTAACCCTTACCACAACAAACTAAACCCAATCACTTTTAAATTACAAAAAAATGCTAAAAATCATAACAAACTATACCAGAATCACCTAAATTACTTCGGCTACCGTAAATCACACCCAACTATCCCTTACCACAACAAACCAAACCATATCATCTTAAAATTACAAAAAAAAGGTGTACAAATCATAACAAACTATGCCAGACTCACTTAAATTACTTCGGCTACCCTAAATCATCACCAACTAACCCTTACCACAACAAACTAAACCCAATCACTTTTAAATTACAAAAAAATGCTAGTAACCATAGCAAACTATGCCAAACTCACCTAAATTACTTTGGCTACCATAAATCATCACCAACTAACCCTTACCACAACAAACTAAACCCAATCACTTTTAAATTACAAAAAAATGCTAAAAATCATAACAAACTATACCAGAATCACCTAAATTACTTCGGCTACCGTAAATCACACCCAACTATCCCTTACCACAACAAACCAAACCATATCATCTTAAAATTACAAAAAAAAGGTGTACAAATCATAACAAACTATGCCAGACTCACTTAAATTACTTCGGCTACCCTAAATCATCACCAACTAACCCTTACCACAACAAACTAAACCCAATCACTTTTAAATTACAAAAAAATGCTAGTAACCATAGCAAACTATGCCAAACTCACCTAAATTACTTCGGCTACCATAAATCATTACCAACTAACCCTTATAACAACAAACTAAACCCAATCACATTTAAATTACAAAAAAATGCTACTAACCATAGCAAACTATGCCAAACTCACCTAAATTACTTCGGCTATCAAAAATCACCCACAACTACACTTTACAGCAACAAACTAAGCCCAATTACTTTAAAATTACAAAAAAATGCTAAAAATCATTAAAAACTATACCAGAATCACCTAAATTACTTCGGCTACCGTAAATCACCCCCAACTATCCCTTACCACAAAAAATCAAACCATATCATCTTAAAATTACAAAAAAAGTGTACAAATCATAACAAACTATGCCAGATTCACCTAAATTACTTCGGCTACTCTAAATCATCACCAACTAACCCTTACCACAACAAACTAAACCTAATCACTTTTAAATTACAAAAAAATGCTAGTAACCATAGCAAACTATGCCAAACTCACCTAAATTACTTCGGCTACCATAAATCATCACCAACTAACCCCTACCACAACAAACTAAACCCAATCACTTTTAAATTACAAAAAAATGCTAAAAATCATAACAAACTATACAAGAATCACCTAAATTGCTTCGGCTACCGTAAATCACCCCCAACTATCCCTTACCACAACAAACCAAACCATATCATCTTAAAATTACAAAAAAAGGTGTACAAATCATAACAAACTATGCCAGACTCACCTAAATTACTTCGGCTACTCTAAATCATCACCAACTAACCTTTACCACAACAAACTAAACCCAATCACTTCTAAATTACAAAAAAATGCTAGTAACCATAGCAAACTATGCCAAACTCACCTAAATTACTTCGGCTACCATAAATCATCACCAACTAACCCTTACCATAACAAACTAAACCCAATCACTTTTAAATTACAAAAAAATGCTACTAACCATAGCAAACTATGCCAAACTCACCTAAATTACTTCGGCTATCAAAAATCACCCCCTACTACACTTTACAGCAACAAACTAAGCCCAATCACTTTAAAATTACAAAAAAATGCTAAAAATCATAACAAACTATACCAGAATCACCTAAATTACTTTGGCTACCGTAAATCACCCCCAACTATCCCTTACCACAACAAACCAAACCATATCATCTTAAAATTACAAAAAAAGGTGTACAAATCATAACAAACTATGCCAGACTCGCCTAAATTACTTCGGCTATTCTAAATCATCACCAACTAACCCTTACCACAACAAACTAAACCCAATCACTTTTAAATTACAAAAAATGCTAGTAACCATAGCAAACTATGCCAAACTCACCTAAATTACTTCGGCTACCATAAATCATCACCAACTAACCCTTACCACAACAAACTAAACCCAACCACTTTTAAATTACAAAAAAATGCTAAAAATCATAACAAACTATACCAGAATCACCTAAATTACTTCGGCTACCGTAAATCACCCCCAACTATCCCTTACCACAACAAACCAAACCATATCATCTTAAAATTACAAAAAAAAGGTTTACAAATCATAACAAACTATGCCAGACTCACCTAAATTACTTCGGCTACCATAAATCATCACCAACTAACCCTTACCACAACAAACGAAACCCAATCACTTTTAAATTACAAAAAAATGCTAAAAATCATAACAAACTATACCAGAATCACCTAAATTACTTCGGCTACCGTAAATCACCCCCAACTATCCCTTACCACAACAAACCAAACCATATCATCTTAAAATTACAAAAAAAAGGTTTACAAATCATAACAAACTATGCCAAACTCACCTAAATTACTTCGGCTACCATAAATCATCACCAACTAACCCTTACCACAACAAACGAAACCCAATCACTTTTAAATTACAAAAAAATGCTAGTAACCATAGAAAACTATGCCAGACTCACCTAAATTACTTCGGCTACTCTAAATCATCACCAACTAACCCTTACCACAACAAACTAAACCCAATCACTTTTAAATTACAAAAAAAAGCTAGTAACCATAGCAAACTATGCCAAACTCACCTAAATTACTTTCGCTACCATAAATCATCACCAACTAACCCTTACCACAACAAACTAAACCCAATCACTTTTAAATTACAAAAAAATGCTAAAAATCATAACAAACTATACCAGAATCACCTAAATTACTTCGGCTACCGTAAATCACACCCAACTATCCCTTACCACAACAAACCAAACCATATCATCTTAAAATTACAAAAAAAGGTGTACAAATCATAACAAACTATGCCAGACTCACCTAAATTATTTCGGCTACCCTAAATCATCACCAACTAACCCTTACCAGAACAAACTAAACCCAATCACTTTTAAATTACAAAAAAATGCTAGTAACCATAGCAAACTATGCCAAACTCACCTAAATTACTTCGGCTACCATAAATCATTACCAACTAACCCTTACCACAACAAACTAAACCCAATCACATTTAAATTACAAAAAAATGCTAATACCATAGCAAACTATGCCAAACTCACCTAAATTACTTCGGCTATCAAAAATCACCCCCAACTACACTTTACAGCAACAAACTAAGCCCAATTACTTTAAAATTACAAAAAAATGCTAAAAATCATTAAAAACTATACCAGAATCACCTAAATTACTTCGGCTACCGTAAATCACCCCCAACTATCCCTTACCACAAAAAACCAAACCATATCATCTTAAAATTACAAAAAAAGTGTACAAATCATAACAAACTATGCCAGATTCACCTAAATTACTTCGGCTACTCTAAATCATCACCAACTAACCCTTACCACAACAAACTAAACCTAATCACTTTTAAATTACAAAAAAATGCTAGTAACCATAGCAAACTATGCCAAACTCACCTAAATTACTTTGGCTACCATAAATCATCACCAACTAACCCTTACCACAACAAACTAAACCCAATCACTTTTAAATTACAAAAAAATGCTAAAAATCATAACAAACTATACCAGAATCACCTAAATTACTTCGGCTACCGTAAATCACACCCAACTATCCCTTACCACAACAAACCAAACCATATCATCTTAAAATTACAAAAAAAAGGTGTACAAATCATAACAAACTATGCCAGACTCACTTAAATTACTTCGGCTACCCTAAATCATCACCAACTAACCCTTACCACAACAAACTAAACCCAATCACTTTTAAATTACAAAAAAATGCTAGTAACCATAGCAAACTATGCCAAACTCACCTAAATTACTTCGGCTACCATAAATCATTACCAACTAACCCTTATAACAACAAACTAAACCCAATCACATTTAAATTACAAAAAAATGCTACTAACCATAGCAAACTATGCCAAACTCACCTAAATTACTTCGGCTATCAAAAATCACCCCCAACTACACTTTACAGCAACAAACTAAGCCCAATCACTTTAAAATTACAAAAAAATGCTAAAAATCATAACAAACTATACCAGAATCACCTAAATTACTTTGGCTACCGTAAATCACCCCCAACTATCCCTTACCACAACAAACCAAACCATATCATCTTAAAATTACAAAAAAAGGTGTACAAATCATAACAAACTATGCCAGACTCGCCTAAATTACTTCGGCTACTCTAAATCATCACCAACTAACCCTTACCACAACAACCTAAACCCAATCACTTTTAAATTACAAAAAAAGCTAGTAACCATAGCAAACTATGCGAAACTCACCTAAATTACTTCGGCTACCATAAATCATCACCAACTAACCCTTACCACAACAAACTAAACTCAATCACTTTTAAATTACAAAAAAATGCTAGTAACCATAGAAAACTATGCCAAACTCACCTAAATTACTTCGGCTACCATAAATCATCACCAACTAACCCTTACCACAACAAACTAAACCCAACCACTTTTAAATTACAAAAAAATGCTAAAAATCATAACATACTATACCAGAATCACCTAAATTACTTCGGCTACCGTAAATCACCCCCAACTATCCCTTACCACAACAAACCAAACCATATCATCTTAAAATTACAAAAAAAAGGTGTACAAATCATAACAAACTATGCCAGACTCACCTAAATTACTTCGGCTACTCTAAATCATCACCAACTAACCCTTACCACAACAAACTAAACCCAATCACTTTTAAATTACAAAAAATGCTAGTAACCATAGAAAACTATGCCAAACTTACCTAAATTACTTCGGCTACCATAAATCATCACCAACTAACCCTTACCACAACAAACTAAACCCAATCACTTTTAAATTACAAAAAAATGCTAAAAATCATAACAAACTATACCAGAATCTCCTATATTACTTCGGCTACCGTAAATCACCCCCAACTATCCCTTACCACAACAAACCAAACCATATCATCTTAAAATTACAAAAAAAAGTGTACAAATCATAACAAACTATGTCAGACTCACCTAAATTACTTCGGCTACTCTAAATCATCACCAACTAACCCTTACCACAACAAACTATACCCAAATCAATTTTATATTAGAACAAAATGCTAGTAACCATAGCAAACTATGCCAAACTCACCTAAATTACTTCGGCTACCATAAATCATTACCAACTAACCCTTACCACAACAAACTAAACCCAATCACATTTAAATTACAAAAAAATGCTAATACCATAGCAAACTATGCCAAACTCACCTAAATTACTTCGGCTATCAAAAATCACCCCCAACTACACTTTACAGCAACAAACTAAGCCCAATTACTTTAAAATTACAAAAAAATGCTAAAAATCATTAAAAACTATACCAGAATCACCTAAATTACTTCGGCTACCGTAAATCACCCCCAACTATCCCTTACCACAAAAAACCAAACCATATCATCTTAAAATTACAAAAAAAGTGTACAAATCATAACAAACTATGCCAGATTCACCTAAATTACTTCGGCTACTCTAAATCATCACCAACTAACCCTTACCACAACAAACTAAACCTAATCACTTTTAAATTACAAAAAAATGCTAGTAACCATAGCAAACTATGCCAAACTCACCTAAATTACTTTGGCTACCATAAATCATCACCAACTAACCCTTACCACAACAAACTAAACCCAATCACTTTTAAATTACAAAAAAATGCTAAAAATCATAACAAACTATACCAGAATCACCTAAATTACTTCGGCTACCGTAAATCACACCCAACTATCCCTTACCACAACAAACCAAACCATATCATCTTAAAATTACAAAAAAAAGGTGTACAAATCATAACAAACTATGCCAGACTCACTTAAATTACTTCGGCTACCCTAAATCATCACCAACTAACCCTTACCACAACAAACTAAACCCAATCACTTTTAAATTACAAAAAAATGCTAGTAACCATAGCAAACTATGCCAAACTCACCTAAATTACTTCGGCTACCATAAATCATTACCAACTAACCCTTATAACAACAAACTAAACCCAATCACATTTAAATTACAAAAAAATGCTACTAACCATAGCAAACTATGCCAAACTCACCTAAATTACTTCGGCTATCAAAAATCACCCCCAACTACACTTTACAGCAACAAACTAAGCCCAATCACTTTAAAATTACAAAAAAATGCTAAAAATCATAACAAACTATACCAGAATCACCTAAATTACTTTGGCTACCGTAAATCACCCCCAACTATCCCTTACCACAACAAACCAAACCATATCATCTTAAAATTACAAAAAAAGGTGTACAAATCATAACAAACTATGCCAGACTCGCCTAAATTACTTCGGCTACTCTAAATCATCACCAACTAACCCTTACCACAACAACCTAAACCCAATCACTTTTAAATTACAAAAAAAGCTAGTAACCATAGCAAACTATGCGAAACTCACCTAAATTACTTCGGCTACCATAAATCATCACCAACTAACCCTTACCACAACAAACTAAACTCAATCACTTTTAAATTACAAAAAAATGCTAGTAACCATAGAAAACTATGCCAAACTCACCTAAATTACTTCGGCTACTATAAATCATCACCAACTAACCCTTACCACAACAAACTAAACCCAACCACTTTTAAATTACAAAAAAATGCTAAAAATCATAACAAACTATTCCAGAATCACCTAAATTACTTCGGCTACCGTAAATCACCCCCAACTATCCCTTACCACAACAAACCAAACCATATCATCTTAAAATTACAAAAAAAAGGTGTACAAATCATAACAAACTATGCCAGACTCACCTAAATTACTTCGGCTACTCTAAATCATCACCAACTAACCCTTACCACAACAAACTAAACCCAATCACTTTTAAATTACAAAAAATGCTAGTAACCATAGAAAACTATGCCAAACTTACCTAAATTACTTCGGCTACCATAAATCATCACCAACTAACCCTTACCACAACAAACTAAACCCAATCACTTTTAAATTACAAAAAAATGCTAAAAATCATAACAAACTATACCAGAATCTCCTATATTACTTCGGCTACCGTAAATCACCCCCAACTATCCCTTACCACAACAAACCAAACCATATCATCTTAAAATTACAAAAAAAAGTGTACAAATCATAACAAACTATGTCAGACTCACCTAAATTACTTCGGCTACTCTAAATCATCACCAACTAACCCTTACCACAACAAACTATACCCAAATCAATTTTATATTAGAACAAAATGCTAGTAACCATAGCAAACTATGCCAAACTCACCTAAATTACTTCGGCTACCATAAATCATCACCAACTAACCCTTACCACAACAAACTAAACCCAATCACCTTTAAATTACAAAAAAATGCTACTAACCATAGCAAACTATGCCAAACTCACCTAAATTACTTCGGCTATCAAAAATCACCCCCAACTACACTTTACAGCAACAAACTAAGCCCAATCACTTTAAAATTACAAAAAAATGCTAAAAATCATAACAAACTATACCAGAATCACCTAAATTACTTCGGCTACCGTAAATCACCCCCAACTATTCCTTACCACAACAAACCAAACCATATCATCTTAAAATTACAAAAAAAGGTGTACAAATCATAACAAACTATGCCGTAAATCACCCCCAACTATCCCTTACCACAACAAACCAAACCATATCATCTTAAAATTACAAAAAAAGGTGTACAAATCATAACAAACTATGCCAGACTCACCTAAATTACTTCGGCTACTCTAAATCATCACCAACTAACCCTTACCACAACAAACTAAACCCAATCACTTTTAAATTACAAAAAAATGCTAGTAACCATAGCAAACTATGCCAAACTCACCTAAATTACTTCGGCTACCATAAATCATTACCAACTAACCCTTATAACAACAAACTAAACCCAATCACATTTAAATTACAAAAAAATGCTACTAACCATAGCAAACTATGCCAAACTCACCTAAATTACTTCGGCTATCAAAAATCACCCCCAACTACACTTTACAGCAACAAACTAAGCCCAATCACTTTAAAATTACAAAAAAATGCTAAAAATCATAACAAACTATACCAGAATCACCTAAATTACTTCGGCTACCGTAAATCACCCCCAACTATCCCTTACCACAACAAACCAAACCATATCATCTTAAAATTACAAAAAAAAGGTGTACAAATCATAACAAACTATGCCAGACTCACTTAAATTACTTCGGCTACCCTAAATCATCACCAACTAACCCTTACCACAACAAACTAAACCCAATCACTTTTAAATTACAAAAAAATGCTAGTAACCATAGCAAACTATGCCAAACTCACCTAAATTACTTCGGCTACCATAAATCATTACCAACTAACCCTTATAACAACAAACTAAACCCAATCACATTTAAATTACAAAAAAATGCTACTAACCATAGCAAACTATGCCAAACTCACCTAAATTACTTCGGCTATCAAAAATCACCCCCAACTACACTTTACAGCAACAAACTAAGCCCAATCACTTTAAAATTACAAAAAAATGCTAAAAATCATAACAAACTATACCAGAATCACCTAAATTACTTCGGCTACCGTAAATCACCCCCAACTATTCCTTACCACAACAAACCAAACCATATCATCTTAAAATTACAAAAAAAGGTGTACAAATCATAACAAACTAAGCCGTAAATCACCCCCAACTATCCCTTACCACAACAAACCAAACCATATCATCTTAAAATTACAAAAAAAGGTGTACAAATCATAACAAACTATGCCAAACTCACCTAAATTACTTCGGCTATCAAAAATCACCCCCAACTACACTTTACAGCAACAAACTAAGCCCAATCAGTTCAAAATTACAAAAAAATTCTAAAAATCATAACAAACTATTCCAGAATCACCTAAAATACTTCGGCTACCGTAAATCACCCCTAACTATCCCTTAACACAACAAACCAAACCATATCATCTTAAAATTACAAAAAAAGTGTACAAATCATAACAAACTATGCCAGACTCACCTAAATTACTTCGGCTACCCTAAATCATCACCAACTAACCCTTACCACAACAAACAAAACCCAATCACTTTTAAATTACAAAAAAATGCTAAAAATCATAACAAACTATACCAGAATCACCTAAATTACTTCGGCTACCGTAAATCACCCCCAACTATCCCTTACCACAACAAACCAAACCATATCATCTTAAAATTACAAAAAAAGGTGTACAAATCATAACAAACTATGCCAGACTCACCTAAATTACTTCGGCTACCCTAAATCATCACCAACTAACCCTTACCACAACAAACTAAACCCAATCACATTTAAATTACAAAAAAATGCTACTAACCATAGCAAACTATGCCTAACTCACCTAAATTACTTCGGCTATCAAAAATCACCCCCAACTACACTTTACAGCAACATACTAAGCCCAATTACTTTAAAATTACAAAAAAATGCTAAAAATCATTAAAAACTATACCAGAATCACCTAAATTACTTCGGCTACCGTAAATCACCCCCAACTATCCCTTACCACAAAAAACCAAACTATATCATCTTAAAATTACAAAAAAAGTGTACAAATCATAACAAACTATGATAGATTCACCTAAATTACTTCGGCTACTCTAAATCATCACCAACTAACCCTTACCACAACAAACTAAACCTAATCACTTTTAAATTACAAAAAAATGCTAGTAACTATAGCAAACTATGCCAAACTCACCTAAATTACTTCGGCTACCATAAATCATCACCAACTAACCCTTACCACAACAAACTAAACCCAATCACTTTTAAATTACAAAAAAATGCTAAAAATCATAACAAACTATACCAAAATCACCTAAATTACTTCGGCTACCGTAAATCACCCCCAACTATCCCTTACCACAACAAACCAAACCATATCATCTTAAAATTACAAAAAAAGGTGTACAAATCATAACAAACTATGCCAGACTCACCTAAATTACTTCGGCTACTCTAAATCATCACCCACTAACCCTTACCACAACAAACTAAACCCAATCACTTTTAAATGACAAAAAAATGCTAGTAAATATAGCAAACTATGCCAAACTCACCTAAATTACTTCGGCTACCATAAATCATCACCAACTAACCCTTACCACAACAAATTAAACCCAATCACTTTTAAATTACAAAAAAATGCTACTAACCATAGCAAACTATGCCAAACTCACGTAAATTACTTCGGCTATCAAAAATCACCCCCAACTACACTTTACAGCAACAAACTAAGCCCAATCACTTTAAAATTACAAAAAAATGCTAAAAATCATAACAAACTATACCAGAATCACCTAAATTACTTTGGCTACCGTAAATCACCCCCAACTATCCCTTACCACAACAAACCAAACCATATCATCTTAAAATTACAAAAAAAGGTGTACAAATCATAACAAACTATGCCAGACTCGCCTAAATTACTTCGGCTACTCTAAATCATCACCAACTAACCCTTACCACAACAAACTAAACCCAATCACTTTTAAATTACAAAAAATGCTAGTAACCATAGCAAACTATGCGAAACTCACCTAAATTACTTCGGCTACCATAAATCATCACCAACTAACCCTTACCACAACAAACTAAACTCAATCACTTTTAAATTACAAAAAAATTCTAGTAACCATAGAAAACTATGCCAAACTCACCTAAATTACTTCGGCTACCATAAATCATCACCAACTAACCCTTACCACAACAAACTAAACCCAACCACTTTTAAATTACAAAAAAATGCTAAAAATCATAACAAACTATACCAGAATCACCTAAATTACTTCGGCTACCGTAAATCACCCCCAACTATCCCTTACCACAACAAACCAAACCATATCATCTTAAAATTACAAAAAAAGGTGTACAAATCATAACAAACTATGCCAGACTCGCCTAAATTACTTCGGCTACTCTAAATCATCACCAACTAACCCTTACCACAACAAACTAAACCCAATCACTTTTAAATTACAAAAAATGCTAGTAACCATAGCAAACTATGCGAAACTCAACTAAATTACTTCGGCTACCATAAATCATCACCAACTAACCCTTACCACAACAAACTAAACCCAATCACTTTTAAATTACAAAAAAATGCTAAAAATCATAACAAACTATACCAGAATCTCCTATATTACTTCGGCTACCGTAAATCACCCCCAACTATCCCTTACCACAACAAACCAAACCATATCATCTTAAAATTACAAAAAAAAGTGTACAAATCATAACAAACTATGTCAGACTCACCTAAATTACTTCGGCTACTCTAAATCATCACCAACTAACCCTTACCACAACAAACTATACCCAAATCACTTTTATATTAGAACAAAATGCTAGTAACCATAGCAAACTATGCCAAACTCACCTAAATTACTTCGGCTACCATAAATCATCACCAACTAACCCTTACCACAACAAACTAAACCCAATCACCTTTAAATTACAAAAAAATGCTACTAACCATAGCAAACTATGCCAAACTCACCTAAATTACTTCGGCTATCATAAATCACCCCCAACTACACTTTACAGCAACAAACTAAGCCCAATCACTTTAAAATTACAAAAAAATGCTAAAAATCATAACAAACTATACCAGAATCACCTAAATTACTTCGGCTACCGTAAATCACCCCCAACTATTCCTTACCACAACAAACCAAACCATATCATCTTAAAATTACAAAAAAAGGTGTACAAATCATAACAAACTATGCCGTAAATCACCCCCAAGTATCCCTTACCACAACAAACCAAACCATATCATCTTAAAATTACAAAAAAAGGTGTACAAATCATAACAAACTATGCCAGACTCACCTAAATTACTTCGACTACTCTAAATCATCACCAACTAACCCTTACCACAACAAACTAAACCCAATCACTTTTAAATTACAAGAAAATGCTAAAAATCATAACAAAATATACCAGAATCACCTAAATTACTTCGGCTACCGTAAATCACCCACAACTATTCCTTACCACAACAAACCAAACCATATCATCTTAAAATTACAAAAAAAGGTGTACAAATCATAACAAACTATGCCAGACTCACCTAAATTACTTCGGCTACTCTAAATCATCACCCACTAACCCTTACCACAACAAACTAAACCCAATCACTTTTAAATTACAAAAAAATGCTAGTAAATATAGCAAACTATGCCAAACTCACCTAAATTACTTCGGCTATCAAAAATCACACCCAACTACACTTTACAGCAACAAACTAAGCCCAATTACTTTAAAATTACAAAAAAATGCTAAAAATCATAACAAACTATACCAGAATCACCTAAATTACTTCGGCTACCGTAAATCACACCCAACTATCCCTTACCACAACAAACCAAACCATATCATCTTAAAATTACAAAAAAAGGTGTACAAATCATAACAAACTATGCCAGACTCACCTAAATTACTTCGGCTACCCTAAATCATCACCAACTAACCCTTACCACAACAAACTAAACCCAATCACTTTTAAATTACAAAAAAATGCTAGTAACCATAGCAAACTATGCCAAACTCACCTAAATTACTTCGGCTATCAAAAATCACCCCCAAATACACTTTACAGCAACAAACTAAGCCCAATTACTTTAAAATTACAAAAAAATGCTAAAAATCATTACAAACTATACCAGAATCACCTAAATTACTTCGGCTACCGTAAATCAACCCCAACTATCCCTTACCACAAAAAAACAAACCATATCATCTTTAAATTACAAAAAAAGTGTACAAATCATAACAAAGTCTGCCAGATTCACCTAAATTACTTCGGCTACTCTAAATCATCACCAACTAACCCTTACCACAACAAACTAAACCCAATCACTTTTAAATTACACAAAAATGCTAGTAACCATAGCAAACTATGCCAAACTCACCTAAATTACTTCGGCTACCATAAATCATCACCAACTAACCCTTACCAAAACAAACTAAACCCAATCACCTATAAATTACAAAAAAATGCTAATAATCATAACAAACTATACCAGAATCACCTCAATTACTTCGGCTACCGTAAATCACCCCCCAACTATCCTTTACCACAACAAACAAAACCATATCATCTTAAAATTACAAAAAAAGGTGTACAAATCATAACAAACTATGCCAGACTCACCTAAATTACTTCGGCTACTCTAAATCATCACCCACTAACCCTTACCACAACAAACTAAACCCAATCACTTTTAAATTACAAAAAAATGCTAGTAAATATAGCAAACTATGCCAAACTCACCTAAATTACTTCGGCTACCATAAATCATCACCAACTAACCCTTACCACAACAAACTAAACCCAATCACTTTTAAATTACAAAAAAATGCTACTAACCATAGCAAACTATGCCAAACTCACCTAAATTACTTCGGCTATCAAAAATCACCCCCAACTACACTTTACAGCAACAAACTAAGCCCAATCACTTTAAAATTACAAAAAAATGCTAAAAATCATAACAAACTATACCGGAATCACCTAAATTGCTTTGGCTACCGTAAATCACCCCCAACTATCCCTTACCACAACAAACCAAACCATATCATCTTAAAATTACAAAAAAAGGTGTACAAATCATAACAAACTATGCCAGACTCACCTAAATTACTTCGGCTACTCAAAATCATCACCAACTAACCCTTACCACAACAAACTAAACCCAATCACTTTTAAATTACAAAAAATGCTAGTAACCATAGCAAACTATGCCAAACTCACCTAAATTACTTCGGCTACCATAAATCATCACCAACTAACCCTTACCACAACAAACTAAACCCAATCACTTTTAAATTACAAAAAAATGCTAGTAACCATAGAAAACTATGCCAAACTCACCTAAATTACTTCGGCTACCATAAATTATCACCAACTAACCCTTACCACAACAAACTAAACCCAACCACTTTTAAATTACAAAAAAATGCTAAAAATCATAACAAACTATACCAGAATCACCTAAATTACTTCGGCTACCGTAAATCAACCCCAACTATCCCTTACCACAACAAACCAAACCATATCATCTTAAAATTACAAAAAAAAGGTGTACAAATCATAGCAAACTATGCCAGACTCACCTAAATTACTTCGGCTACTCTAAATCATCACCAACTAACCCTTACCACAACAAACTAAACCCAATCACTTTTAAATTACAAAAAATGCTAGTAACCATGGCAAACTATGCCAAACTCACCTAAATTACTTCGGCTACCATAAATCATCACCAACTAACCCTTACCACAACAAACTAAACCCAATCACTTTTAAATTACAAAAAAATGCTACTAACCATAGCAACCTATGCCAAACTCACCTAAATTACTTCGGCTATCAAAAATCACCCCCAACTACACTTTACAGCAACAAACTAAGCCCAATCACTTTAAAATTACAAAAAAATGCTAAAAATCATAACAAACTATACCAGAATCACCTAAATTACTTCGGCTACCGTAAATCACCCCCAACTATCCCTTACCACAACAAACCAAACCATATCATTTTAAAATTACAAAAAAAGGTGTACAAATCATAACAAACTATGCCAGACTCACCTAAATTACTTCGGCTACTCTAAATCATCACCAACTAATCCTTACCAAAACAAACTAAACCCAATAACTTTTAAATTACAAAAAAATGCTAGTAACCATAACAAACTATGCCAGACTCACCTAAATTACTTTGGCTACTCTAAATCATCACCAACTAACCCTTACCACAACAAACTAAACCCAATCACTTTTATATAAAAAAAAAATGCTAGTAACCATAGCAAACTATGCCAAACTCACCTAAATTACTTCGGCTACCATAAATCATCACCAACTAACCCTTACCACAACAAACTAAACCCAATCACTTTTAAATTACAAAAAAATGCTACTAAACATAGCAACCTATGCCAAACTCACCTAAATTACTTCGGCTATCAAAAATCACCCCCAACTACACTTTACAGCAACAAACTAAGCCCAATCACTTTAAAATTACAAAAAAATGCTAAAAATCATAACAAACTATACCAGAATCACCTAAATTACTTCGGCTACCGTAAATCACCCCCAACTATCCCTTACCACAACAAACCAAACCATATCATCTTAAAATTACAAAAAAGGTGTACAAATCATTACAAACTATGCCAGACTCACCTAAATTACTTCGGCTACTCTAAATCATCACCAACTAATCCTTACCACAACAAACTAAACCCAATCACTTTTAAATTACAAAAAAATGCTAGTAACCATAGCAAACTATGCCAAACTCATCTAAGTTACTTCGGCTACCATAAATCATCACCAACTAACCCTTACCACAACCAACAAAACCCAATCACTTTTAAATTACAAAAAAATGCTAAAAATCATAACAAACTATACCAGAATCACCTAAATTACTTCGGCTACCGTAAATCACCCCCAACTATCCCTTACCACAACAAACCAAACCATATCATCTTAAAATTACAAAAAAAGGTGTACAAATCATAACAAACTATGCCAGACTCACCTAAATTACTTCGGCTACTCTAAATCATCACCAACTAACCCTTACCACAACAAACTAAACCCAATCACTTTTAAATTACAAAAAATGCTAGTAACCATAGCAAACTATGCCAAACTCACCTAAATTACTTCGGCTACCATAAATCATCACCAACTAACCCTTACTACAACAAATTAAACCCAATCACTTTTAAATTACAAAAAAATGCTAGTAACAATAGAAAACTATGCCAAACTCACCTAAATTACTTCGGCTACCATAAATCATCACCAACTAACCCTTACCACAACAAACTAAACCCATCCACTTTTAAATTACAAAAAAATGCTAAAAATCATAACAAACTATACCAGAATCACCTAAATTACTTCGGCTACCGTAAATCACCCCCAACTATCCCTTACCGCAACAAACCAAACCATATCATCTTAAAATTATAAAAAAAAGGTGTACAAATCATAGCAAACTATGCCAGATTCACCTAAATTACTTCGGCTACTCTAAATCATCACCAACTAACCCTTACCACAACAAACTAAACCCAATCACTTTTAAATTACAAAAAATGCTAGTAACCATGGCAAGCTATGCCAAACTCACCTAAATTACTTCGGCTACCATAAATCATCACCAACTAACCCTTACCACAACAAACAAAACCCAATAACTTTTAAATTACAAAAAAATGCTAAAAATCATAACAAACTATACCAGAATCACCTAAATTACTTCGGCTACCGTAAATCACCCCCAACTATCCCTTACCACAACAAACCAAACCATATCATCTTAAAATTACAAAAAAAGGTGTACAAATCATAACAAACTATGCCAGACTCACCTAAATTACTTCGGCTACTCTAAATCATCACCAACTAACCCTTACCACAACAAACTAAACCCAATCACTTTTATATAAAAAAAAATGCTAGTAACCATAGCAAACTATGCCAAACTCACCTAAATTACTTCGGCTACCATAAATCATCACCAACTAACCCTTACCACAACAAACAAAACCCAATCACTTTTAAATTACAAAAAAATGCTAAAAATCATAACAAACTATACCAGAATCACCTAAATTACTTCGGCTACCGTAAATCACCCCCAACTATCCCTTACCACAACAAACCAAACCATATCATCTTAAAATTACAAAAAAAGGTGTACAAATCATAACAAACTATGCCTGACTCACCTAAATTACTTCGGCTACTCTAAATCATCACCAACTAACCCTTACCAAAGCAAACTAAACCCAATCACTTTTAAATTACAAAAAAATGCTAGTAACCATAGCAAACTATGCCAAACTCACCTAAATTACTTCGGCTACCATAAATCATCACCAACTAACCCTTACCACAACAAACTAAACCCAATCACTTTTAAATTACAAAAAAATGCTACTAACCATAGCAACCTATGAAAAACTCACATAAATTACTTCGGCTATCAAAAATCACCCCCAACTACACTTTTCAGCAACAAACTAAGCCCAATCACTTTAAAATTACAAAAAAATGCTAAAAATCATAACAAACTATACCAGAATCACCTAAATTACTTTGGGTACCGTAAATCACCCCCAACTATCCCTTACCACAGCAAACCAAACCATATCATCTTAAAATTACAAAAAAAGGTGTACAAATCATAACAAACTATGCCAGACTCACCTAAATTACTTCGGCTACTCTAAATCATCACCAACTAACCCTTACCACAACAAACTAAACCCAATCACTTTTAAATTACAAAAAAATGCTACTAGCCATAGCAAACTATGCCAAACTCACCTAAATTACTTCGGCTATCAAAAATCACCCCCAACTACAATTTACAGCAACAAACTAAGCCCAATCACTTTAAAATTACAAAAAAATGCTAAAAATCATAACAAACTATACCAGAATCACCTTAATTACTTCAGCTACCGTAAATCACCCCCAACTATCCCTTACCACAACAAACCAAACCATATCATTTTAAAATTACAAAAAAAGGTGTACATATCATAACAACCTATGCCAGACTCACCTAAATTACTTCGGCTACCCTAAATCATCAGCAACTAACCCTTACCACAACAAACTAAACCCAATCACTTTTAAATTACAAAAAAATGCTAGTAACCATAACAAACTATGCCAGACTCACCTAAATTACTTCGGCTACTCTAAATCATCACCAACTAACCCTTACCACAACAAACTAAACCCAATCACTTTTAAATTACAAAAAAATGCTACTAACCATAGCAAATTATGCCAAACTCACCTAAATTACTTCGGCTATCAAAAATCACCCCCAACTACAATTTACAGCAACAAACTAAGCCCAATCACTTTAAAATTACATAAAAATGCTAAAAATCATAACAAACTATACCAGAATCACCTAAATTACTTCGGCTACCGTAAATCACCCCCAACTATCCCTTACCACAACAAACCAAACCATATCATTTTAAAATTACAAAAAAAGGTGTACAAATCATAACAAACTATGCCAGACTCACCTAAATTACTTCGGCTACTCTAAATCATCACCAACTAACTCTTACCACAACAAACTAAACCCAATCACTTTTAAATTACAAAAAAATGCTACTAAACATAGCAAACTATGCCAAACTCACCTAAATTACTTCGGCTATCAAAAATCACCCCCAACTACACTTTACAGCAACAAACTAAGCCCAATCACTTTAAAATTACAAAAAAATGCTAAAAATCATAACAAACTATACCAGAATCACCTTAATTACTTCGGCTACCGTAAATCACCCCCAACTATCCCTTACCAAAACAAACCAAACCATATCATTTTAAAATTACAAAAAAAGGTGTACATATCATAACAACCTATGCCAGACTCACCTAAATTACTTCGGCTACCCTAAATCATCAGCAACTAACCCTTACCACAACAAACTAAACCCAATCACTTTTAAATTACAAAAAAATGCTAGTAACCATAACAAACTATGCCAGACTCACCTAAATTACTTCGGCTACTCTAAATCATCACCAACTAACCCTTACCACAATAAACTAAACCCAATCACTTTTAAATTACAAAAAAATTCTACTAACCATAGCAAACTATGCCAAACTCACCTAAATTACTTCGGCTATCAAAAATCACCCCCAACTACACTTTACAGAAACAAACTAAGCCCAATCATTTTAAAATTACAAAAAAATGGTAAAAATTATAACAAACTATACCAGAATCACCTAAATTACTTCGGCTACCGTAAATCACCCCCAACTATCCCTTACCACAACAAACCAAACCATATCATCTTAAAATTACAATAAAAGGTGTACAAATCATAACAAACTATGCCAGACTCACCTAAATTACTTCGGCTACTCTAAATCATCACCAACTAACTCTTACCACAACAAACTAAACCCAATCACTTTTAAAATTACAAAAAAATGCTACTAAACATAGCAAACTATGCCAAACTCACCTAAATTACTTCGGCTATCAAAAATCACCCCCAACTACACTTTACAGCAACAAACTAAGCTCAATCACTTTAAAATTACAAAAAAATGCTAAAAATCATAACAAACTATACCAGAATCACCTAAATTACTTCGGCTACCGTAAATCACCCCCAACTATCCCTTACCACAACAAACCAAACCATATCATCTTAAAATTACAAAAGAAGGTGTACAAATCATAACAAACTATGCCAGACTCACCTAAATTACTTCGGCTACCATAAATCATCACCAACTAACCCTTACCACAACAAACTAAACCCAATCACTTTTCAATTACAAAAAAATGCTACTAACCATAGCAAACTATGCCAAACTCACCTAAATTACTTCGGCTATCAAAAATCACCCCCAACTACACTTTACAGCAACAAACTAAGCCCAATCACTTTAAAATTACAAAAAAATGCTAAAAATCATAACAAACTATACCAGAATCACCTAAATTACTTCGGCTACCGTAAATCACCCCCAACTATCCCTTACCACAACAAACCAAACCATATCATCTTAAAATTACAAAAAAAAGTGTACAAATCATAACAAACTATGCCAGACTCACCTTAATTACTTCGGCTACTCTAAATCATCACCAACTAACCCTTACCACAACAAACTAAACCCAATCACTTTTAAATTACAAAAAAATGCTACTAACCATAGCAAACTATGCCAAACTCACCTAAATTACTTCGGCTATCAAAAATCACCCCCAACTACACTTTACAGAAACAAACTAAGCCCAATCACTTTAAAATTACAAAAAAATGCTAAAAATCATAACAAACTATACCAGAATCACCTAAATTACTTCGGCTACCGTAAATCACCCCCAACTATCCCTTACCACAACAAACCAAACCATATAATCTTAAAATTACAAAAAAAGGTGTACAAATCATAACAAACTATGCCAGACTCACCTAAATTACTTCGGCTACTCTAAATCATCACCAACTAAGCCTTACCACAACAAACTAAACCCAATCACTTTTAAATTACAAAAAAATGCTACTAACCATAGCAAACTATGCCAAACTCACCTAAATTACTTCGGCTATCAAAAATCACCCCCAACTACACTTTACAGAAACAAACTAAGCCCAATCACTTTAAAATTACAAAAAAATGCTAAAAATCATAACAAACTATACCAGAATCACCTAAATTACTTCGGCTACCGTAAATCACCCCCAACTATCCCTTACCACAACAAACCAAACCATATCATCTTAAAATTACAAAAAAAGGTGTACAAATCATAACAAACTATGCCAGACTCACCTAAATTACTTCGGCTACTCTAAATCATCACCAACTAAACCTTACCACAACAAACTAAACCCAATCACTTTTAAATTACAAAAAAATGCTACTAACCATAGCAAACTATGCCAAACTCACCTAAATTACTTCGGCTATCAAAAATCACCCCCAACTACACTTTGCAGCAACAAACTAAGCCCAATCACTTTAAAATTACAAAAAAATGCTAAAAATCATAACAAACTATACCAGAATCACCTAAATTACTTCGGCTACCGTAAATCACCCCCAACTATCCCTTACCACAACAAACCAAACCATATCATCTTAAAATTACAAAAAAAGGTGTACAAATCATAACAAACTATGCCAGACTCACCTAAATTACTTCGGCTGCTCTAAATCATCACCAACTAACCCGTTACCACAACAAACTAAACCCAATCACTTTTAAATTACAAAAAAATGCTACTAACCATAGCAAACTATGCCAAACTCACCTAAATTACTTCGGCTATCAAAAATCACCCCCAACAACACTTCGCAGCAACAAACTAAGCCCAATCACTTTAAAATTACAAAAAAATGCTAAAAATCAAAACAAACTATACCAGAATCACCTAAATTACTTCGGCTACCGTATATCACCCCCAACTATCCCTTACCACAACAAACCAAACCATATCATCTTAAAATTACAAAAAAAAGTGTACAAATCATAACAAACTATGCCAGACTCACCTAAATTACTTCGGCTACTCTAAATCATCACCAACTAACCCTTACCACAACAAACTAAACCCAATCACTTTTCAATTACAAAAAAATGCTACTAACCATAACAAACTATGCCAAACTCACTTGAATTACTTCGGCTATCAAAAATCACCCCCAACAACACTTTACAGCAACAAACTAAGCCCAATCACTTTAAAATTACGAAAAAATGCTAAAAATCATAACAAACTATACCAGAATCACCTAAATTACTTCGGCTACCGTAAATCACCCCCAACTATGCCTTACCACAACACACCAAACCATATCATCTTAAAATTACAAAAAAAGGTGTACAAACCATAACAAACTATGCCAGACTCGTATAAATTACTTCGGCTACTCTAAATCATCACCAACTAACCCTTACCACAACAAACTAAACCCAATCACTTTTAAATTACAAAAAAATTCTACTAACCATAGCAAACTATGCCAAACTCACCTAAATTACTTCGGCTATCAAAAATCACCCCCAACTACACTTTACAGCGACAAACTAAGCCCAATCTCTTTAAAATTACAAAAAAATGCTAAAAATCATAACAAACTATACCAGAATTACCTAAATTACTTCGGCTACCGTAAATCACCCCCAACTATCCCTTACCACAACAAACCAAACCATATCATCTTAAAATTACAAAAAAAGGTGTACAAATCATAACAAACTATGCCAGACTCACCTAAATTACTTCGGCTACTCTAAATCATCACCAACTAACCCTTACCACAACAAACTAAACCAAATCACTTTTAAATTATAAAAAAAATGCTACTAACCATAGCAAACTATGCCAAACTCACCTAAATTACTTCGGCTATCAAAAATTACCCCCAACTACACTTTACAGCAACAAACTAAGCCCAATCACTTTAAAATTACAAAAAAATGCTAAAAATCATAACAAACTATACCAGAATCACCTATATTACTTCGGCTACCGTAAATCATTCCCAACTAGCCCTTACCACAACAAACCAAACCATATCATCTTAAAATTACAAAAAAAGGTGTACAAATCATAACAAACTATGCCAGACTCACCTAAATTACTTCGGCTACTCTAAATCATCACAAACTAACCCTTACCACAACAAACTAAACCCAATCACTTTTAAATTACAAAAAAATCCTACTAACCATAGCAAACTATGCCAAACTCACCTAAATTACTTCGGCTATCAAAAATCACCCCCAACTACACTTTACAGCGACAAACTAAGCCCAATCTCTTTAAAATTACAAAAAAATGCTAAAAATCATAACAAACTATACCAGAATCACCTAAATTACTTCGGCTACCGTAAATCACTCCCAACTATCCCTTACCACAACAAACCAAACCATATCATCTTAAAATTACAAAAAAAGGTGTACAAATCATAACAAACTATGCCAGACTCACCTAAATTACTTCGGCTACACTAAATCATCACCAACTAACCCTTACCACAACAAACTAAACCCAATCACTTTTAAATTACAAAAAAATGCTACTAACCATAGCAAACTATGCCAAACTCACCTAAATTACTTCGGCTATCAAAAATCACCCCCAACTACACTTTACAGCAACAAACTAAGCCCAACCACTTCAAAATTACAAAAAAATGCTAAAAATCATAACAAACTATACCAGAATCACCTAAATTACTTCGGCTACCGTAAATCACCCCCAACTATCCCTTACCACAACAAACCAAACCATATCATCTTAAAATTACAAAAAAAAGTGTACAAATCATAACAAACTATGCCAGACTCACCTTAATTACTTCGGCTACTCTAAATCATCACCAACTAACCCTTACCACAACAAACTAAACCCAATCACTTTTAAATTACAAAAAAATGCTACTAACCATAGCAAACTATGCCAAACTCACCTAAATTACTTCGGCTATAAAAAATCACCCCCAACTACACTTTACAGAAACAAACTAAGCCCAATCACTTTAAAATTACAAAAAAATGCTAAAAATCATAACAAACTATACCAGAATCACCTAAATTACTTCGGCTACCGTAAATCACCCCCAACTATCCCTTACCACAACAAACCAAACCATATAATCTTAAAATTACAAAAAAAGGTGTACAAATCATAACAAACTATGCCAGACTCACCTAAATTACTTCGGCTACTCTAAATCATCACCAACTAAGCCTTACCACAACAAACTAAACCCAATCACTTTTAAATTACAAAAAAATGCTACTAACCATAGCAAACTATGCCAAACTCACCTAAATTACTTCGGCTATCAAAAATCACCCCCAACTACACTTTACAGAAACAAACTAAGCCCAATCACTTTAAAATTACAAAAAAATGCTAAAAATCATAACAAACTATACCAGAATCACCTAAATTACTTCGGCTACCGTAAATCACCCCCAACTATCCCTTACCACAACAAACCAAACCATATCATCTTAAAATTACAAAAAAAGGTGTACAAATCATAACAAACTATGCCAGACTCACCTAAATTACTTCGGCTACTCTAAATCATCACCAACTAAACCTTACCACAACAAACTAAACCCAATCACTTTTAAATTACAAAAAAATGCTACTAACCATAGCAAACTATGCCAAACTCACCTAAATTACTTCGGCTATCAAAAATCACCCCCAACTACACTTTGCAGCAACAAACTAAGCCCAATCACTTTAAAATTACAAAAAAATGCTAAAAATCATAACAAACTATACCAGAATCACCTAAATTACTTCGGCTACCGTAAATCACCCCCAACTATCCCTTACCACAACAAACCAAACCATATCATCTTAAAATTACAAAAAAAGGTGTACAAATCATAACAAACTATGCCAGACTCACCTAAATTACTTCGGCTGCTCTAAATCATCACCAACTAACCCGTTACCACAACAAACTAAACCCAATCACTTTTAAATTACAAAAAAATGCTACTAACCATAGCAAACTATGCCAAACTCACCTAAATTACTTCGGCTATCAAAAATCACCCCCAACAACACTTCACAGCAACAAACTAAGCCCAATCACTTTAAAATTACAAAAAAATGCTAAAAATCAAAACAAACTATACCAGAATCACCTAAATTACTTCGGCTACCGTATATCACCCCCAACTATCCCTTACCACAACAAACCAAACCATATCATCTTAAAATTACAAAAAAAAGTGTACAAATCATAACAAACTATGCCAGACTCACCTAAATTACTTCGGCTACTCTAAATCATCACCAACTAACCCTTACCACAACAAACTAAACCCAATCACTTTTCAATTACAAAAAAATGCTACTAACCATAACAAACTATGCCAAACTCACTTGAATTACTTCGGCTATCAAAAATCACCCCCAACAACACTTTACAGCAACAAACTAAGCCCAATCACTTTAAAATTACGAAAAAATGCTAAAAATCATAACAAACTATACCAGAATCACCTAAATTACTTCGGCTACCGTAAATCACCCCCAACTATGCCTTACCACAACACACCAAACCATATCATCTTAAAATTACAAAAAAAGGTGTACAAACCATAACAAACTATGCCAGACTCGTATAAATTACTTCGGCTACTCTAAATCATCACCAACTAACCCTTACCACAACAAACTAAACCCAATCACTTTTAAATTACAAAAAAATTCTACTAACCATAGCAAACTATGCCAAACTCACCTAAATTACTTCGGCTATCAAAAATCACCCCCAACTACACTTTACAGCGACAAACTAAGCCCAATCTCTTTAAAATTACAAAAAAATGCTAAAAATCATAACAAACTATACCAGAATTACCTAAATTACTTCGGCTACCGTAAATCACCCCCAACTATCCCTTACCACAACAAACCAAACCATATCATCTTAAAATTACAAAAAAAGGTGTACAAATCATAACAAACTATGCCAGACTCACCTAAATTACTTCGGCTACTCTAAATCATCACCAACTAACCCTTACCACAACAAACTAAACCAAATCACTTTTAAATTATAAAAAAAATGCTACTAACCATAGCAAACTATGCCAAACTCACCTAAATTACTTCGGCTATCAAAAATTACCCCCAACTACACTTTACAGCAACAAACTAAGCCCAATCACTTTAAAATTACAAAAAAATGCTAAAAATCATAACAAACTATACCAGAATCACCTATATTACTTCGGCTACCGTAAATCACCCCCAACTATGCCTTACCACAACACACCAAACCATATCATCTTAAAATTACAAAAAAAGGTGTACAAACCATAACAAACTATGCCAGACTCGTATAAATTACTTCGGCTACTCTAAATCATCACCAACTAACCCTTACCACAACAAACTAAACCCAATCACTTTTAAATTACAAAAAAATCCTACTAACCATAGCAAACTATGCCAAACTCACCTAAATTACTTCGGCTATCAAAAATCACCCCCAACTACACTTTACAGCGACAAACTAAGCCCAATCTCTTTAAAATTACAAAAAAATGCTAAAAATCATAACAAACTATACCAGAATCACCTAAATTACTTCGGCTACCGTAAATCACTCCCAACTATCCCTTACCACAACAAACCAAACCATATCATCTTAAAATTACAAAAAAAGGTATACAAATCATAACAAACTATGCCAGACTCACCTAAATTACTTCGGCTACACTAAATCATCACCAACTAACCCTTACCACAACAAACTAAACCCAATCACTTTTAAATTACAAAAAAATGCTACTAACCAGAGCAAACTATGCCAAACTCACTTAAATTACTTCGGCTATCATAAATCACCCCCAACTACCCCTTACCACCCCAAACTCAGCCCAATCACTTTAAAATTACAAAAAATGTTACAAGCCACATCAAACTATGCCAAACTCATCTACATTACTTTGGCTTCCATAAATCACCCCCAACTACCCCTTACCACCCCAAAATAGGCTCAATCACTTTAAAATTACAAAAAAATTCTACAAACCATAGCAAACTATGCCAAACTCACTTAAATTACTTTGGCTTCTATAAATCACCCCCAACTTCCCCTTACCACCCCAAAATAGGCTCAATCACTTTAAAATTACAAAAAAATTCTACAAACCGTAGCAAACTATGCCAAACTCCCCTAAATTACTTCGGCTACCATAAATCACCCCGAACTACCACTTACAACCCCAAAATAAGCCCAATCACTTTAAAATTACAAAATATTCAACAAATCATAGCAAACTATGCCTAACTCACCTAAATTACTTCGGCTACCATAAATCACCCCCAACTACCCCTTACAACCCCAAAATTAGCCCAATCACTTTAAAATTACAAAAAATGTTACTAGCCACATCAAACTATTCCAAACTCATCTACATTACTTTGGCTTCCATAAATCACCCCCAACTACCCCTTACCACCCCAAAATAGGCTCAATCACTTTAAAATTACAAAAAAATTCTACAAACCATAGCAAACTATGCCAAACTCACTTAAATTACTTTGGCTTCTATAAATCACCCCCAACTTCCCCTTACCACCCCAAAATAGGCTCAATCACTTTAAAATTACAAAAAAATTCTACAAACCGTAGCAAACTATGCCAAACTCCCCTAAATTACTTTGGCTACCATAAATCACCCCGAAGTACCCCTTACAACCCCAAAATAAACCCAATCACTTTAAAATTACAAAATATTCAACAAATCATAGCAAACTATGCCTAACTCACCTAAATTACTTCGGCTACCATAAATCACCCCCAACTACCCCTTACCACCCCAAACTCAGCCCAATCACTTTAAAATTACAAAAAATGTTACAAGCCACATCAAACTATGCCAAACTCATCTACATTACTTTGGCTTCCATAAATCACCCCCAACTACCCCTTACCACCCCAAAATAGGCTCAATCACTTTAAAATTACAAAAAAATTCTACAAACCATAGCAAACTATGCCAAACTCACTTAAATTACTTTGGCTTCTATAAATCACCCCCAACTTCCCCTTACCACCCCAAAATAGGCTCAATCACTTTAAAATTACAAAAAAATTCTACAAACCGTAGCAAACTATGCCAAACTCCCCTAAATTACTTTGGCTACCATAAATCACCCCGAAGTACCCCTTACAACCCCAAAATAAACCCAATCACTTTAAAATTACAAAATATTCAACAAATCATAGCAAACTATGCCTAACTCACCTAAATTACTTCGGCTACCATAAATCACCCCCAACTACCCCTTACCAACCACAAACTAAAGCCAATCACTTTAAAATTACAAAAAATGCTACAAACCAGAGCAAACTATGCCAAACTCACTTAAATTACTTCGGCTTCTATAAATCACCCCCAACTTCCCCTTACCACCCCAAAATAGGCTCAATCACTTTAAAATTACAAAAAAATTCTACAAACCGTAGCAAACTATGCCAAACTCCCCTAAATTACTTTGGCTACCATAAATCACCCCGAAGTACCCCTTACAACCCCAAAATAAACCCAATCACTTTAAAATTACAAAATATTCAACAAATCATAGCAAACTATGCCTAACTCACCTAAATTACTTCGGCTACCATAAATCACCCCCAACTACCCCTTACCAACCACAAACTAAAGCCAATCACTTTAAAATTACAAAAAATGCTACAAACCAGAGCAAACTATGCCAAACTCACTTAAATTACTTCGGCTATCATAAATCACCCCCAACTACCCCTTACCACCCCAAACTCAGCCCAATCACTTTAAAATTACAAAAAATGTTACAAGCCACATCAAACTATGCCAAACTCATCTACATTACTTTGGCTTCCATAAATCACCCCCAACTACCCCTTACCACCCCAAAATAGGCTCAATCACTTTAAAATTACAAAAAAATTCTACAAACCATAGCAAACTATGCCAAACTCACTTAAATTACTTTGGCTTCTATAAATCACCCCCAACTTCCCCTTACCACCCCAAAATAGGCTCAATCACTTTAAAATTACAAAAAAATTCTACAAACCGTAGCAAACTATGCCAAACTCCCCTAAATTACTTCGGCTACCATAAATCACCCCGAACTACCACTTACAACCCCAAAATAAGCCCAATCACTTTAAAATTACAAAATATTCAACAAATCATAGCAAACTATGCCTAACTCACCTAAATTACTTCGGCTACCATAAATCACCCCCAACTACCCCTTACAACCCCAAAATTAGCCCAATCACTTTAAAATTACGAAAAATGCTACAAACCATGGCAAACTATCTCAAACTCACCTGAATTACTTCGGCTACCATAAATCGACTAATAGTCGTTATTCTGAATATTAAATATGCTGATACCTATTTTGATTCTCTTCCACCTTCCAATAAATATTGGTTCCAGTTGAGATGCAAACATAAACTTATTTCTGAATTGCAACACGCTGACGGGGCAAGCCCTACCTTTTCAACATGCGTGCATTTGTATAAACAGCTCTATGGTTTTTAACTTTAAAGAGGTATAAAGGCGGTGTAAGCGCTAGAGTTTCGTAAAAATATCTGAAAAATTCGAAATTTTGCAATTGAATCAGAACTATCTTTGTGTTCGATAGTAAATTTATACTTGGAGTGGCACTGCCAACCCTGCCACCCCTGACGAGGCACCTGCTGACAACTCTCCTTCCAGGGAAACTTTATAAATCAACGTCAAAATAATTTAGGGCGCCTGAATGTGAAAATATCACTGTGTAATAAGTTCAGACTGACATGGAACACTTGAAATTTCGATATTTGTTTGTAATTCGTCACAGGTCCATGAAGGAATGCATGTTAATGTAAACAAGTGTTAGTTTGTTGGAGAGACCGAATAAGATTTTTAACATTCCTGTCAAAATATTTATTTACTTTAGAATGTTAATTTTTTAAATTCATTTCGTGAAAATTATGACGGGCCATACGAGTACACCTGTGCGAGTATTATTTGGTACATACAAATTAATTTCTTTTGTTATCCAAACTGTTTACATACGCACTAGACACGTGCACCTCATAATTGTGAAAATTGCTGCTTCAGCGTCTGAAACGCTGGTACTCAACGTCGCCAAGGTCGAGGCGACGCATCGGTATTCGAAGTTCTATCGCTATTAAATAAATTATTTTATTCCCGATATTCCCGATTTGTTCTTGCAGTTAACCAAAACTCTCCCCAATCGATTTTTGAAAAATTTCCAGCGTCGGACCGGACGTCACTTATTATCGTACGCTAATTTTTACGTTCAGTTAATCATAGTGGTGTATTTGTTCTTCACCAAACCTGCTCCAGCCAAAATCCGAAATTTTAAGTATTGTGTGCTTATACACGATTTACACTATTTATTTTACGTACATTGCGTTCATTATGGTTCTGCATTATTTATAACTAAGATGGAGCAGTTTGAAAATCTAATAGTAAGCGGAGAACAAATACCACCATGTATAATTCCCGTGAAAAGTGATGGAAATAGTCTTTCTTACTATCTTTCCTATTGCATTTTTAATACCGGAAATAGAGCTCAAGGGCGAAGAATAACTTCGACTTTTTTTATACATAATTCCTAAATACTTCGTTTTTATGGTGTAAAATTTTGTATCTATATATTTCAACATTGTCTTTAACGTTGTCAGAGAACTAAATGGGTATAATTTGGAATAATTTAGCTTCTATGTCAACTCTCCTTCTCTTGAAACTTTGGAAAACAACGACAAAATTCTTTAGGGCGCCTGGATTTGAAAATATAACTCTGTATAATAAGTTTAGACTGACTAGAGTGAAAAGAAAGGAGCTTGCACCCAGAAACGAAATTAAATGGAACACTTGAAGTTGTAATATTTGTTTGTAATTCGTCAGAAGTCCATGAGGGAATGCGTGTTAATGTAAACAAATGTGAGTTTATTGGAGAGGCCGAATAAGATTTTTACATTATTGAAGCAGCTGGAGCCTGCCACGTCAAGGGCAAGGTCACAAACGTGAAAAGGCGATGCTCGATTTAGTTTGATTGAGTATCTATGCAGAAATTCGCACATACCAAGCGTTGGATAAGCCTTTCTTATCGTTTCTTAGAATTCGAGAATTGCTGGTTCAGCGTGTGGAGCAGTACTCGATCGCGGTGTTTAATTTTAACTCAACTAAAATTGTGAAAATTGCTGCTCCAGCGTCGGAAACTGTTCGCAAAGTCGCCAAATTCGATGAGGCGACGCATCAGTGTTCGAAGGTCTACCGCTATCAAATAAAGTATTTTAATTTAACATTTGATCCTCGCGTTAACCAAATCTGCCCCCAATCAATTTTCGAAAAATTACCAGCGTCGAACCGGATTCCACTTATATTTGTACGCTAATTTTTACTTTCAGTTAATGGTAATGGTGTATTTGTTTTTCACCAAATTTGCCCCGGCTGAAATCCGAAATTTTCACCGTTGTATGTACCAGAGATCACTGACATTCATACCCTTAATAATTATGTGCTTATACACGTTTTACACTATTTATTTTACGTTCACTGTGTTTATTATTGCTTTACATCATTTATAACTAAGATGGAGAAGTTTGAAAATCTAGCGATGTACAAATACCACACCGTATTATGAAAGGTTATGGAAATTGTCTTTTTTTATATCTATGGTATTGGTATTGATATTTTAATACTGGAACGGAAGCTCAATAGGTTGGCACTTTAATTGTTAAACAAGTGTGTGTTAATGTAAACAGGTGTGAGTCCGTCGGAGAGACCGAATAAGATTTTTACATCCACCATATTCCCGTCAAAATATTTATTTATTTTAGAATGTTAATTTTGCCGTTAACAAAATTTGTTCCCAATCACCTTCGTCGTACCGGACGACCGTTCAGTTAATGATAATGGTGTATTTATTTTTCACCAAATCTGCCTCGGCTGAAATCCAAAATTTACAGCGTTGGACCATACATTACTGACATTGATACGCGTTTTACACTGTTTATTTTACGTAAATACATTGTGTTCATTATTGCTTTACATCATTTATAACTAAGATGGACAAGTTTGAAAATCTAGCGATGCACAAATACCATAAAATACCACATTTTACCACATACCAAAATTTTAATACTAGAAAGGGAGCTCAAAAGGTTCGCACTTTAATTGTCCAACCAGTTAGGGCCAGGTTGTAATAATTTTTGTGCAGTTCAGAAGGAGATAAGTGTTTGTTTATTCCGGAGATAAGTCAAAATCATCTACATACTGTTGTGTTTGTGAGTTGACTGCAGCAAGAGGAATTGTTCCATTGTGTTTTCAATTTTATCATAACATGATCAGCTAATTTGTAAACTTCGATTTCCCCTAAAATTATATAAAGTTAATTTCGATTTCCTGGAATCGCTTATAGAACAACTGCCTAAAGAGACTATTCAAAATTTTTCATCTCAGATATCAACCAAGGTATCCTCTTTGTCCAAATCATATTGAAGTACCCGTTCCTGGCAACGCAGGTTAATTTCAGCATATTTGTTTATTTTGTGATTGGAAAAGTAGAGCATTCCTGTTTAATTGTATTATAATGTCGATTAGTCAACATCACCACTTTAGTCAACACTGAGTTTATTTAATCTACGTCCGGGCAACGCCGGGTACATTCAGCTAGTGAAATATATCACAAACTGTCTCAATTGTATATTTTTTAAGTCGCCTGGCGGTAAGCCCCAAGGTACCTACATCCCATTAAAAAAATACCACAACCATTTCATACATTGCACGCGGATCATTTTGGGCCATTTATTAAAACTAAACGCGCAAATCAATATCTTCTAGTGATTGTGGACGCATTCAGGAAATTTACTGTAGTTTATCCCGTCAAGAATACAAAGGCAAAATACGTCATAGCGGCATTCCGTGATTTTATTAAAACCTTTGGGGTACCAAAGCGCATAATCACAGACAAAGGGAAGGCGTTCGATAATAAATTCTTTCGCTCCTTTTGCAATGACCTGGCGGTAACCCACCATCTAAATGCGACTGCGTTACCACGCGGCAATGGGCAGGTGGAGCGATACAACGGCGTAGTGCTTAGTTCCTTGGCGACAATGGGAGTTGATAATAACGACGAGGAATGGGATGAAAACCTCGCGTAACATCTAGTGAAGCGCTCATGGGTTATAGGGTGTGTTCGCAAGCGATCAGACAGCGAATGATTGAGCGTACAAAACAATACCAAGCAGAACAGAAGAAGCGTTTTGATCGGCATCGTCGTGAGGGAAGGAAATACGAGCAGGGTGATCTGGTACTGATACGGGTGACGTGCAATGCAGCAACGGGGCAAAGTCAAAAGTTGCTTCCCAAGTGGAAGGGGCCATTCAGAATTACTGCCGTACTGGGAAATGACCGCTACGAAGTGCAAGATATCCCAGGCGCCACAAGAAGTCGTGTCCCATATCATGGAGTCTGTGGCGTCGAAAACATGCGTCCCTGGATTCGGTATGGTGACAAAAAGTAGTATTAGGTAAAGTGGTAGCTAGAGTACTGCGGGTGCTGAGAGACCTGTGGATACGGTACTCTAAGTTACGCAGTCGGAGCAATGCGGTTTTAGTAACTGTGTCTTTGCTTCTGAAGGTGACTAATGGCATGCGGGTGCTAGGAAATCTGTGGATACTTGCTTTAGTTGAACCTCGACTATAATTAAGACGTAGTTGTAAGTTAGTGCGCTAGGGGCCCCGTCAAATAAGTATTTTTTTTTGTGCGTATGCGTTACACGTTGTTATTATTTTGTTTCGTTGCTTATATCGATTCTTTATTAGGTTAGGAATGGAGCCGCTTTTACTAGCAAACGGTGGCATCAAAGTGGTTGATTTGCGCTGTTGTCTAGTGTCGAGACTTATCTAATGTAGAGTTTCAGATTTAATATGCATCTTGTGAGGACACGAAAGATGGTCAGGAAAGGCCGTGTTAGCGGACGGATATTTTCGGTCTCGGAAAGAATCAAGGATGCAGCCCATGCAGTACCGACTTTTTGAGGAGATCAGGGCGGGCGGCGATGGAAAACAATTGACGAATATTTTTTCGAACGTCACAAATAAAAAATTAAATATTAGATGTTGAAAGATAATCTATTATATAAAGCGAAGTGTCCTCACTGACACACTCATCTACACATCTACACATTCACTGATTCTCCGACAACCCACAGCCCAAACCGTGAGGGCTGGCGACTTGAAATTTTAGACACGGGTGTATCATGTGCCGAAAGTGAACGCTAACAAGGGATTTTGCGAAATTCGGCCCGGTTCCTTTGTAATTCAATAAAAACCGGCTAAAATAAACAAAAAATGATCGGATCGCGGAGACCGTGTTTATGTTAGAAGCACGTATCTAGCCAAAACAACTTCGACGACGGGCGACCTGTTTACATTAAAAGCACTTATTTAACCTAAACAATTTCAACGTCGAGTTTCTGCTTTTGTGATCAAATTTTTACCGTACCTAGCGAGGCCGCGGATATTTTTATTATAATCTTGATTTCAATTATAATTTCGATCCGTGACTCAATTAAAAATTACAAAACCACTGCAAATTTAATCCGTCTACATTAAACATCCTCATATATCTCTTACCGTTGCAAACTTTAGCAAATCAACCCCAAAAAATTCCCGAACTAAGCCAAACTGACATAAATTAGATCCGTTATCTTAAATCATCCCTTACCACCCTTTAGCAACCCCAAGTAACTCCAATCACTTTAAAATAAAACAAAATGACACAAATCATAGCAAACTATCCCTAACTCACCTAAATTACTTCGGCTACCATAAATCACCCCCAACTACCCCTTACCACCCCAGACTCAGCCCAATCACTTTAAAATTACAAAAAAATTCTACAAACCGTAGCAAACTGTGCCAAACTCCCCTAAATTACTTTGGCTACCATTAATCACCCCCAACTACCCCTTACAACCCCAAAATAAGCCCAATCACTTTAAAATTACAAAATATTCTACAAACCATAGCAAACTATGCCTAACTCACCTAAATTATTTCGGCTACCATAAATCACCCTCAATTACCCCCTACCACCCCAAAATAAGCCCAATCACTTTAAAATTACAAAATATTCTACAAACCATAGCAAACTATGCCAAACTCCCCTAAATTTCATCGGCTACCATAAATCACCCCCAACTACCCCTTACAACCCCAAAATAAGCCCCATCACTTTAAAATTACAAAAAATGTTACAAGCCATGTCAAACTATGCCAAACTCATCTGAATTACTTCGGCTTCCATTAATCACCCCCAACTACCCCTTACCACCCCAAAATATGCTCAATCACTTTAAAATTACAAAAAAATTCTACAAACCGTAGCAAACTATGCCAAACTCCCCTAAATTACTTCGGTTACCATAAATCACCCCCAACTACCCCTTACCACCCCAAAATAAGCCCAATTACTTTAAAATTACAAAAAATGCTACAAACCATAGCAAACTATGCCAAACTCACTTAAATTACTTCGGCTACAATAAATCACCCCCAACTACCCTTTACCACCCCAAACTAAGCTCAATTACTTTAAAATTACAAAAAATGCTACAAACCATAGCAAATTATGTCAAACTCACTTAAATTACTTCGGCTACCATAAATCACCCCCAACTACCCCTTACTCCCCCAAACTAAGCCCAATCACTTTAGAATTACAAAAAATGATACAAACCATAGCAAACTATTCCAAACTCACCTAAATTACTTCGGCTACCATAAATCACCCCCAACTATCCCTTACCTCCCTAAAAATACGCCCAATCACTTTAAAATTACAAAAAATGTTATATACCATAGCAAACTATGTCAAACTTACTTAAATTACTTCGGCTACCATAAATCACCCTTAACTACCCCTTACCAACCACAAACTAAACCCAATCATTTTAAAATTACAAAAAATGTTACAAACCACAGCAAACTATGTCAAACTCACTTAAATTACTTCGGCTACCATAAATCACCCCCAACTACACTTTACCACCCCAAACTAAGCCCAATTACTTTAAATTTACAAAAAATGCTACAAACCATAGCAAATTATGTCAAACTCACTTAAATTACTTCGGCTACCATAAATCACCCCCAACTACCCCTTACCTCCCCAAACTAAGCCCAATCATTTTAAAATTACAAAAAATGATACAAACCATAGCAAACTATTCCAAACTCACCTAAATTACTTCGGCTACCATAAATCACCCCCAACTACCCCTTACCGCCCCAAAAATAAGCCCAATCACTTTAAAATTACAAAAAATGTAATATACCATAGCAAACTATGTCAAACTCACTTAAATTACTTCGGCTACCATAAATCACCCTTAACTACCCCTTACCAACCACAAACTAAACCCAATCACTTTAAAACTACAAAAAATGTTACAAACCACAGCAAACTATGTCAAACTCACTTAAATTACTTCGGCTACCATAAATCACCCCCAACTACCCCTTACCAACCATAAACTAAACCCAATCACTTTAAAAATACAAAAAATGTTACAAACCATACCAAACTATGTCAAACTCACTTAAATTACTTCGGCTACCATAAATCACCCCCAACTACCCCTTACCAACCACAAACTAAACCCAATCACTTTAAAATTACAAAAAATGCTACAAACTATGCCAAACTCACTTAAATTACTTCGGCTACCATAAATCACCCCCAACTACCCTTTACCACCCCAAACTAAGCCCAATTACTTTGAAATTACAAAAAATGCTACAAACCATAGAAAACTATGTCAAACTCACTTAAATTACTTCGGCTACCATAAATCACCCCCAACTACCCCTTACCTCCCCAAACTAAGCCCAATCATTTTAAAATTACAAAAAATGATACAAACCATAGCAAACTATTCCAAACTCACCTAAATTACTTCGGCTACCATAAATCACCCCCAACTACCCCTTACATCCCCAAAATAAGCCCAATCACTTTAAAATTACAAAAAATGTTACATACCATAGCAAACTATGTCAAACTCACTTAAATTACTTCGGCTACCATAAATCACCCTTAACTACCCCTTACCAACCACAAACTAAACCCAATCACTTTAAAATTACAAAAAATGTTACAAACCACAGCAAACTATGTCAAACTCACTTAAATTACTTCGGCTACCATAAATCACCCCCAACTACCCCTTACCAACCATAAACTAAACCCAATCACTTTAAAATTACAAAAAATGTTACAAACCATACCAAATTATGTCAAACTCACTTAAATTACTTCGGCTACCATAAATGACCCCCAACTACCCCTTACCAACCACAAACTAAACCCAATCACGTTAAAATTACAAAAAATGCTACAAACCATAGCAAACTATGCCAAACTCACTTAAATTACTTCGGCTATCATAAATCACCCTCAACTACCCTTTAACACCCCAAAATAAGCCCAATCACTTTAAAATTAGAAAAAATGCTACAAACCATAGCAAACTATGCCAAACTCACCTAAATTACTTCGGCTACCATAAATCACCCCCAACTACCCCTTACCACCCCAAAATATGCCCAATTACTATAAAATTACAAAAATTATACAAACCATAGCAAGCTATGTCAAACTCACCTAAATTACTTCGGCTACCATAAATCGCCCCCAACTACCCTTACAACACCAAAATAAGCCCCATCACTTTAAAATTACAAAAAATGTTACAAGCCATGTCAAACTATGCCAAACTCATCTAAATTACTTCGGCTACCAGAAATCACCCCCAACTACCCCTTACCTCCCCAAAAATAAGCCCAATCACTTTAAAATTACAAAAAATGATACAAACCATAGCAAACTATTCCAAACTCACCTAAATTACTTCGGCTACCATAAATCACCCCCAACTACCCCTTACCTCCCCAAAAATACGCCCAATCACTTTAAAATTAAAAAAAATGTTATATACCATAGCAAACTATGTCAAACTTACTTAAATTACTTCGGCTACCATAAATCACCCTTAACTACCCCTTACCAACCACAAACTAAACCCAATCACTTTAAAATTACAAAAAATGTTACAAACCACAGCAAACTATGTCAAACTCACTTAAATTACTTCGGCTACCATAAATCACCCCCAACTACCCTTTACCACCCCAAACTAAGCCCAATTACTTTAAAATTACAAAAAATGCTACAAACCATAGCAAATTATGTCAAACTCACTTAAATTACCTCGGCTACCATAAATCACCCCCAACTACCCCTTACCTCCCCAAACTAAGCCCAATCACTTTAAAATTACAAAAAATGATACAAACCATAGCAAACTATTCCAAACTCACCTAAATTACTTCGGCTACCATAAATCACCCCCAACTACCCCTTACCTACCCAAAAATAAGCCCAATCACTTTAAAATTACAAAAAATGTTATATACCATAGCAAACTATGTCAAACTCACTTAAATTACTTCGGCTACCATAAATCACCCTTAACTACCCCTTACCAACCACAAACTAAACCCAATCACTTTAAAACTACAAAAAATGTTACAAACCACAGCAAACTATGTCAAACTCACTTAAATTACTTCGGCTACCATAAATCACCCCCAACTACCCCTTACCAACCATAAACTAAACCCAATCACTTTAAAATTACAAAAAATGTTACAAACCATACCAAACTATGTCAAACTCACTCAAATTTCTTCGGCTACCATAAATCACGCCCAACTACCCCTTACCAACCACAAACTAAACCCAATCACTTTAAAATTACAAAAAATGCTACAAACTATGCCAAACTCACTTAAATTACTTCGGCTACCATACATCACCCCCAACTACCCTTTACCACCCCAAACTAAGCCCAATTACTTTGAAATTACAAAAAATGCTACAAACCATAGCAAACTATGTCAAACTCACTTAAATTACTTCGGCTACCACAAATCACCCCCAACTACCCCTTACCTCCCCAAACTAAGCCCAATCATTTTAAAATTACAAAAAATGATACAAACCATAGCAAACTATTCCAAACTCACCTAAATTACTTCGGCTACCATAAATCACCCCCAACTACCCCTTACCTCCCCAAAATAAGCCCAGTCACTTTAAAATTACAAAAAATGTTACATACCATAGCAAACTATGTCAAACTCACTTAAATTACTTCGGCTACCATAAATCACCCTTAACTACCCCTTACCAACCACAAACTAAACCCAATCACTTTAAAATTACAAAAAATGTTACAAACCACAGCAAACTATGTCAAACTCACTTAAATTACTTCGGCTACCATAAATCACCCCCAACTACCCCTTACCAACCATAAACTAAACCCAATCACTTTAAAATTACAAAAAATGTTACAAACCATACCAAATTATGTCAAACTCACTTAAATTACTTCGGCTACCATAAATGACCCCCAACTACCCCTTACCAACCACAAACTAAACCCAATCACTTTAAAATTACAAAAAATGCTACAAACTATAGCAAACTATGCCAAACTCACTTAAATTACTTCGGCTATCATAAATCACCCTCAACTACCCCTTACCACCCCAAAATAAGCCCAATCACTTTAAAATTAGAAAAAATGCTACAAACCATAGCAAACTATGCCAAACTCACCCAAATTACTTCGGCTACCATAAATCACCCCCAACTACCCCTTACCACCCCAAAATAAACCCAATTACTATAAAATTACAAAAATTATACAAACCATAGCAAGCTATGTCAAACTCACCTAAATTACTTCGGCTACCATAAATCGCCCCCAACTACCCCTTACCGCCCCAAAATTAGCCTAATCACTTTAAAATTACAAAAAATGCTACAAAACATAGCAAGCTATGCCAAACTCACTTAAATTAGTTCGGCTACCATAAATTAATAATCATTTTCAATCAAAATCTTTTATTTGGTTGTCATTTATAAATTCCTTATCGTATTAAATCATAAAATATTAATAAATATCTGCACATAAAATATATTGTTTCGACTAATAGACGTTATTCTGAATATTAAATATGCTGATAGCTATTTTGATTCTCTTCCACCTTCCAATAAATATTTGTTCCAGTTGAGATGCAAACATAATGGTATTTCTGAATTGCAACACGCTGACGGGGCAAGCCCTACCTTTACAACATGCGTGCATTTGTATGAATAGCTATATGGTTTTTAACTTTAAAGAGGTATAAAGGCGGTGTAAGCGCTAGATTTTCGTAAAAATATCTAAAAAATTCGAAATTCTGCAGTTGAATTACAGAACTATTTTTGTGTTTGATAGTAAACTTATATTTGGAGTGGCACTGCCAACCCTGCCACACCTGACGAGCCCCCTGCTGAGTACTCTCCTTACAGGGAAACTTTATTAATCAACGGCAAAATAATTTAGGGCGCCTCAATGTGAAAATATCACTGTGTAATAAGTTCAGACTGACATGGAACACTTGAAATTTCGATATTTGTTTGTAATTCGTCACAGGTCCATGAAGGAATGCATGTTAATGTAAACAAGTGTTAGTTTGTGGGAGAGGCCGAATAAGATTTTTAACATTCCGGTCAAAATATTTATTTACTTTACAATGTTAATTTCTTAAATTGATTTTGTGAAAATGATGACGGGCCATACGACTACACCTGTGCGAGTATTATTTGGTACATACAAATTAATCTCTTTTGTTATCCAAATTGCTTTTATACGCACTAGGCACGTGCACCTCATATAATTGCGAAAATTGCTGCTTCAGCGTCTGGATCGCTGGTACTCAACGTCGCCAAGGTCGAGGCGACGCATCGGTATTCAAAGTTCTATCGCTATTAAATAAATTATTTTAATATAAAATTCCCGATTTGTTCATGCCGTTAACTAAAACTCTCCCCAATCGATTTTCGAAAAATTTCCAGCGTCGGACCGGACTTCACTTATTTTCGTACGCTAATTTTTACGTTCAGTTAATGATAGTGGTGTATTTGTTCTTCACCAAACCTGCTCCGGCCGAAATCCGAAATTTTCACCGTTGTATGTACCAGAGATCACTGACATTCATACCCTTAATTATTATTATTGTATGCTTATACACGATTTATTTACACTATTTATTTTACGTACATTGCGTTCATTATTGTTTTGCATTATTTATAACTAAGATGGAGCAGTTTGAAAATCTAATAGTAAGCGGAGAACAAATACCACCACGTATAATTCCCGTGAAAAGTGATGGAAATAGTCTTTCTTACTATCTTTCCTATTGCATTTTTAATACCGGAAATAGAGCTCAAGAGCGAAGAATAACTTCGACTTTTTTTATACATAATTCCTAAATACTTCGTTTTTATGGCGTAAAATTTTGTATTTATATATTTCAACATTGTCTTTAACGTTGTAAGAGAACTAAATGGGAATAATTTGGAATAATTTAGCTTCTATGTCAACTCTCCTTCTCTTGAAACTTTTGAAAACAACGACAAAATTCTTTAGGGCGCCTGGATTTGAAAATATAACTCTGTGTAATAAGTTTAGACTGACTAGAGTGAAAAGAAAGGAGCTTGCACCCAGAAACGAAATTAAATGGAACACTTGAAGTTGCAATATTTGTTTGTAATTCGTCACAAGTCCATGAGGGAATGCGTGTTAATGTAAACAAATGTGAGTTTATTGGAGAGGCCGAATAAGATTTTTACATTATTGAAGCAGCTGGAGCCTGCCACGTCAAGGGCAAGGTCACAAACGTGAAAAGGCAATGCTCGATTTAGTTTGATTGAGTGTCTATGCAGAAATTCGCACATACCAAGCGTTGGATAAGCCTTTCTTATCGTTTCTTAGAATTCGAGAATTGCTGGTTCAGCGTGTGGAGCAGTACTCGATCGCGGTGTTTAATTTTAACACAACTACAATTGTGAAAATTGCTGCTCCAGCGTCGGAAACTGTTCGTAAAGTCGCCAAATTCGATGAGGCGACGCATCAGTGTTCGAAGGTCTACCGCTATCAAATAAAGTATTTTAATTTAACATTTGATCCTCGCGTTAACCAAATCTGCCCCCAATCAATTTTCGAAAAATTATCAGCATCGGACCGGACTCCATTTATATTTGTACGCTAATTTTTACGTTTATTTAATGATAGTGGTGTATTTGTTTTTCACCAAATTTGCCCCGAAATTTTCACCGTTGTATGTACCAGATATCACTGACATTCATACCAGTGTAAGCGCTAGATTTTCGTGAAAATATCTGAAAAATTCATAATTCTGCAACTGAATTACAGAACTAATTTTGTGTTCGATAGTAAATTTATACTTGGAGTGGCACTGCCAACCCTGCCACCCCTGACGAGCCCCACTGCTTCCTTCCAGATAAATTTTTGAAATCAGCGACAAAATAAATTTAGGGCACCTGGATGTGAAAATATCACTATGTAATAAGTTCAGACTGACAAGAGTGAAAAAAACCGCTTGCATCCAGAAACGAAATCAAATGGAACACTTGAAATTTAGATATTTGTTTGTAATTCGTCACAGGTCCATGAAGGCATGCATGTTAATGTAAACAAGTGTTAGTTTATCGGAAAGGCCGAATAAGATTTATACATCCACCACATTCCCGTCAAAATATTGATTTACTTTAGTATGTTAATTCATTTTGTGCAAATTATGACGGGCCATACGAGTACACCTGCGCGAGTATTATTTGGTAATCCAAATTCTTTTAATACGCACTAGGCACGTGCACCTAATATAATTGTTAAAATTGCTGCTTCAGCGTCTGGAACGCTGGTACTCAACGTCGCCAAGGTCGAGGCGGCGCATCAGTATTGGAAGTTCTATCGCTATTAAATAAATTTTTTTAATATAATATTCCCGATTTGTTCTTGACGTTAAGTAATTATCTCCCCAATCGATTTTAGAAAAATTACCATCGTCGTACCGGACTCCACTTATATACCGTACGCTAATTTTTACGTTCATTTAATGATAGTGGTGTATTTGATCTTCACCAAACCTGCTCCGGCCAAAATCCGAAATTTGCAGTTTTACCGGATTTCACTGACATCATAAGTAATGTGTGCTTATACACAATTTACACTATTTATTTTATGTACATTGTGTTCATTATTGTTCTGCATTATTTATAACTAAGATGGAGGAATAGTAAGCGGGGTACAAAATACCACCACGTATAATTCCTCTGAAAAGTGATGGAAATAGTCTTTTTTACTATCTTTCCTATTGCATTTTATTACCGAAAATAGAGCTCAAGAGGTTCGCACTATAATTGTTCATTTTAAAATTACCAAATTTTCTGTATATTTTACCTGAATACGTTAAACACCCCTAAATATAATGTACCATTCCAAACTACCCTCAAAAATCATACACTTGCCATTCCAAACTACCCCACATCAACCTAAAATGTAAAAAAATTACGAATTCCAAGCAAACTACGCTAAACTCGCATAAATTACATCGACTTCCGCTATATCACCCCAACCACTTCTTACCAAGCCAAACTAAACCCAATCACATTAAAATTACCAAAAGTTTCGTTTAATCCGCCAAAGTAAACCCCGCCAACCATCAATAACCATTCAAAACAATCCCCAAAAAAAACTTACCATCCGAAACTACACCAAATACATCGTTTTTATGGTGTGAAATTATGTATTTATATATTTCAACATTCTTCGACGACATTCTTTAACGTTGTTAGAGAACTAAATGGGAATAATTTGGAATAATTCAGCTTCTCTGTCAACTCTCCTTCTCTTGAAGAGTGAAAAAGAGTGAAAAAAAAGGAGCTTGCACCCAGAAACGAATTTATCGTCATTTTCCAATTCATATTGAAGTACCCGGTCCTGGCAATGCAAGTTAATTTCAGCAAATTTGTTTATTTTGTGATTGGAAAAGTAGAGCATTTCTGTTTAATTGTATTATTATGTCGACTAGCTGAATGTACCCGGCGTTGCCCGGACGTAGATTAAATAAACTCAGTGTTGACTAAAGTGGTGATGTTGACTAATAGACATTATAATACAATTAAACAGGAATGCTCTACTTTTCCAATCACAAAATAAACAAATATGCTGAAATTAACCTGCGTTGCCAGGACCGGGTACTTCAATATGATTTGGACAAAAAGGATACCTTGGTTGATATCTGAGATGAAAATTTTTGAATAGACTCTTTAGGCAGTTGTTCTATAAGCGATTCCAGGAAATCGAAATTAACTTTATATAATTTTAGGGGAAATCGAAGTTTACAAATTAGCTGATCATGTTATGATAAAATTGAAAACACAATGGAACAATTCCTCTTGCTGCAGTCAACTCACAAACAGAACAGTATGTAGATGATTTTGACTTATCTCCGGAATAAACAAACACTTATCTCCTTCTGAACTGCACAAAAATTATTACAACCTGGCCCTAACTGGTTGGACAATTAAAGTGCGAACCTTTTGAGCTCCCTTTCCAGTATTAAAATTTTGGTATGTGGTAAAATGTGGTATTTTATGGTATTTGTGCATCGCTAGATTTTCAAACTTGTCCATCTTAGTTATAAATGATGTAAAGCAATAATGAACACAATGTATTTACGTAAAATAAACAGTGTAAAACGCGTATCAATGTCAGTAATGTCTGGTCCAACGCTGTAAATTTATTTTGGATTTCAGCCGAGGCAGATTTGGTGAAAAATAAATACACCATTATCATTAACTGAACGGTCGTCCGGTACGACGAAGGTGATTGGGAACAAATTTTGTTAACGGCAAAATTAACATTCTAAAATAAATAAATATTTTGACGGGAATATGGTGGATGTAAAAATCTTATTCGGTCTCTCCGACGGACTCACACCTGTTTACATTAACACACACTTGTTGAACAATTAAAGTGCCAACCTCTTGAGCTTCCGTTCCAGTATTAAAATATCAATACCAATACCATAGATATAAAAAAAGACAATTTCCATCACCTTTCATAATACGGTGTGGTATTTGTACATCGCTAGATTTTCAAACTTCTCCATCTTAGTTATAAATGATGTAAAGCAATAATAAACACAGTGTACGTAAAATAAATAGTGTAAAACGTGTATAAGCACATAATTATTAAGGGTATGAATGTCAGTGATCTCTGGTACATACAACGGTGAAAATTTCGGATTTCAGCCGGGGCAAATTTGGTGAAAAACAAATACACCACTACCATTAACTGAAAGGAAAAATTAGCGTACAAATATAAGTGGAATCCGGTTCGACCCTGGTGATTGGGGGCAGATTTGGTTAACGCGAGGATCAAATGTTAAATTAAAATACTTTATTTGATAGCGGTAGACCTTCGAACACTGATGCGTCGCCTCATCGAATTTGGCGACTTTGCGAACAGTTTCAGACGCTGGAGCAGCAATTTTCACAATTGTAGTTGTGTTAAAATTAAACACCGCGATCGAGTACTGCTCCACACGCTGAACCAGCAATTCTCGAATTCTAAGAAACGATAAGAAATACTTATCCAACGCTTGGTATGTGCGAATTTCTGCATAGATACTCAATCAAACTAAATCGAGCATCGCCTTTTCACGTTTGTGACCTTGCCCTTGACGTGGCAGGCTCCAGCTGCTTCAATAATGTAAAAATCTTATTCGGCGTCTCCAATAAACTCACATTTGTTTACATTAACACGCATTCCCTCATGGACTTCTGACGAATTACAAACAAATATTGCAACTTCAAGTGTTCCATTTAATTTCGTTTCTGGGTGCAAGCTCCTTTCTTTTCACTCTAGTCAGTCTAAACTTATTATACAGAGTTATATTTTCAAATCCAGGCGCCCTAAAAAATTTTGTCGTTGTTTTCCAAAGTTTCAAGAGAAGGAGAGTTGACATAGAAGCTAAATTATTCCAAATTATTCCCATTTAGTTCTCTGACAACGTTAAAGACAATGTTGAAATATATTGATACAAAATTTTACACCATAAAAACGAAGTATTTAGGAATTATGTATAAAAAAAGTCGAAGTTATTCTTCGCTCTTGAGCTCTATTTCCGGTATTAAAAGTGCAATAGGAAAGATAGTAAGAAAGACTATTTCCATCACTTTTCACGGGAATTATACATGGTGGTATTTGTTCTCCGCTTACTATTAGGTTTTCAAACTGCTCCATCTTAGTTATAAATAATGCAGAACCATAATGAACGCAATGTACGTAAAATAAATAGTGTAAATCGTGTATAAGCACACAATACTTAAAATTTCGGATTTTGGCCGGAGCAGGTTTGGTGAAGAACAAATACACCACTATGATTAACTGAACGTAAAAATTAGCGTACGATAATAAGTGACGTCCGGTCCGACGCTGGAAATTTTTCGAAAATCGATTGGGGAGAGTTTTGGTTAACGGCAAGAACAAATCGGGAATATCGGGAATAAAATAATTTATTTAATAGCGATAGAACTTCGAATACCGATGCGTCGCCTCGACCTTGGCGACGTTGAGTACCAGCGTTTCAGACGCTGAAGCAGCAATTTTCACAATTATATGAGGTGCACGTGTCTAGTGCGTATGTAAACAATTTGGATAACAAAAGAGATTAATTTGTATGTACCAAATAATACTCGCACAGGTGTACTCGTATGGCCCGTCATAATTTTCACGAAATGAATTTAAAAAATTAACATTCTAAAGTAAATAAATATTTTGACAGGAATGTTAAAAATCTTATTCGGTCTCTCCAACAAACTAACACTTGTTTACATTAACATGCATTCCTTCATGGACCTGTGACGAATTACAAACAAATATCGAAATTTCAAGTGTTCCATGTCAGTCTGAACTTATTACACAGTGATATTTTCACATTCAGGCGCCCTAAATTATTTTGACGTTGATTTATAAAGTTTCCCTGGAAGGAGAGTAGTCAGCAGGTGCCTCGTCAGGGGTGGCAGGGTTGGCAGTGCCACTCCAAGTATAAATTTACTATCGAACACAAAGATAGTTCTGATTCAATTGCAGAATTTCAAATTTTTCAGATATTTTTACGAAACTCTAGCGCTTACACCGCCTTTATACCTCTTTAAAGTTAAAAACCATAGAGCTGTTTATACAAATGCACGCATGTTGAAAAGGTAGGGCTTGCCCCGTCAGCGTGTTGCAATTCAGAAATACGTTTATGTTTGCATCTCAACTGGAACAAATATTTATTGGAAGGTGGAAGAGAATCAAAATAGGTATCAGCATATTTAATATTCAGAATAACGACTATTAGTCGATTTATGGTAGCCGAAGTAATTCAGGTGAGTTTGAGATAGTTTGCCATGGTTTGTAGCATTTTTCGTAATTTTAAAGTGATTGGGCTAATTTTGGGGTTGTAAGGGGTAGTTGGGGGTGATTTATGGTAGCCGAAGTAATTTAGGTGAGTTAGGCATAGTTTGCTATGATTTGTTGAATATTTTGTAATTTTAAAGTGATTGGGCTTATTTTGGGGTTGTAAGGGGTAATTCGGGGTGATTTATGGTAGCCGAAGTAATTTAGGGGAGTTTGGCATAGTTTGCTACGGTTTGTAGAATTTTTTTGTAATTTTAAAGTGATTGAGCCTATTTTGGGGTGTTAAGGGGTAGTTGGGGGTGATTTATGGAAGCCAAAGTAATTTAGATGAGTTTGGCATAGTTTGATAAGGCTTGTAACATTTTTTGTAATTTTAAAGTGATTGGGCTGAGTTTGGGGTGGTAAGGGGTAGTTGGGGGTGATTTATGATAGCCGAAGTAATTTAAGTGAGTTTGGCATAGTTTGCTATGGTTTGTAGCATTTTTTGTAATTTTAAAGTGATTGGGCTTATTTTGGGGTGGTAAGGGGTAGTTGGGGCTGATTTATGGTAGCCGAAGTAATTTAGGTGAGTTAGGCATAGTTTGCTATGGTTTGTAGCATTTTTTTGTAATTTTAAAGTGATTGGGCTTATTTTGGGGTAGTAAGGGGTTGTTGGGGGTGATTTATGTTAGCCGAAGTAATTTAGGTGAGTTAGGCATAGTTTGCTATGGTTTGTAGCATTTTTTGTAATTTTAAAGTGATTGGGCTTATTTTGGGGTAGTAAGGGGTTGTTGGGGGTGATTTATGTTAGCCGAAGTAATTTAGGTGAGTTAGGCATAGTTTGCTATGGTTTGTAGCATTTTTTTGTAATTTTAAAGTGATTGGGCTTATTTTGGGGTAGTAAGGGGTTGTTGGGGGTGATTTATGTTAGCCGAAGTAATTTAGGTGAGTTAGGCATAGTTTGCTATGGTTTGTAGCATTTTTTGTAATTTTAAAGTGATTGGGCTTATTTTGGGGTAGTAAGGGGTTGTTGGGGGTGATTTATGTTAGCCGAAGTAATTTAGGTGAGTTAGGCATAGTTTGCTATGGTTTGTAGCATTTTTTGTAATTTTAAAGTGATTGGGCTTATTTTGGGGTAGTAAGGGGTTGTTGGGGGTGATTTATGTTAGCCGAAGTAATTTAGGTGAGTTAGGCATAGTTTGCTATGGTTTGTAGCATTTTTTTGTAATTTTAAAGTGATTGGGCTTATTTTGGGGTAGTAAGGGGTTGTTGGGGGTGATTTATGTTAGCCGAAGTAATTTAAGTGAGTTTGGCATAGTTTGCTATGGTTTGTAGCATTTTTTGTAATTTTAAAGTGATTGGGCTTATTTTGGGGTGGTAAGGGGTAGTTGGGGCTGATTTATGGTAGCCGAAGTAATTTAGGTGAGTTAGGCATAGTTTGCTATGGTTTGTAGCATTTTTTTGTAATTTTAAAGTGATTGGGCTTATTTTGGGGTAGTAAGGGGTTGTTGGGGGTGATTTATGTTAGCCGAAGTAATTTAGGTGAGTTAGGCATAGTTTGCTATGGTTTGTAGCATTTTTTGTAATTTTAAAGTGATTGGGATGAGTTAGGGGTGGTAAGGGGTAGTTGGGGGTGATTTATGTTAGCCGAAGTAATTTAAGTGAGTTAGGCATAGTTTGCTATGGTTTGTAGCATTTTTTGTAATTTTAAAGTGATTGGGATGAGTTAGGGGCGGTAAGGGGTAGTTGGGGGTGATTTATGATAGCCGAAGTAATTTAAGTGAGTTTGGCATAGTTTGTAGCATTTTTTGTAATTTTAAAGTGATTGGGCTTATTTTGGGGTAGTAAGGGGTTGTTGGGGGTGATTTATGTTAGCCGAAGTAATTTGGGTGAGTTAGGCATAGTTTGCTATGGTTTGTAGCATTTTTTGTAATTTTAAAGTGATTGGGATGAGTTAGGGGTGGTAAGGGGTAGTTGGGGGTGATTTATGATAGCCGAAGTAATTTAAGTGAGTTTGGCATAGTTTGCTATGGTTTGTAGCATTTTTTGTAATTTTAAAGTGATTGGGCTTATTTTGGGGTAGTAAGGGGTTGTTGGGGGTGATTTATGTTAGCCGAAGTAATTTAGGTGAGTTAGGCATAGTTTGCTATGGTTTGTAGCATTTTTGATAATTTTAAAGTGATTGGGCTTATTTTGGGGTGGTAAGGGGTAGTTGGGGGTGATTTATGGAAGCCAAAGTAATTTAGATGAGTTTGGCATAGTTTGGTAAGGTTTGTAACATTTTTTGTAATTTTAAAGTGATTGGGCTTATTTTGGGGTGGTAAGGGGTAGTTGGGGGTGATTTTTGGTAGACGAAATAATATGTGTGAGTTGGACTTAATCTGCCATGATTTGTGTCATTTTGTTTTATTTTAAAGTGATTGGAGTTGCTTGGGGTTGCTAAGGGGTGGTAAGGGATGATTTAAAATAACGGATCTAGTTTATGTCAGTTTGGCATAGTTCGGGAATTTTTTGGGGTTGATTTGGTAAAGTTTGCAGTGGTAAGAGATATTTGAGGATGTTTAATGTTGACGGATTAAATTTGGAGTGGTTTGGTAATTTTTAATTGAGTCACGGATCGACATTATAATTGAAATCAAAATTATAATTGAAATATCTGCGGCCTCGCTAGGTACGGCAAAAGTATGATCACGAAAGCAGAAACTCGACGTTGAAATTGTTTAGGTTAAATAAGTGCTTTTAATGTAAACCGGTCGCCCGTCGTCGAAGTTGTTTTGGCTAGATACGTGCTTCTAACATAAACACGGTCTCCGCGATCCGATCATTTTTTGTTTATTTTAGCCGGTTTTTATTGAATTACAAAGGAACCGGGCCGAATTTCGCAAAATCCCTTCTTAGTGTTCAGTTTCGGCACATGATACAGCCGTGTCTAAAATTTCAAGTCTCCAGCCCTCACGGTTTGGGCTGTGGGTTGATTATGAATCAGTGTGTAGATGTGTAGATGAATGAGTGAATGAATGAGTGTGTCAGTGAGGACACTTCGCTT